>JADAZR010000052.1:0-372746 GCA_014872995.1 Diaporthe citrichinensis | reverse complement strand
TAATCTTTAAGCTTTGGAATTTTAAGTTTAAGTTATATTTAAAGGAAATCTTTTTAGGATTATATATACTTACTTAATAAAAGATTATTAGTGTAGGAATAAGTTATATATATATAAATAGATGGGGATGTGTAAGTAACTTATGTTGATTAATTATGTATCTTTATTTCATAGCTTATAATTAAATGAAGGTAGGCTGTAGTATTTGTTGCTACCTTTCCTTTTATATTAATGTAAAATCACTACACTAACCCAACCAACGTATTTAAGTACGTGACCCAACCAACAATAATTATAATACCTTAAAAGAAAAGAAAGGTTAAAATAAGCTTAAACTTTATATTTATTAAAATTAAGCATATATATAAGGTATAAATAAAAGTTAATATAATTAAGGATAATTTAATAAAAATAAATGCTTTTAAAGATACTATAAATATAAAGGAATATATTATTATAAGTAATGATGATAATTTAAAGTGACTTTAATTAAAGGGGTGGTGTGGTAAAGAGGACTTTTTTGGTAGTTCATATGGGGGGGTGGGCCATATGTGGGCCGCTTGACTTATTCAGCCCAACCTTGGTCAACAGCATAATCAAGGCTCACAACCCTTGGCAAGTAACCACACCAAGCCATGAAATTTTCTCCTCAGCGAGGACTCGGAGGTTGAACAGTAAGATTGGTAGCACAACATCAAATAGTTTCGGGTTTTCCTGACAAGTTTAGTGCGCCTTGTCACTCCGTGGTTCTCTGCACGGCCACTCCATCTTGGCAGGCCTGCTTTCGCAGCTCATCCCGGAGCATCAACAACAGCAGACTCGAAAAGCAGATCCATCTCATCACGCAAGCTCTCGCCCGTTATTCATCATCTTCTTATAGGCCCCTCAAAGTTTCCTTACCATCTCATGGTGTATTTCCTGCATGCATTTGCAATGTCTTGCAATGTAACTCAAACATGTGATCGGCCAGCTGGGCTGTGCTTTAGCAGGGCTTTACTTTTCAGTTGCTGCTGATCAGCCTTCGTGGTGGCGATGTGCATGTGGCTGGGGCCTAGGCTGAAAAAGCAGCTACCGGCACTAACATTGCTGGGCACTCTGGCTGCCCTACACAGCAGACTGGTAAGCATGGCTAATAATGGCAGCTGATGTATCATACTTGTGCATAGACGCATTTGCTGTGAGCATGCGCATTTTGTGTTGTTGCAGCCAGGAAAGTTGGGAGTCAGAACTACAAGTCAAAGCAGCAGCTTGCTGAGACAGAGGTTAACCAGTTACCCATGGACTACTTGTGAAATTCCAAGCCCCCTACTAGGAGTGGTCTGCATTTCATGGGGCGTCTTGATTTGAATGCCACATAAGGCTGCCTCTCGCCTGGTTCCGTCAAGTCCCGTCTTACCCTCCACAGAAGGCAACCGGGGAAATGTTCTTTCCATAAGCCAGCCACGTGCGCGCTACCATCCAACACTTCCCGCTGGAAGTGTGGTGCATGACCGGCAAAGGCAACCAGCTTATCAGACTCCCGGGTCAAGAACTGAGATGTGTAATCTTCGACCTTTCCGTACCACTGACCTTGTCAAGCAGCGCCCGCATTTGATGACAGTGTCTGTATCGGGTGTGGTTTGAATTCGTCGTGGCGCCGTATGACGCCGTGAGTGATCTCCGTTGTCAAGGCCGGGACCTGAAATTGTCGTCGCCGTACTCAGCATCCCACGTCAGAATTGGCCTATTGGTGTTGTGCTCTGTCTCAATAAGTCGGATTCTGTACTCGTCAATGTCCAGATCGACTTATTCTAGATGGTCCACTTCCTCGCCGGATGCGTTGACCCTGCAACTGCCGTCTCCATCATTCGAGCTAAGTGCGTATGGAACAGAAATAGATTCTCCGTAGACTTCACCCATCTGCCCTGTTTCTCTCTCACAGTCATACTCGCTTTCCTGTATGATACAAAGAGAATCAATCCATACGTACGACAGTCTCAGATCTCTGGCTACTTCCACAGCATCCTGGAATGTTCTTGACAGATCCTGTAATCTTATTCTCTCCTGGTGCTGCACGATGTTTCTTTGGAGTTTTCTAATGGGCCGCTTTGATAGCGCACCCCTGCAATGACTGAGGGCTACATACGGAGGGGCGGTCAAAGGAGGGTTGTACAGCTTCAGAAGTCGCTGCAGGTGTGCTTACTGCAAGCTCCATAAGGAGATATAATTATTATACATCTTTCAGCTTGAGTACCAGCAGATGTATCCGTGTGGCCGAAGTCGGTATGGCTCTATACCACTCATCCAGGCCTACTTGCTGTCCATATCACCCCACTTTGGGCTGCTGTAACCTTGTGAAGCTCCTCGACAATCTTGCTCTCTGACCCCCAACTCTTAACTTAGTAGAAGCAATCCTTGATCACAGCCCTCTTTCTATCCTGATCGTCTAATCTCCTACCTATCACCCATTAATGGATCCGAAGAAGGATTGTGAGATAGTATACAGAAAGGACTTGAGCTGTCATGGTCCTTCACCCAAAGCAGTTTCCGGCACTGAGTAAGAGTTGCCAGCCAATCAAGTTCACTTCAGTAGCAACAATGACAAGACGACTGATGACCTGGCCATCGTGAGCAGTCGGCCTGGACGCGCAAACACGATTGATGCGCACATCGTTACCGAAGCTGTGAGGGACCATGATCACAATGACGAACATGCTCTCGCCTCCTCAGCAGGCCAAACGGGGCTTGTTGATCAAAGTCCAAAAAAAGATGAGGCACGTATTTCAGACTTTTCGTCAGATTAAGAAGTTCCATATTCTGACCCACTACTGTAGGGTTCGACAGAGGATAATTTGGAGCTGGCTGATCAGTCAATACCTTCGATAGACGACATTCTGGAGGAGACGCAACAGCTGAGGCCTGCGCCAGAAGACGATACGTTTCCTGCCTCTACTGAAGAGGTCAAAGAGGAAATGCTTGGCAATGGATGGTGTGTCCATCAGATCGAGTATCTCACAAAGATCTACCAACTGCCAGTCTTGCGCAGACTCGCCCGATTGGACAGAAAAGCACAAAGACCAGAGGACCACTGCTCGTGCCTGGAGCAGGATAGTTGCATCGCATACAACTCTCCTCAAATCGAGACCTACCAGACGAAACATACGGCCGATTGCCCAGGAATCAACTGCTCTATGATCAAAGTTCCCTATAATGACCTGGTGCGAATAATTCAAACCGGAGGAGTGCCTTTGGTTTGCATACACGACCAACCAGATACTGGGCTTGCACTTAGTGTCCATCGGCGGGGCTTCCGCGGCGACTATGCAACGATCAGTCATGTCTGGGCTGATGGACTGGGCAATCCAAGGGAGAACGCGCTTCCTCGGTGCCAAATAAAACAGCTACAATCTCTCCAAGACTACAAAGCAGACAAGAGGTCAGAAGACTGGATGAAGCGGTGGGATAACATCATATTCGGGAGAAAGAGAAGGAATCTCAAGATGTTGTGGATTGATACTCTTTGCATTCCGCCAAATGATGACTCATTAAGGATGCAATGTATCAGTGCTATGGCCTCTATCTATTTCGGATCATCCAGAGTTTTCGTTCTGGATAAAGAGTTGATGACGATTCCGATGAGTCCTGAGGTTGATGAACTGCATATTCTTGAGCAAATAATCTGCAGTGTTTGGATGTGTCGAAGTTGGACACTGCAAGAAGCGATCCTGCCGGAGGAATGCTTATTCCAACTAGATGGGGGTATCTTCCGACCGTCACCAGAGAATTTCGACTACGGAGTGGATGACACGAGGGATGCTATCCGGAGAACTATTTTTGACGACCTTTTGACAGTCAGAAACAGAGCATTAACCAGCACTGACACTTTTACGTCGACATGGAACAACCTCGCCGGCCGTTCCACGACGCAAGTTGCGGATCTATATGTTGTGCTGGCGAGCTGTCTCGACTTCAAACTCCGTCAACTCCAGAAGTTCGACTCATTCAAGAGAGAATGCAACGGATAATCTTTAGCTTTAAAGAGCTGCCATATTCTCTGTTCTTCAACGCGGGCCCCCGACTGCGCTCAGCTAGCAATCATCACAACAGATGAGTGTCGACCCAAGTCAGTCGCTATGTCCTCACGGCGGGATCGTCGACATCCATTTTCCCAGGTTCAAATCTGTCGACAGATTCTAATCATAGAATGCATCTTAAGCTGAGATTAGGCCCCGAGCTATCTATTTATGTTGTCGATGAGGTGGTTTTCACGCCAAGCACCTATAACATCCAGACAAGTGACGGACGCTTCATGATCGAGCCACTGGTTAGCCCTGCCGATACCTTTCAAACCACTGCCTACTCTGCAACCTGTCTATTCATTGCGAAAAGTTCACTGGGAGCTAGTTTAACCAGGGTTGGAGCTTGTTTCTATGTGTTTACCTCGCCGGCGTCGCAGAACCTACACGACGAACAGTCCGTAACTGAGATGGCTTACTTCTGTCCTGTCCTCTTCAAAGTTTTGGATACACAAACTGGTCAGGACGATGATAATGACCGGGCCACTTTTTCTGCTCACGAGGCTGCATGTACAGGGAAATTCTTGGTCAGATTTGGTGCGATATCCCTCCAACTCCTGAAGGCCCCCGCTCAGCAGTTTGCTAAATATTCTCCGTCAAATTGCAGATCCATTACCAGGGTTCGAACCACTGAAGCGGCAGAATCAAAAGAAACAATTTCACGCTCCGAGCTGGAGCTTTTATGGGGAAACCCATGCTTTTGGCTTGATAAGTTGTGTGTGGCTTGTTGGGATCATGTCACTCTTTTTTGCGTTGAGTTATGTAAGGTCGCCCCTCAAGGCTTTGGTCCTATTGGCATTGTCCATACCGGTGACTCTATGGCTCGTGGACATTTTCGCTTTCATAGTAGTAAGGGTGAGGGATTATATAGTATTATATCGGTCTTATGATGATGACTCTGTGGTGGATAAGATTGCGAGACTACTGACTGTTGTTCAAAGGGCTGCCAGTCAGTAGTCCTGAAGGACTATATTTAACAGTTTATATGGCAATTGATCTTTTAATTTTGCGTGCATTCATAATAATTAGTCCAGAAAAACGTATGACTACGAAGTCAACAGAGGCTTAACAATGAGCAAGAAAAGGGTTGGAGGAGTGAGGCTAGGAACTACAAATCATGTCTCCAAGGTATGAACTACCAGCCTTTTCCTGCAGACTAATAACTTCATCCTCATAACCCTGGTCTATTAACTATCTGATACCTAGAACATCAATGATCTAAGAATGTTGGTGTTCTGGGGGGTTAATGGTGTCCCTTTTAGCAAGGTGCTCAAGGCACCTAAATTTATCCCCTTTATATCAGTTCCAAAGAATGAACGGCTTCTAGATATCTATCTAAATTTATGCCCTAGCAAGCTGAGATTATGAACGAGATGGTCCTGCTTGACGTGAAATGGGAGAATCGCATTGACACTAAGAGTAAGAGCTCAAAAGTTCATCATCCGTGCAACCTTGTTCGCTACATATATGCAGTCTAGTAGATTGGGAATGATGTTTAAAATCAAGTATGGCAGTCACTGGGGGGTCAGTCAAGGGGGTTCGCATGAATAGGCGCCGTAAGTCTATAGAAAGGGTGCCCTCTGCCCCTTCTGCAGTCAGATTCTAGCCATACGCCCACTTCAAATACAAACAATTGCATATTTGCCAGACCCAGTCTTTCCTGCCACATTCAAGGTGAGACGATGGGCTAAACAACCTGCCTACTAGCCTCCATAAATTAATGTTGAATTTCCTAACTGAGAATTATTTACAACGACGAATATAATTACGCAACTACTTTCGACTGATGAATTTCCGAGAATCCCGAGCTCGTGAAGCAGAAATATCGGGACAGAGTTTACTTTCCACGCAACCGCACATGGGCTTTCAGGACTCCCTTCCCCTTTGTCCCAATAACAAACTGATCACTGTTGCATTCAAAATCTTCCGCCTTCGCTCCGATGAATTCAAAAGTAAAACGCTGTATGAGAGCAGCAAGGGCGAGGTACAGTTCGGCCCACGCGAGGCTATGGTCGTTCAAGTTAGATCCAGCCAGTGTGTGGATGAAGATAGGGAACTTACTGCATCCCGACGCACATCCTCGTCCCCTTTGAAAAGGGGGCATACGCATGTTCGGCATTTTTATGGATACCGCTCCCCTCCATCCATCGTTCGGGCTGAAAGGAATAAGGGTTCGGATATATGTTCTCATCTGTATGCATCAAGACTGTTGTCATTCCTACAGGAGTTCCAGCGGGGATTCTCCAGTCTTTGTAGAAAAGATCTCGATCTGGGGCGATGCGTGCCATGCGAGTAGCAACGCCAGGACTCAGACGCAATCCCTCCTTGATAGTTGATGTTAGGAAAGGAAGCTGCTCCAAGATTTTCAACTCGATCACATTGGAACGCGGCGAGCCGGCTGAATCGAGCTCGTCAAGCAGCTTTTGGAGGATTTCGGGACTGCTAAAGACGTGGAAGGAGAGCAAGCGCAGTACGCTGCCCGATGTCTCGAATCCGGCGCCGCTCACAGAGGTCACATCCTCGAAGACACGCTGCAAAGATTTGTCGTGAGGGCTTAGTGACGAGTCGAGGATCTCATGGATTATCGTCTGTTGCCCCCTTGCCTCTGGCGATGTTGATGCTGAATCAGCCATGAGACGCTCTGTATATGTCATAGTCCTCTGTGAGCTCAGATATCAGCACAAAAAAGCACGAGGTTCGATATCTTGTGTTCTTACTTTCAGGTGTCTAAAAAAGTTCTTCATTTGGTCGTCCGATATCTTTATGGCCCAGTCGAGCGGGATGGAATTCAACAAGGGCAGGACAAAACGAACGTGCTTGCTGAGCCGCCATAATGCGCCACCTCCCTGCACAACTTGGAGAATATCGACATCAAAGTCTTTCTGATCTAGGCTATTGGTGCTCTTCGCAAGAATGAACTTGAAGGCAATATCTCGAGCTAGTGCCGTTACGGCAGCACCGAGATCGACGATTTCCTCGGACTCTGCAGATTTGGCCAAGCGGTCACAGAGCTTGTCGACGTGACTTTGTATCATAGCCTGTCGGAAAGAGACTTTCGTTGTGGAAAAGTAGGAGGCGATAGGCTGGCGGCGGGCCCTGTGCCGGTCGTGGTCTATCGTGTGGATTGTGGGGCCTTCAGCTCCCCAGGCATCCCACGCGAAGGCATACCTATTCCACCGTCCATCCTGCCGGTAGATAGTGCTGAAAAATTCTGGATCGTTCACATGGAGCTCATGAGGGCTGATTCGTACGATTGGGCCTGGTTTTGCCAAGTTGCATGATTAGACAGGCATCATATTGGAAGTTCACCTAGCATGGGATCTCACCGTATTTTTGATGGAGTTCCTTGATCTTGAAAGTGTACTGGCCGTTTTGAATGACATCGTAGTAGCCTTCGTACCACCGTGTAATGGCTGCCAGCTTTGGACCAGGAAATCTGGCAAGAGGATGTAGGAATAAGCGATGGAACACCAGACTGCCGAGCAGCACAACTACGGCGGTTATGAAACCCTGCCAGGACATAGAATCCATTCAGATTATGATGGCCCGTATTATTGACTTCAATAGGTTTGCTCCGGTGCCAGGAGATGGAGCTTCTGATGAAAAAGGACTGTGGTTGAGGTGGGGAGGGAAATTCGTCTCAGCCCAAGGGTGAATAGAATATCTCAGAGGGCGAGTGCAAGCGCCAACACGACATTCCGCGCAATCTGGCTGGTCAAAGGTTAGCCCTCAATCTCAGCTCTAGTCCCGCAGACCACAACGTTGGTAATATAGCTGACGTATCAGATGGCATGAATTCGAGTAGCGCAAATCTTGCGATGCACCAACTGTCAACCCCGTTTGCGCTGATAGGCCCCACGCCCATGGAAGACGCAGTTCTGTATTGTATTGAAAATTCATAATTGGACTGAACATCGATACCCAGCTTGAGACTGCAGGAGTTCACGTTGCTGGATGCTCGCTATCTGATATTGCTGATATCCACTCGGGCAGGCAGCACAACAAGAAACTAAGTACATGTAGTTAAGAACACACCTGGCAGTGATCTGCGAACGTTCAGACAATTTTTTAATCTGGGCTCGATTATACACGCAGGGATTATCACTGTTCATGATGTCGAGGCGGAGCCCTAGACTGTCCCTCTCGAGAGCGCCGTTCCCGCGATCAAATCTCTCCTGGTTCAGCTACGTCTCCTGCCCTGACAAGCATTCATCGACCGGTTGTATTTTAGGAGCAATTTGAGCAGAGTAGTTGTATGCGAGAACATTATTTCGTAATAGGCCCCATTCCTCGAATCCAAAGTGTTGTGATCTTCGATCCTCGATGACTTGACAGACAGGCTCGAACCACAGTCGTGACAAGTCGTACAATGTCCCACCTGATACCGCAAATCATCAATTGCCTCGCTTTCCCTCGCCCTCAGTGGCCCAGACCGGCAACTTTCCCCTCTCAACGCACCATTTTCTTTTGAAAATATTTTCCCCAAGACTTTTGTTACTCATAATGCTGGAAAACGTAGTCCTAGGTGTCTCTTCCTTTCACTATCCTTGCTGTCATAGCTGCCGCTCTTCGCATCTATGTTCGTGCCAAAATGAAGAAATGCTTGGGATGGGATGATTGGACCATGCTCCTAGCTGTGGTGAGCATTTCCGAAATTCATGTGGAGCAAGACGGCGAGTCATCGGTTTTGGTGTTCCTGTATTGATTCACTTAGAGTCATCTCGTCAAGTCCGCCCAGTCGTCGGATAAGTCACTCCGACCCAAGTCGGGAAGCACCGCAGAACTTGCAAATCCCGGCCAGGTTTTGTCGACAGTGGTCAGCCGTGGTGATGCCGAGAGCTCCCTGGCGGCGAATCGGTAGCCATCTCAGCTGCCACGGCTACCCGTGGGTGGCTCTGCTTCGCTTCACCGCAAGGCGTAGGCGCGCAACCCAAGGTCTGACCCCCGGGTAGTTCCTGCAAGCGTGTGCTCAGCCGCGCGGCCTCCTTGGAAGCGGCCCAACAGCTCGTCAAATGGCTCCAACACGGTCTTGTGTTGTGAATAACAAAGTGATTGGGGCATATCATTGCTCCAGAATTAAGACGTCGTAAGCTTCTCTCACAACAAGTATTCTGTCATTTGCCGCCTCGAGGAAATTAGTTCACCTATTGGACAAGCAACCCGATACTAGGCGGGATCTTGATGGCTGTAACACCACCAAATCTGGTCTTACGGGTCCCAAACTCGCACTGGTACCTATTAGTAGCAGTACAGCTGATCGTGGCGGTCCTTATGGTTGTCTGACTTTGAGTATGGGTGTACATGTGAAGTCGTTTGAAATACCCGAAAGGCGGTTCGGGGTATGTTGCCATACAAATACAGAACATTGCGAGATGTCGGGCCGCAACTGAAGTCCCGGGTCACAAAGACCGGAGAACGATATAGTTTGCCGTCCACAGGCGCTGCACAGATCTGGACTTCCTCAAACCCATGGGATGACCGGTATTATCCACACAGACACGTCTCACGACGTTTAATTTCCTTCGGCGGGCTGTTTTCGTGCGCAGTGGTGTAATGTGTTACCCTCGTCACCGGAACTTGAAATCCTGTCCCGGAACTCTCACGAGTCATGGTAAAGGCGTCTGGTTACAGTACGGCAGCTCGCTCTGTCTTTTCAAAGGAGGACAGGATTCGCCTTACATGAATCACCCGCGACAGTGACGACTTGAACACGGTAGAAATGACCCGGGATCCCACATACAGGAGAAGAATCTTCCGAATCTCAAGATGACTCTGCAAAGTAAGACTTTTTAATTAGGACTGTATGACCAGCTCAGTCAGAGCCCATGTGGCGGCCCAAGAGAAACTTGCGGCTCGACTGGCCTCGACTGGCTCCACCATCTCCGCTAATCATACACTACTCACGTTCAAATCCTGAAATACTATTGTTTATGATAAAAGTTTTGGTCATGTGCTCTTGTCTCCCATACGAGCAAAAATCCATTTGGACACTAAAAGAACTAGCTGTAAACTAAAGTCGCGAAACTCAGAACTAGGTAGTCTTGACTCATAAGTGCGCTAAAGTACTTAATGAAAGTATTTAAGCCACATCATTCGCAAAATTGATTTCGGACAAAGATTCTAGAGAGACATTCAAAATTTCAATTCCCTCATCCTCTTTATCCAGGGACTCGTTCGCCACTCAATATGGCCCAAGCTCCAGCATCTCCTGATGCTTCAATCGACCTTGTTGAGGTGCCGCCGCCTTTCTGGAAAGCCTCAGACTGGGATTGGAGCGACTCGACAGTCAGAGTTCATGGTGATCATAATGGATACTGTGAATATACACGCTGTGCCATTTGTGGGCTTCACATCACAGATAATGATGCTCCCAATGGCGGTTGGGCTTCCGAGGCTCTTATGGTTGGGGACTTATCGCGGGAGTACGAGTATGTACAGACACATCGGAAATACCCTACGGATTGCCCAGATCCAGTCGTCTTTTCGGCCCGTATCGCAGGACAATGTAGCGATGTCAAAGGCTGTGGTTACGATCTCGGTCAGAACCGTAAGGGCCCTTGCTTCCCCTACGCCGCCGATGTCTGTTCTTGTAATGGAGGGCCTGATGGCGAGAACGTCGTGTATCTACCAATGCACAGAGCGTGCTTCAATATTGCCCTCCAGTCGCCGAGATGGGATGAAACATCATCAAGTCGCCTCAGAGGTTTATTCCGCGTCCTTCGTCACCGCTTTCAAGTCAAGTGGGAGCAATGTCTACGTCAACACCCCGAGGCGCACGAGAATGACGAATTATGGATGCCACACGACTGGGCGCATATAACGATGAGCGGGTTTCAAAATACTCAAGGCACAGAGAGAGGCTACTTTAGCAAAATGTGTCTCGATGCCGACTTCTGGAATAAGGAGCATTACCTGATGTACGACCCACTCGAAATTCCATCGTTCACCGATACGCTTTTGAAGAACTTGGAGATTCGAAACACGCCTGAAAATACAAAGAAGGATCTTTATTTCAGGAAAGGTTTCCGCAAATTGCCAAATGAGCTGAAACTTCTCATATACGAATATCTTGTTCAAGATCAAGAGTGGTCTCTCAAATGCACAAGACTGTTGAGTCCCCGTTTTTGGAAGGCTCTATTCAATAGAGACC
This sequence comes from Diaporthe citrichinensis, assembly GCA_014872995.1. Classification (NCBI taxonomy): domain Eukaryota; kingdom Fungi; phylum Ascomycota; class Sordariomycetes; order Diaporthales; family Diaporthaceae; genus Diaporthe; species Diaporthe citrichinensis. The sequence continues at coordinate 361,541 of JADAZR010000052.1, read as the reverse complement.
ATCCGTGTATGGGGTGGTTATGGGATCTCGATTTTGAACTGGTCCGTCGAACCGACCCGGATGTGCGTATGGACTGGGAGCTCCTATTCAGGCAACTTTCACAGGGACCCAAAATCCCTGACTGTCTTGGAGATCACGCTGATTCAGACTATGAGATTTTCCGGGGCCTTTTGGCCTACATACCCCCGGGATTAGAAGGTCGACGACGTATTTGGAGATTGGTAAAGGAGATGCGAATAGGAGACAGGAGTGCGTACTGGGAGCTAAACCTGGGAAATCCCTGGCGCAAAGCCTTTGTCAGGTGCAAGTCAAGCCGAAATATCGCAGAGGTACCAGCATATTGGGGCGGTGATGGGGAGCCGCTGGATGAGGAGGAGTTGCGCGCGCTGTGACAAGTCACCAGTGAAGACGCGTACACTTTTGAGTTGTCCAACGCCGGGGAACTGGAACAATGCCACGTCACACCCGAGCTGAGGTATGGCAAAGTTGCGCAGAGGCCGCGTCTTTCGTACCAGCAAGAAGACCGCTGACTCGGTATCTCACTTCAAGTTGTAGCCAATGGTAGCCGAAGAAACATGATCAGTGGCTTCGAACTCTCGGCAATGTGTGCTCAGCTCAGAGTCTTTGTGACTACGACCTCAGTTTAATAATTGCCTGATCGCCTAGAGGCGACATATCTGCCCTTTGACTGCACCATTTGACCGAAACGTTTTCACCACTGAATATTTTACCATCACCAAGATCACAATAGCTTAGTTCATTCTCTTGGTATGAGTTTCACACCGTCTTTGGTGGACACTGGAGCCAGCTGGCTTTCGTTTAATCCGCCCACGTCTGAGAGTGCCATTCTCAACTCGACGTTATGGAGCTTAGTCACCCTGACAATAACCTCCAGTCTACCTTTAGTGACCTTCTCCACGGTGACTACACCTGCAACATCGCTTTCAAGCGAAGCCAGTTCGGTCCTGGTAAGCTCTGTTGATGGGGGCCTGACTGTGACAGGCATTTCGATGTGAGTACTGCCCTGTACACCTTTTGGGTAACAATTTTCTCCGTTGTATGCTTTGATAGACGAATTTTATGTTATGGATCTTTCCCACCAAGACTCTTTTCAGAGCCTAGTATGGCTGCCATTTCCAAAATTCATTGCCGAGGTGCCCTCCTTGGCCCACCACTGTTCATAGCGATTGCTCAGAGGGTGACTGACATTTGACGAAGCCCTATCACTTCGATCCCCACTCCAGAAGCCCCGTCTCTGCGTCCCCCAGGCTCCACGCCGCACGAATCGACGTCTACGCCGCCTCCGGAAACTTCAACCATGACAACTTTGCCTCCAAACTTTGGTGCCGAAACGGTGCTCGGCTTGGACACGAACGTCTTTACTTGGATCACGACCACACGAGATGACAGCTCATCCACAGTCTTGCCCGTTGTCGGAGGTCTTGCACTTTGGAACCTTCCACCAATTCCGAACGTCCGCTTCCGTCTGCAGTTGCCAGGGTTCCGTATCCCAGAATTCTCATTGCCGTGCATTCGGTTCCTCTTCATCAGCGTTGGAAACTGCGAGAGTCCTCCAACGTCGGATGAGGACCCGGAGCCCACGCAGTCCCAATCCTCATCTCCGTCTTCGTCTCCGTCTTCGTCTCCATCGCCATCTCCAACACCATCCTCAACACCTACTAGCACCGAATCATCCAATTCATGCACTGACACTCAAACAACAAGTGCATGTCAGGCAACATGTTCCCTTTCACGAGGCTCCGACGGCGGCACGACAACAGACTGTTATACGACCATATGCTCGATCACATATGCACCCTGCAGCGTTACAGCCACAACTTCAACGACATATCTGTCGACTACGGCCCCGCTACAATGCCCGCTGCTTTACAGTGGTCATGAAGGCTCCTGCCCCCCGGACGACCCTGACTGCCCACATGTAGATTTGGAGGAAGCAAGATCCACTACCGGGTTGACAGCTGTTGGATCAGGTCCAAACGTATGTGCACTCCAGACGAACACAGGGATTACAACAGTCACTTGGCCTTGGTGGCCAGGAGGTTACTCGGTCTTGCTCGAAGACCTGGTTTCAGCTGGAGTGAGTCCTGGCCCGCTTACCACTGTCATCCTGGAAGGCGACCGCACTAGTCTACTCCGTTGGCTCAGTGCAACAACCGATCCGGCGAACTGTGAGCCATCAATCGTCAGCATCGCAGCCCCGGAATTCCAACGCGCTTGGGACCAGGCGCAAGCAACCGGCAATCCCACACTTGTGGGTCCATCGATTGACCATCCGTTTGAGAAGCATTGGATGACGGGTTTCTTTGAATACATAATTGACCCCAATGCTCCATATCTAGCCACACTTGACGAAGATGATGTGGCCAGCAAGATCAACTGCGCTGATTTACACGACTATTTCTTTGGGCCTCGGAGAACCAGAAATAGCATGGGTGATCTCTTCAACGCATTGCCTGGCGGTGATGCAAATTTTTTAAGTCTAGCAGGAATGTCTAGAGACATCAACGACAGGTCGAAGGTAATGTCTCAACCTGCTCGTTCTTGAAATGACTATCGCTTATGCTTCAACTTTACAGGGGATGGTCGCCAACTTGCGGCATTTGACTGAGGCTCTCGACAAAAGGCTGCTTCCACAAGCGAGAGTCAACCCGACAAATGACTTTGACAGAGGGTACGTCAAAGTGAGAGACTCGCTCACTGTGCTGGAGGGTGTCTTGATTGGCGTTCAAGCTCTCAACAGACAGGATATGGACGGTCTCGTGACGGAAACCTTTTGGCGAGCATGGGATGTAGTGTAAGTAAAGACTGCGGATACTTGTTACGAAGGCGCCCTACGCTCATAAATCCCTTACTAACTCAGGACTAGGAGGGTAACGGAACAAGTCGCATGGGGGGAGAACCCGGGCAGCAATTTCACCTTGTCAACAAAGTTCGTGGATTATATGACGGGTCTAAAGGCCCAAATCAATTCAGCGTCAACGAATAAAATCCCTCAGCTTATCAGAGGAGTCGAGAGCGATCTATTCATCTTGTGGCCATTGACAACATCTCGGGACGATATTAGCCGGTTTTACGGTCTTCAAGCCAAGTTGAACATGTTCAAGGCCGCCTCATCAGATAGGTGGATTTGGGACTCTGAATTCGCACTCCACACAACCCACACCCCACCGACTCCTCCAGCTGGATCACCAGCGACGGCGACCTATGCATGCGCCGGCTCACCAGCCGTGTCGACATGCACTCAGGGAGCGCCGCCGAACGAACCAGGCTCGGCCCCCACAACGTTGACGACATCGTTCACGCCCAGCACCACTTCCCCTTGCCCACCGGATCAAGTCATGAGTTGCGCACAAGTTGGATTGGGAGAACATGCATTTTCCACATGCAGCTGCGTTGTGGCGGGGGAACCTACAAGTGTTACAAGTGCGACCCAGACAACTATGCCAGCAACGACCCGGGGAACAGCAGAGGCAACGACACCATTAATGCCGTCCACCACCTCCTCCTGCCCCCCGGATCAAGTTTTGTCGTGTGGAGACATTGTAAGGGGCCCACACACATACTCGTCGTGCGCCTGCGTCGTGACTTGGGAGTCCGTTGGCAGCGCAACGGAGGTGATAATACCATGGGCAACGACAACCACTCCCCCCTGTCTGCCGAATCAAATGACGTCCTGCTGGCCAGTCGGTTTGGTCGAGCACGCATTCTCATCTTGCGACTGCGTGTTGACGCGGCCGTCCACCGATATCGCATTCCAGACCACCCCGATCACGATATACGGCTGTCCTTCGGGCTACACAAGCAGCTGCATCAATGTAGACCTTCCCATCCTGTGCTTGTGTCATGGCGACAGCAATGTTTCCGGCTCCGCAGGCGCCACCGCGTCTGACTTGGGGTTACCGATGGACTCCTGAAGATCTTCGATGCGGCGGTATGGGCAACCATTCCCGGTTCGGACTCGCAAAATTCACGCATATTGAATGCATGACGCAGAATATGGCGGATCATGTTCTCAGATAGACATGTCTGCTGGGCGATGCTTGCAAGAGCCACTTGACCACTTGGCGGAATCGTGCGAGCGATTCCGAATCGCGCGATGGCCTGCAGACACACAGAATTATTGTGCTACGTAAGTTAGTCTGGGGATCAATCCAATGAAAATAGTGAATTTGGGGTTTCTACTCCTCCATGCGTCCTGAATAGGACCAGAGGATCCAATACAAGATCATGAAGCTCTGGCGTCGCTTCGAGAATGGCGTCCTGGGAGCCCAATGACTCTTCAGGCACCGAGAACAGTTGATTCTCGTCGAAAGAAGGGGCCGGAAGACCCGTTTCTGATAGATTGTCCTGCAATATTCTCACTGATTCAGTTATGGTGGCTGCAAGTTGCAGAACTCGTGGCAAGGAGTCTTTGGCAGCCATATTAGCAAGGTTGATGATAAGACTATCGAATCAGAAGAAAACAATGGTTTGGAAAAGACATCAGCTTGAGATTTCGTACAAATACAGGCGTTGGAATAGCCAACATTCCCTCGGAATAGGCTGGGGCAGCCAATTGCTCGCGTGCAGGCCCCTCTCCCTCTACAACCATTGCATATGTACGTCAAGCAAAACGGGATTCGAGCTCACCGCCAAGTCAGCGCACCGAATCCAGCACTCGCATGGTGAAAAGGTGGTTCCTTCTGAATGCGCAGTGATGTGACGACGTGATCTGATTTTCAGCTAGAGCCTCTACCTAATTACTTAGGTAAGTATGTGCACTTCCAAGATTATTCTTGGGCTTAGCAAATTCAACACGTATCCTTGTCTCGTCATTCCTTGTACCCTTAGAAAGCCTGTGGGTGTGAAACTAAAATAATCGATGATAAGCAATACTGGTAATACGCAGGTTGGCTGCAGTTTTGACGTTGGCTTGCCCAAAATCCTTCCGAAAACGATCCGAACCTTTCCCCAAAGCTTGTCTTTGCTTAGTCCACGTCTGATAGGTAGATGCACATCCAACAGTCTGGCCTTGGGCTGGTTATGATGGGCATTATTGATCTCGGCGAGAACGTCCATTGACTGGCAAGATCCCAACTTTGAATGTAGCAGACAATTCTGAAGACAAATTTTCCAAGGAAAGCTATGAAGGCATATTTGACTTTTGCAACCCCCAACGGTAATAGGTATTTGCTTGCAAGCCGATGTCACCGAGCAACTGCTTGGCAGATTTTGAAGGAGGGACGGGACTCAAAAGGCTGATTTTTCAGTAAGTCTCGTATCTTCACTCTCATAGGCTCAGGTGACAGAATGTCTACATATGCGCTTGAGCTTAGATAGATGTCGAATTTCTGTCCAGATTTCCAACATTGTTCCCTCCCTCTGTTCCGAGTCCTTGAACTCTGCCCAGCGTCTCGAGGGCATTCTCTTGCGCTTGCCATGTTCGATTGGCGCACCTCCGCTGCTCCCGCCATCCTTTTGTTGAGGCGCCTTTACACAGCTGGCAGCCGTGGCCGTGCCCAGGTGGCTACCTAATCCGTTGGCCAGACCCAGCCCCTATCATAGACAGCAGTTGACGACCGCCTAGGCTTCTTTCCCGTTCTTTCCTCATTTGCCAACATGACCGAACAGATGAGGTCATGGCCTCGCTCCCTGCTTAATTCTTGGGTTTCTTCCAGACTCCGAGCTGGGTTCAGACGGTGCGGGTGTATCTCTCATCTCGTTAACGCTCAGGTGCTTGACATGCTGTGTCTTCCCCTGAAAACACTCGGCTGGGATGCTGCATAAATGCTCGTGACATCAATTTTGAGGCACATCGCCCTTTAAATCTGCTTCGCTCCAGCACGCGGACAGCTCAAGTCGTTGCCTGTTAACGACAGACACCGTGGCTGCCCAAGTTACCGTCAAGATGTGACGCTCCTGCTCCCTGCAGTATGCCCTCTCCCTGGGCCAGACGCCCCATTCGCAGTACAAACGCAGTGGCTTCGCGTGGGAGAGTCTGCCTCGTCAGTGTGTCCACTTGCTTTGCCTTGCCTGCCTGCGGCCTGCCGACCGTGAAAGCTGGCTCTACCACGCCTTCCTTCTGCTCGTGGGTGCTGCAGACGCTGCGGGTGCTGCACCGCGTCAGCACCGCGCGCCTTCCCTTTCCTTGACTCCTTCCTCCTCCAAGCCTCCAGCACAGAGCACGCCATTGGCTTGACGGAAGCAAATCGGCCCTGCTCTTCCGTTCCTGCACGTGAGTTCAGTCAGTAGTCAGTGTCCTTAAAAGCCCACCCTTGCGTCTCGGCTTTTCGGAACTTTTCCCTCTTCTCTTCTTCATGTCAACTCAGCCTGGTGCGATTCGTCCCACCAAACACCACTACCGAATCCGTCGGGTGATCAAGAAGACCTGACGGGACACAAGCCCTCCCCCCGGGTGCGTGGGCTGCTGGGCTGGTCAAAGGTAAGGGCAGCTTCGGACAATCTTTGATTTCTCTTCGTTCTTGCAACGAGTGGGTGGCTCATAGGGCACCCAAAGTCATCTTCTTCTTCGTTTTCAATCACCTTCTGCTCCCCCTCTTTCATCACCATCGTTGGCTTGCCGGCGAGGTGAAGAAGGATGTCTCCTCATTTTCTTCCGTTTCCCGCCCTCTTCCTACCTTCGCTGCTGTCGCCGGCTTGTCCGACGTGGCGGACGAGGTTGGTCCTGTGGCGACGTCAGCTGTTCTCACCCAGTACGGCTCGTGTCCCGGCGCTGATTTGTCTTCGCCATGCTTGCTGCTCACGACAACAATGGTTGGCACGCATCTCCCCTGAAATGACGACTCGAGCAGTGACGGAACATCAACTAGGGCGTGGCGAGTCACAGTTGAACGTGAGTGTTCTTCCTTGAATGATGTCCTAGTGAAAAGATCAGTCCGTTGCTGAGGCGCAAAGCCCACAGGCCTTGCGATGCTAACGACGCGAGATGGGGTGGGAAGGATGGGAGTCTGGTGGTAGGATGTTCCATGAGCTGTGCGGGAAGGGAAGAGGGGAGGAAGCATGGGGACAAGTTGGGAAGAGAGAAGTAGCTGGACTTGTGGGCGGGGGAATGTAGAATTTAAATGAACAATGTGAGCATAAAAGAATGGCACGATCGTCAAGTGTGTGACGGCGCAAGCTGGGCGGGAGAATGGTGCCGGTCTTGCGCTCCCTACCAGGTATGGAGCTTGGTAGTGGCTACTAGAATTCTTGTAGCGTCAATGAGCAACTTTCTTAAGCCTCGAAAGCAATGGAAAGAAAGATACTGTTCAGTTTGAGGCTGCCGTCAGTGTGCTCACGTCTTGCATATGTCACCACGGAATACCAACACGCAGCAGCATGACGCGCAAGGCTGAGTGGAGGACTGTGTTCAAGGAGAGTGTTCCGTTACTCGTAAGACCGGCCGATGGAGACACTGGGAGAACAGGGCTAAGGTGTCATACTGTACAGTACTTTAGCGGAAGGCGAATTAACATGGGTCACGATTCTGTGATAGATTATTTGAGGCCATATTTAACATGTCTATGCAATGTGGTGAGAAATGGTCCTACCGGGTCCAGGGTAGCTGGGCTCCTGGGCATGCGGGCAGGCGGGGGAGCAGTTACGATCGGCAGGATGCCGATCGACGCCTTGTCTAAGCTACTCTCATTTGCAATCAATCGTATCGAAATGGCGCTAGTGACCTGCACAAGACACACCACACCCTTTTTCGTATGCACTTTATTTTTCAACTATTTTCACCTCCCATATAATGAATACCTTCTCAATTTAACTACGCCCTATATCAAATAATAGCCGCTTCTTTTCTAATTCTTTTGATATCTATTTGAGGAGGGTGGAGGGAATACTGAAGGTGTGATGTGTGTTGATGTCTAATTTTGAAGATGAATTTGAAATTTTGAGGGGGAGGTGTTTTTAAGCAGATTTGGGTATAATCACCCCCCCTCCCTAGTGATTTTAACGTAATTCTTAAATTTCACCCCCTCCAATTCCTCTCCAAATCCAACTTCAACTCAAGTCATTTTCAACTTCAATTCAAATGCAAATTTCTCCTCCTCTATACACTCAATTTAATAACAGAAAGAAGAAATAGAATCAGAAAAGAAGCAGCTTTCTTCTCATATAAGTTTCAAATGGATTGAAGCAAAATTGAGAGAGTCAAAAGAAGTGCATACGAAAAAGGGTGTGGTGTGTCTTGTGCAGGCCACTAGCGCCATTTCGATACGATTGATTGCAAATGAGAGTAACGCCGCTTGGTCTCAGCTCAGCCGAACGGATGGGGTAGGTCATCATCCTCGAAGCTGCAGATCGACTGGTTGCACGCGCTGTTATTCCGCACTTCCTGTGACGCCCAAGTGCATCCGGACCGTGGGACTGACATTTAAAAACACCCACATAGCTACCGCCCACGCAATCACAGAGGCCACGATGACTAGGTATACTCCTCCCCAGACCTCCGCCGTGCCCAGCCCGTCCTCGATCTTCATGCCTCCCACCTCCTCGACCTCGAGCGCGGGCCCAGAGCGGCGGCCAACGGCGACAACAGCCGAGCCCACCCCTCTGCCTAACCGGCCACCAGCGGGCGAGGAGCAACAGCAACAGCACGACCAAGAGGGCTCCGGCCGCAGGGGTGACAGTGACGACGACGACACCTTCCCCCTCCCCAAGCTCCGCCTGCACATCCAGGACGCGACGCACCCGGGCGCATCGCGCTTCCTCGCCGCAGTAGACACCTCCGCCCTCCTGGCGCGCAGCGTCCAGACCGTCCTGCGGCTGCTGTACGTCTCGCCTCATCACCACAAGGCCCATGACGACGAAGCCGACGAAAAAGACACAGCCGCTGCCCCAGAACAACAGCAACACCCAGCCACGACCACAACCCGCCGCCGCCCGGCAAGGCCGCACTACACCCCACCCCCGACGCGGTCTGTGACGCTCATACTCGAGGACATGCCGGGTGTGGCATACACCAAAGGCACGGACCTCGACAACGACCACAAGGAGATCCACCTGAGCCTGGGGTATGTCAAGGGCATCCAGAGGTCGCCGGCCGGTCCTACCACTACCACCGGCGGCTCCGGCACCGGCTGGGGCGGAGACGTCGCGGGCGCCTACGAGATCGAGGGCGTCCTGGTCCACGAGCTGGTCCACTGCTACCAGTACAACGGGCGCGGTGAGTGCCCGGGCGGGCTGGTCGAGGGCGTCGCGGATTGGGTGCGGCTCGAGGCGAGGCTGGGGGCGCCGCACTGGAGGAAGGATACGGTGCCGGACAGGTGGGACCAGGGCTATGAGCGGACTGCGTATTTCCTGGATTGGCTTGAGGGCAAGTTCGGGAAGGGCACTGTGAGGAGGATGAATGAGGCTTTGAGGGTGAGTCTCTATCCCGTTGTTTCTCTTTTGTGCTTCTCTGCTTGGCCGGGCCGGCTTTGGTTGACATGGTCCATCTGCTGCTCTTGGTATTCGGATCCCCTTTCTCGGGGATTAAAGCTGACCTTGGGAACCGGGACAGGTGCGCGAGTACAAGCAGTCCGAGTTCTGGACCGGCTTGTTCGGCTGCGATGTCGATGCTCTGTGGAAGGGCTATCTTCGGACTCTCAAGAAGGACGACGATGACTCGGGCTAGGAGTCGCCGCGCCTCCGTCGCGATCGCAAACGTTTGCGCTCAAGCTGATCGACCTTAGGCGGTTAGAGCGGTAGGAGCTTATAGACGCCGGTGGCATGACTTAAGAGGGTCAACAATCGTAGACATTATAGTAAGAGGTGCGAGGGCAGTGATTACGGAATACCCAGCTCTCTAGATCGGTGGCGACATCGTAGACTAGTAAGTAGAAGCAGGTTATTGATAGGAAGCTGGCCTGTGTCATGGACATCGCTTCTCATTAAGAAGTAGAGCATAGCTTAATTAAACTCTCGCTTCCTCTCATAAGCTGCGGTCTGTGGACAACAGGTGATTTAAAGCATGTTTATTGCTCGATGTACTCCTGAGAAGCGGTGTCTACGCGTATGGGAGACTCTTGAATCCGAAAACCGTGCGTGCATTTTCCCCCTTGACGCCGAGCCGAACAGTATTCCCTCCCTATTGCTCCGAAAGACCAACCAATGAAACTCCATAACCTGCCGAGAGATCTTGAACAACAACTAATTCCAATCAAGTCAAGCATTAACAGCGTCCACCTGATCCTACGAGCGAACAGGATTGACACCGTCCTCGCTCTCGCTGACCACGCTGCCGACCTCGGTCCAGCTGTGCGCTGGGGTCGGGATGCCGTCCTCATCCTCACTCAGCACGTCATAGTACTTGGAGGCGGAGCCGTTCTGAGACGCGAGCTCGTTGGCGACGTCGAAGCCGGAGCCGGCCACCGACGCCGAGTCCGTGGGCGTCAGCTGGCCCTCGCTGACCATCTCGCCTTCGGACATCTCGCTAAGGGGGGCCGCCGGGGTGATGGGCAGGGGCGAGTAGAAGTCGCGGCTCGACTCCTGGTTCTGCCTCTGGGCCTGCTGCTGCTGCTCGGCCCACGCCTGGATGGAGGCGTAGGCGTCGTGCTCGTCCTGCTGCATCTCCCGGTCCTGGCCGGCGGTCATGTACTCGTCCTGTCCAAGCTCGGCCTCCGCGACGGACTCGCTAGGGGTGGATGCGACCTGAGGCTGTTCGGCGTCGAAAATGACTACGCGTTCTGGCTCTACAGGAACGAGTTCTGGGAGAGACTCTGTCGCAGGGGACAATGTTCGGGACAACGAGCTGTTGGCGGGTCTGGGAGAGGCGGTGTAGATGTCGTCGGTGGACAGGACCTCGTCCTTCTCGGGGGAAATCTCGCTATCCTCCATCTCGTTGTAGTCGATGCCGTTCTCGTCGGCGAAGGGGTTGGCGTAGATGGACGAGTTCAGCCCCCGCACGCCCTCGGAGGCTCCTCGCCGCCGCACGAGACCGTCGTCGTTGTTGCGCACGTCCGCCCCAGTGTTGAAGACGTAGGTGCCCTTCTCATTGGCGGTCTGGTCCTCCTGCAGGAAGTCGTCAAACGTCGTGCCCGAGCGGGTCAGCTTCTCCCTCTCCTTGATCTTCTCGTTCTCGGCCGTCTGCTTCTCCAGCTCTTGGCTCAGCTTCATGGCGTTCCAGTAGAGAAGCTCCTCGCGCTGGCGCTTGCGAGTTTCGTCATCGGCATCGACGTCGCCGGACTGGAGGAAGCCCTCGGCATCCTCGGGTCTGTTGAATAGGGGCTCCCCGTTGCCATTTTCGGGTCCGATGTTGTCGCCAAGAGAGTGGAGGGCTACAGCGATGCGGCGGCGCAGGTCTGTTGCCATGCGCTGGAGCTCGGGGGACTCGTAGATGGCGATGGCCGCGGCCACGGCGACGCTGACGGCGATGACGCCAGCTGAGATAGCAGCTTGGTTAATAGGAGGCATGTTTGCAGGTCTCGAAAAGAACGGTGTGAGAGGATGGGGAGGCGGGATGGGCAGTCTGGCAGGTGGGTTGGGGCAAGGTGGGGTCGTCCGGTGTAAGTGTGCCCAAGTGCTGGGCGACGGGCGGTCGGTGCAGTTTAGGGGGATAAGAGAGGCCAAGCCAGAAGCAGATGAATACACCAGAGAGGTTAAACAAGGCGGTGCAGCGATGCCAACTTGAGGTGTCTCGAGGAAGAATTCTCAAGAACAGACTCGAGACTGGTTGGTTGGTTGTCCAAGGTGAGCCGGTCTGGGGCAGCGAGCGTCGAGAATGAAGAGGGGCGAACATGGGGAATTGCTTGCGTGGTCCGCGGCATGTTTGAGTCGCCACCCGCCCTTGGAGAGCGGCCGACGCAGCATCGGCCCTGGCACTCAGGCCTCCAGGCCCAGTTTGTCGGCCAGGCAGGCGTTTGATTCGCACCACTTTGCCTGTCTCCCACTGGAGCCCCACGATGATCATCCGTCACCTGCGACTGCGTCCCGCGCCATTGAACGAAAGGTCACTGGGGCCACGGAACGTGCGAGCGCACGCCCACGAGTGCGGCTTCGAGGGCATGCGAGATTACGATGCACAACGGCAGCAGCAGCGGCAGCAGCCGCAGGAACAGATGGCTGGATGAATGGGCGGACAAGGTGCCGGACAACTGACAGAAAACGGTACACAAAGAAGCAATCTGGTGCAGCTCGTAACGTACCTTTGGCCGCTAATGGGACAGGCATTTTGATTCGACTTCTGACTTCGAGAGGCTTGAGATATGTCGGTGTTCGTATCGAATCGTTGGTTGATTGCCGAGGTCTTCCGGATCAGACCTGACCTGACCTGACCTGCTTGACCTTGGCTGCCCACCCAGAAGCTCAAATGAGAAAAGAGCGAAGGAGATATAGTCCCAGGAGAAAAGAGAGTTAGAAGCAGCGGAAGGAGGTAGGGAGGGAGTGAAGGAGTGGGAACGGAAGAGCAGGAATCAGGCTGAACAAGACGGGGGTTGACGCGGCCACTTCGGTGAATCAATGACATGCGACCACTTTATGCAAGATAGAGACAGTGGGAGACGGACAGCGGGAGCTCGTCTCTCTCTTTCGAAAGCTGTGCCCCTCGCTTGAGCACCGGAGCCACACTACAGAGCGCTTGTCTGCCGCCGACCCAGCCTGCCCACAGCCCAGCTGTGTGCATGGACGCTTGGATGGCGGGTACCTCGTCGGCCACGGAAACCTTGTCCTGCCGAAGGTATCTTGTCTACAGTCAGCAACCCCAGATAGAGTGCAATATGATGCTCTCGTGACGTGCTGCCTCCACGCAGTCCCTCAGGAGCCTCCAACAGCGCTGGCTGGGCAGCCATGAATACCATCAACAGTGTCGTGGGTGTATTCAGGAATAATTGCAAGTCTGATAGAGAGATACTCGTTGTCACAGAGTAACATACTTGACTTCTGCCTACAAGTAATAGCGCCAGATCCTGGGGAAGCAGGTCATGACGGGCCAGCTCTCAACCACACCCCTAACAAGGCGGGGTAAAACCCGAATAATGCAGGCTGTGCATACATCTATGCCCCGAATCACAAGTACGTACCATGTGAGTCTGTGCACATGTTGACTAAAAATACCGGACTCTCTGTTGGACTCAAGGCCATTGATGCACTCTCTGTTTGGCGTGTTCTCTGTGTCTGATGTTTTGCTTCTGCTTGTTTTATCATGCAGTGCAGGTTGACAGACGATGGTATAAGCTGGCAGGTATGTTGCACGTTGAGGATCTCCACCATTTCGTTGAGAAAGAGATTTAGGCAAGAGGGTTGTGCTAGACTGTTAATATACAAGCGGAATTGTTGGTATTTGTATATATATGTACAGCACTTAGTGAAATCCGGGCTTCCCTCTGGATGACCAAGTGGCTACCCAGATCTCAGTTTCCTCCGTCGCCGGGGCCGCAGGGCCGGGGAAGTGTGGAGACCGGAAGTGGGCTGGCCGGAGGTCGTCCCGGAATTCGCCGTCAGAGCTTTGGGGTGAGTGTGACTGCCATGGTTCGACTAACGCTAACACTAACAGGACGAAACTGTAGCTTTCTGAAAGGGTGCTAAGTTGTAACGTGCAGCTTGTGAGAGAGAGTTAATCCACTTGGTCGTGCTGAGGCCGTGTTTACTGATCTGTTAACCCTTTGACAGTCTCACAAGCTGGAAAAAGCCCGGCTTGTTACAGCCGGGATTTGGGCTTAGTCTGCATGTGTATTATAGGGACATCCTTGATAGATGACAAAAGAGTATACAAGCAAGGCATTCGGTCAGTCATTCTAAGGCTGCCTCAATGAACACCAAGAATGGAATGCAGGGCCATCAGATCATGTCCCTTCTTTCCATAATTCCCTTCCACTTCGAATTACATCTTGAATGGTGGTCAGATTTACCTTTAATTGGTACGTGAAGCAACTTTTCAATCGGATAATATTCTAGATGCTTCGAGACGATTCCATGACCGACCACATGCAATCTATACGGTAAGCTGGCCGGAACAGTTGCAGCACAACACCCCAACAGACCCCAGTCAAGACAACACCTCCCAGCAACACACACAGGCAGACAATCAGACAGAGAAACAAGCAAAACTTGGTCTTCTGCTCTGGTGACAGCTGCTCTGCACCCAAGTCATCCCAGTCAGTCAACTTTGTTAGTCAGTCATCCGGTCACTCGGGTACTCATTTGGTGAGTTCCTCACAAACGTCACGGTCCCCTTAGCACCACCTCCTGAGCCGCTACTGACGCAGGCAAAGAGAAGCCCCACCAGCACTGCTCGACCCTGTGCCTGTCTGCCATCATCCCTGTCGGCACGTTAAGGCCTGGCCCGGCACCCAGGTATCTTCAGCTTCCTTCTGGAATCCGAACCCGAGAGTTCCATACTGGCGAAGTCATCATCTAAACTCCTATGCAGTAGACCATCCATCACCAGACCTGCTTTTCCTCCTCCTCACCAACCAAACAGCTCCTCATCCAGCTTTCCCACCTGTGCTTCGCGTAATCTGTCATTCCTCATTTCTATCACACAGCTTCTAATGCTCATTGCGCTTCGTAGCCCTGTTCTCCATCTGCACCAACCGCAAGCACTGCCCCTCTCCACCTCAGCCGACCCAACGTCAGCAGCGGCGCCAGAAGGTGACACAGCTTGCAACCCCTCTTGGGTGCACCTGTCGCCGCCCTCACCAGCTCCCTTCCCACGACGACAACATTTCCCTGTACCACAGACCCCGTCGCAACCATCAAAGTGGCATCCAACGGGCTCAGAGCTGGCTTCCTCCTTGTGGGCCTTGGACTGACCGCCTTGGCTGCCCAACAACAACAGCAGCGCCGCCAGCGACAGCTGCAGGGCACAAGACCCGCAATGGATCTTCCTGGCCCCGGCGGTCCTCGCCGTCGCCATCTTGACCTCGCCGACGGTCGCGAAGTTGTCTTTTGCCACAACTGTAACCACGAGTGGTACAACGATGAGCACGGCCTGCAGTGTCCTCGCTGCCATAGCGATGTCTGCGAGATCGTAAGGAATCCTATCTACTATCCCATCTCCCCCCCCCCCGGCCTTTTCCTACCTTACCCTGGCTCCTACACAGTAGTGCTAATTTTTCTGCCAGATATCCGCTGACAACGATCCTCGCGATGTCACACCCGAGTCTCCCGACAGCGATATCCTCCGCGGTAGTCACTTTGGCCCCCACGACTTTGGTCATGGCCACGGCCACGGCCACACCCACAACCACGACCATGATCACTTCTCTGACCCAGGTGAAGATGATATAGAGGATTACATGGACCCCCGTGGCCACGTACATAGCGGGCCGGGGGGTTTCATGTGGTCCCAGAGGACATATCGCAGCCCCGATAGACAGCAAGATTCCCCTGGCGGGAATCCCCGTCAACCTCGCCCAGTCGACCCTAGTAGCGAGCAAGAGATTTTCCAGCGCTTTCAGGAGACTATCGACATGCTTACTGGGCTCCCCTTTGGCCCACCTGGCAGACGCGCCGCTCCACCACCGGATGATGCTGCCGGAGCAGGCGGGCCAGGCGGGCCAGGCATGCGCACCACAACGTACCGCAGCCCATCGGGTCATACCAGTTTTACCATAACCACTGGAGCTATGCCGCTTCGAGGAGTCGACCATGATGATGGCTTCGATATGTACGCTCGCCCCCCTGATGACCGTTTGCCCAGGTCCCCAGTGGTTACGCTCATCGCTTTGCGCTCCAACACTAATCCCCCTTCCAGAACATTCAGCAACTTCATGGGCGGTGGAGGAATCCAGCCTCCAAGGGCACAGAATCCCGGTCTTGTCGGTGGTCTTGGTGACATTTTCTCCCTTCTCCTCGGCCCAGGAGGCCCAAACGCTGCCCATGGTGATGCGGTGTACACCCAGGAGGGTCTTGACCGGATCATCACGCAGCTCATGGAAGCCAACCCTCAGTCCAATGCCGCACCACCCGCATCTGAGTCGGCTATCGAGAAGCTGGAGAAGAAGAAGTTGGATCGGCAGATGATGGGCGATGGTGCAAAGGTGGAGTGCACTATCTGCATAGACGAGATGCACCTGGGAGACGAAGTGACGGTCCTGCCTTGCAAGCACTGGTTCCACGGCGAATGCGTGGTTCTATGGCTGAAGGAGCACAACACGTGCCCAATATGTCGGGCACCTATCGAAAAACGAGGCGAAAACAGCGCTGGTGGCAACAACGGGAACGGGGGCAGCGGGTCTGGCGATGACTCCGGCAACCATCAGCAGCGTCGAACCTCAGGAGCACGCCTTGGCTCCTTTAGCGCCCTATTTGGTGGCGATCCCTGGTCACCGCAGGGCGGATCAGGGTCTTCTGCGCCCTCGGGCTCGCAACAGCACAACACGCGGGGTGCCCGAACTCCTGAGGATAGGGAGCGGCGCCTGAACTCAATCAGAAATCTGGCGGGGCCATCGAGCTATGGAAGATCGGCACCTGATTCGTCTCGGTACGGCGCACAGCGAAGAGATTCCTGGTCGCCCACCAGCCCGGGTCCTACCAGTGTGACCTCGGCTAGAAATCGGTCGCCCTCAGGGCCCCGAGCACGACTCGGCCGAGCCAATTCATCAGGTCTTGGAGGAGATCGTGAATCACAACCCTCCAGTCGTGGCAGTAACAACTCCGGCGGAAACGCAGGAGGCTCCTCCAACCCTCTGAGTTGGATCAGGGACCGCATCTCTGGCAACGGCGGCAATGCCAGCGGGCACAACAATGGACGACGGCGTTCCTAGCAGGCACGTTCGGGCTCCATACAATTGCCCACACCACCCCAGCGCAACTACCGGACTGGATCATATTTCATTGTGCCGCCCTCTGGGGGGCCTCCTCGAGTTGCAGGTAGAATGTCTACTTTTGCACCAGCTCCACCAAATGCACGATCTGATGCCTCCCAGGCACACAGTGTGTATCCAGTTGTATCTTCCGGTATTACTCGTACACCTGAGGGCAGGCTCGTCATCAGATCGCCCGCGGCCATGGCCAATCAGTCACCCTCCGGAAGTGCCAGTCAGCCCACTCCCAGGAATGCCAATAGACGCCAGCCGTCTCAATACCCGATGCCATGGGCCGGTTTCTAGCTAGTCCGGCCTTCATGAATCTGTGACCCGGGCTGTGGGGTGGGCTCAACCAGATGAGGTCCTCAGGTACGGACAATACGATACCAGCGTGCCACCTTGCGTAAAGCAGCGCTCGGAAGCAAAACAGAGGAATAACATTAATTTCAGTCGGAACCTTTTTTTACCGGCAGTCACAAATATGGACTTGAGAGGTTGAATTTTCAGAAGCGAAGCGCGCACTGTGTCATTTCTATTATTGAGATAGGGAGGGAGGATAGACTGTTGTCGGTGTGGCCCATGGAGTAAGTGAGTCATTGGGTGGCAATCTGTGAGGCCTGCAGCATCCAGAGCCCGGCTCCAATACTCACAAACAATCTTAATAGAACAACTCACTGGCGGCAGCTATGGTGTGGAAATTCCTGAGGCTGCTGCTGCACAACCAGCAACGTGGACGGGTCTTTCCTCCTGGAGATCCGAGTCGGACAGGCACTCGGTCAAGCAGCTGAGAAGGCGAGGACTCAAAGGAACGGGAGGCGGAAATCACGAAAGGGGAATGAATATGGCATAGGATTCCCCTGGTCCTCTTATCAGAAATAGAGGAGCCTCAACTAAGCTTTTTTCTTAGAGAATGGGGTACCACTCTAGTAGGGTTGTGATATGAATGTAGAATTAAGGGCTGGTTTGCGCATAGAAGGGAGAAGGGCATTGACACATGACCCCTGATTCAGCCTGATCTGTGTGCCGAGTCGTTCGCCGGGAGCATGATAGATACCTATAAACCTGAATGACTACAATGCTGACAACACAACTTGGTGCATGTTGACTTAATCTGTGCACACTATCAAGACCTAGTTGGTTTACGCTATGCCCTGCAAATTATGACTAGCTGGTGTGTTCTTGTGAGGCATTGTGAAGTGTTAAAAATATATTTAAGCAATTAGAATTTTGTACATGCTGCTAATGAGGACAAGATGAATATCAACATATTGATCATCAGGTAATTATGAACCTGCCATAATCACCACCACCACTCATCACTCAAGAGCCGCTCCTCGTGTCCCCGGCTACTTTCCAGCCATATGTGAGCATTCGTTCAATATACAAACCTCACCATATATTCCTGAGCTGTGAGCCCGGGTGGAGAAAAGGGAGTTATACATTAGCTATGCAAATTAGATACGGCTTCGGAGGTAATGAGATCTCAGCTCTCTCATTCCTATCAAAGGAACTCGCTCAGCACCTGTGCCCTCGTCCGGGCGACCTCGGACCCGTCCTCCCCTTCTCCCATGCGCGTCATGATGTGCACCAGGCGGGCTGTGTTGAGAATTTGAGTGTTAGTCTCCATCCGCGGGAGCCGTGGATTTATTGGAAACAGAATGAAGAAAAAAAGGAAAAAAGAAATAAATCCATATGTATACGTACCGATATCCCCACGGCCCCGGACGAAAAGCTGGTCCTTGCCGACGACCTCCTCGCCGCCGGGCTCGCCGGCCGTCTCGCGGAGGACGCTCCCGATGCAGAGGGCCTCGAGGAAGGCGCGGTGGTTGAACACCCACCAGGTGCGGGCCTCGGCCTCGAAGAGCGCGTGCAGCATAAAAAACGCGTTGATGGCGTCGTGCGCGGCCTCGAGGGTGGCGCGCACGTTGACGGGGACGTCGGGCGACTCGGAGGCGTGCACGAGCATCGCGTTGTGGAAGTAGTTGCTCGTCAGCCACAGCGTCTGGCGCGCCGCGCGCCCGTTGGTCCGCGCCAGGGCCGACAGGCTCTCCGAGTCCCACGACCGGAACGTGTCCGGGAAGGAGCGGTACACGGCCCGGAAGTCGGCCACCAGCTTTGTCTTGTGCCGCGGCGTCGCGCAGATGGGCATGTCCAGGCAGCGCGGGGAGCAGATGCTCTCCTGTACCAGGTTCGCCAGCGTCCACGACCCGCGGATGTACGCCAGGTCCGTCGAGATGGACGCGTTGACTGCTGTGTAGCCCGGAGCCTCGTCCGCCATGTCGTCGACGTGGACGTCGGTGTGCGTGGCGTTGGGTGGCAGTGAGAGGAGCACCGTGAGAAACGTGTCCTGGAGGAGGACGGCCTGCCACACCTTGCGCCGCTCCTGCTTCTGGGCCGGGGTCGCGCCCGGCGTGACGATGTTGGGGTCGCGGTGGAGGCCCATGGCGTAAGCCTGCCTCATGAGGATGCCGGCGAAGGCCCAGCCGTCAGAGGCGTGGTTGTCGTTGATGAGGAAGTAGACCAGCAGCACCATGGTCTGTATGGACCTGATGGAGGCGGTGCTGAGGTAGGAGCTCATGCGCAGGGCCTGGTTGCTCGCAGAGGCGTGCATCTCGGCCGCGTCGGCCCTGTCGGCCGTGGTGGTCAGGCCGCTCTGGAGGAACTGAGTGCCGAGCGCCAGCATGACCATGATCAGCGCGACAAAGGCCGCGTCAGACTGGTACTTCTTTTCTTCCGGGAGGGACCAGAAGTGCTCGTAGTCCTCGAGGAAAGACCGTTGGTCGAGCATGGGATACACGGGATCGACGCACTCAAAGTACCGGCTTATAAGCATGTCGCACTGCAGCTTGCTGGGCATCATCGCGACAACCTCGTTAAGTTGCCCTTCACAGCTCCAGACGTTCACGAAGGGGTGCGCTGAGCCGACGCCGAATACATTTGACCCTGTCCCGAGGGAGTAGGGCACGGTGGAGAGCAGGCCGGTAGACAGGGCGACGGCAGCTTTGGAGAGGTGGTTGGCGGTGGACAGCACGCCACGGTCGGCGATGTTTGGTATGGGTGACCTGGGGTCTCCTGCCGGGCCTGACTTCTTCTTGGGCGGCTTGGTCATCCGTCGGCCGCTAGAGAGCGAGCGTGAGGTCTCCTCAAGGAGGTTGGCGACGTGGGCATATTTGCACTCGGTCTGGCGTTTGATGCAGGCCAGGCAGTGAGGTCTGCCTCGGTCACACTGAGAGAGAATCAGTTACATGACTTGTGCGGACACACAGAAGAATAGTGTACTGTCTGATAAACAAGATAAAGAAGATTGCCAAGGGTAGGATTGTGAAGATCTCATCTGCCAAGTTTCTCAAGTTGGACTGCACATCATCTCTCAGGCTGCCTTCTCCGTGCTCGCACCAGCTCCTCCAGGGTCTTTTGACAAGATTGAGCAACGGTAAATAGTGCGAGACCAAGTCGAACAGTGTATGCAGAGCAACTCAGCATCACAATTTTGAGCAGACCCAGGCAGATGGGATGAAAAAGCGTCGCAAAGGACACATCATGGGTGGTAAAATTGGGGCAAAATGAGACGGGGAAAGCAGGCCTACCTTTGTCTTCCTCTCAACACACTCGAAACACGACAACGTCGGCTTATTTCGTTTCTGCTTCTTCCTCTGGGGCTCATCAGCCGCATCCTCGGGCTTTAGCTCCTCATTGCTGACGTCGGGGTAGGCGGTGGAGCTCCGGCGCGTGGCAATGCTCGAGCGGTCGGCAGTCTGGTCCGAGTCATCCCTGGCCCCGGACTCCCTCTTGATATCCGGGCTGCCGAGCTCTCGCTTGGGAGAGCCATTACTCGCGATGGGGTACGAGGAGGAGGTTTCCCCGCCGCCCGAGGGCGACGCGTAGATGGTGCCCGGACTGGGGGACTGGGTCACGGGAGGACGATCTGGGCCGCCAATGGGCACCCTGTTGTAGTGTATGGGCTTGGAGTGGGAGGGGTAGCGATGTGGATGAGGATGAGATTGAGCTTGAGAGTGTGGGCGGTCCATCGTTCCCTATGGCCGGGTATTTCCCGATGGGACGGTGACACCGGAGGTGAACCGGAGGTGATAGTGACGGTGACAGCAACAGTGACACTGCCCGGTGCTTGTTGCTGCTGCTGGTGCGATACTGACGCTGACAGCGACGCCGGCACTGGCACTGGGCACTGTCGCGGAGGCTTGCCGGCTTTGACGGCTGGCCCTATCCACTCATGCAAACTCAATTCTGTCGATCATGAATCAGTGTCGCCTTAGGTAGCACGAGCCCTCCCAGAGCCAAGGAGAGGGCCGTTCCGAGTCCGTGGCCTCGGATCCTCGCGTGGGTTTGTTAGACGGAGGTTTCTTTTTGGCGGTGGCAGGCCGGGAATAAGACGAAGGGGGCCGGTGGACGACGAGTGCTTGGGTCGGCGGCTGTGCTGCTCGGGTCGCCGTGAGCTTATTCCCACTCTGTGGCCGGGCAGTTACTTTTCAATCAATGCATGCGGCCGCACACGACCGGCTTTGGCTGGGAATAAGGTTGTTCGTCGTCAGTGTAGGTAGACTCAACCAGACCAGGCGAGTTCGGACGGCACGAGATGAGACAGACGGGATGAGGGCAGAGCAGGCAGGTTGGTCGATAGGCAACAAGCTGGAGAATCCGGGAGAGAACGTCTTGTCTGGCTGATGAGGGAGTCCGACTGGCCGTGTGGCCCCAGGGAGGAGGGGCGGGATTAAAGGGGAACCGTCGGGAATAGGAAAATGACTCGAGCACCACGCACCAGTTCGTGAGGGGAAGCCGGGAACCGGGGCCCATGGGCTGCCCTGTTCCCTCCTCCTCAGCTCGTGCTTTCTCCTGCTTTGTGGGATACCAGGACCCAGGATATCCGCGGAAGCCCCTCCGTTGCCCCATATCCCGTCGTGCCTAGCCGTCTACGGCAAGAGGCTTGTCCCGAAAAAGGTTCCCGCTATCAGACGAATGGAGATGTTCACCCCCACTGAAACCACACAAACCAACTACTGAAACCTCACCCACTCCTAACAGTAGCAACGAAGGAGCGAACACACAGCACTACAGTAGTATGTGCCTGTCCAGGGCAGACATAGATGCGACCTTGAACCAATGCTTAAGGTTTGCAGGCGTATGCATGTATGTTCATGCGCACAAAAATAAAATCTATGTATATATGTGCACACTTATTATGCTCTTTCAAACATGCTCATCTGTCAACGCAAGAAAAGACGCGACTTGTCCCGTTTTCTGCTTTTCATCTTACACCAATTATTCTCATAAGCGCTGCAACCGTCCAGGCCCAAAAGATGACGGGATCGCATACTACATCCTGTCGACCAACCACTATGCAGTAAGATCAAGGCCAGAGGGAGGTGGTGCAGACCGTGTGGATGCACAAGTCCCTTTGTGGTTGCTCGTTCGCACAGCATCTTATCAGGCCTGCCTCGGATCATCTTACCCAAAATGTGACCGTCCGTCCTCCCTCGCTTCGCAACCGGGGTTTGTCACAATTACCTAACAGCCGACCTCATCCACGTCGCAAGATCCAACCCACCCGGGGACGAAAAACACCATGGCCACCTATCTCTCAGAGACGACCAGGCTCCTGGAAAATATCCGTCCAGAGTCTTTCCAGTCAGACGCAGACCGGTATGAGGCCAAGGAGGCTGCTCGAAGGCTTCTCGCCCGCCTGGAGACGCCTTTTGAGCGGGGGTGGGCTCTCACCAACGAGGTCTCGGTGCTTGTTCCAGGTCTGATAGTCTTCCACGACCTTGGAATCTGGCATAAGTGGATTGAGCTCAACAAGAGCCGCGGCCCAGTTCCACTATCTACCGATCAAATCGTCGAGATGTGCAGTGCTCCAGCCGAGCCTAATCTCCTGCGTGAGTTTGGGTCAGAATTTCGTTCTCTGCCCTAGAGTGAATATGAGCTCAAGCCTTGCTCTAGGGCGATTTCTGAAGCACTTTGCCGCCCTTCATGTGCTTGAGGAGACCGCGGTAGATGAGTGGAAGCCGACGTCTTTCAGCCTCGCCTTGGGTGACGAGTCGACGTACACTAACCAACTGGTGCGGTCCGGCTTCAGCCACTGCAACCCATGTGGCGTCAACCTGCCCTCGTTCCTGGAGAAGAACCAGTACAGAGAGCCCCTGGACCCTAAAAAGTTCGACAACCATTTCGATACATTCGGCTGTGTCTTCTTCGACTACTGCCAGGAGAACCACGCCGCGGGCTCCAACTTCATCGGCTCGATGGTTGCCATAGGAGACCACAAGATGAATTGGACAGAGGTGTACGACACAACAGCCCTGGTCCAAGGCGCCGACCTCACCGGGAAAACACCGCTTTTCGTCGACATCGGCGGCGCAAACGGCCTGGACACGGCCCGCCTGCTCTCCAAACACCCAGACCTCCCCGAGGGCGCCGGGCTCGTCGTGCAGGACCTGCCCGAGGTGACCAACACGCACGGGGCCAAGGAGAGGCTCGACCCACGCATCACCAGGATGGAGCACGACTTCTTCACGCCGCAGCCCCTGGGAGGCGCCCGGGCCTACTTCCTCCACGCCGTGTCCCACGACTGGCCGGACGAGGACTGCGCCCGCATTTTCGAGAACGTCAAGGGGGCCATGAGGAGGGGCTACTCGAGGCTGCTCATCTACGAGATTGTCCTGCCGGCCAGGGGCGCCACGAGCCTCATGACTACCCTGGACCTGCTGATGATGAGCGTCCTGTCTGCCTTGGAGAGGACGGAGGACCGCTGGAAGAGGTTGCTGGAAGGCTGTGGCCTGAGGATTGTGGGTATTTCGAGGCACCCGAGGGCGGTTGAGAGTGTCATTGAGGCCGAGTTACCGTGACGGCCTCAGTAGTCCCAGGGTCTGCAGGTGGTGTCTTTTAGGCATTTCTCTAATAACAGTGTGCTCTGGATATTCCCTCTACATTCACTAGATTATTTACCACAATAGTGACACAGCTTTGCATTGAGACCCTACAGATACGGAGTCAAAGCTGCTTTGCATCCAGTCACAATTTCGTTGCAACTTAGTGCCGCCTAATAGCCGCCCAGGAACCCCCCGTGGGAGCCGTAAATGCTCCCGGTCCCGTAAGAGAGCTGGTCGTCAGCCAGCGTAACATACACCGGCGCGATCTCGGCCGGCTGCTGCACCCTGCCGATCGGCTCCCCGAGGGGGATCTGCGTGTTGAGGTCCTCGAGGGTCAGGCCGCCGTACACCAGCATCGGCGTGTACGTGTAGCCGGGCGCGACGCCGTTGAGCCGGATGCCCTGCTTGATGAGCTCGGCCCCCGCGCCGCTGATGAAGCTCCGCAGGGCCGCCTTGGAGGCCGCGTAGGCGACCGAGCCCTGGAGCGAGACCAGGCCCGCCACCGAGTCGGTCACGACGATGGAGGAGCCTGGGGGTAGGAGCGGCGCGGCGGCCTGGACGATGTGGAAGTTTGCGTAGACGTTGACCTTCATGATGTTGTCCCAGATTTCGGGAGACAGCTGGGTAATAGGCTGAACCTGACCGACGGCGCTATTGTTGTATCACTTCAATCAGTGCCTAGTTTGAAAGACAGTGACGGTATTGCTCAAGAGATTTAAACTTACCCAGCGTTACTGACGATCAGATCCAGGGATCCCAATTTCTTGTGGGCCGTATGCACAAGCTCATGACAGAATTTCTGGCCTCTCAGATCCCCGGGGATCCGGACCAACTTGTGGTGAACATGAGGGTCCTTTTCCAGGAATTCGGCCAAGGCTTCGGCATCCTTCTCCTCTTCGGGCAGATAGTTGATGGCAACCTTGGCACCCTCCCGGGCAATGGCGACTGTAGTATCGGCTGTCAGTTGTCAAGTATAAAGGGACAAGAGTTGTGTTCAAAAGATAGGGGTGGAATGGAACAGCATCTGCTCATGGCCTGCCTCAAAGGTAGCGAGACCGTCACAGATATGGCAGATGTGAGTATCACGAGATGAGAGAAAAAGTATCTTCAAGCTGCTTACTGACTACAGCCCGCCCTATTCCCGAGTCACCGCCCGTGACGAGAGCGTGCCTGCCCTTGAGGCGCCCGCTGGCGACGTAGCTCTTCTCGCCGCAGTCGGGCGGGTACTTGAAGCTGGTTTGGAGGACTTGCTTCGGGTAGGTGTTGGGCGGCAATTCGAACTTGAAGTCTTCATAGCGCGTGAGAGGGTTAATGAGCTTATGCTTCTTCTGGGTGGAATCCATTGTGGGTATTGAGCTGTGAGGATTTAATATACTAAATAGATGGACGATGGAACGATCTAGTAGTTAACAAAAAGGTATGGATGGAATCATAGATCTCCAGTCAAAACTTCAATCAGCCCCTTTTTATACCTTTGAACCTGCAAACAAGACGACGTAACGTTGGTTCTTGGATAGTAATCAATGGCATCTCGGTCACAAGGCAATCCTCCCGAGCATCGCAGGTGCCCGCACACGACCCGATGCTACGCTTGAACTATTTCCAGGTGGAGGCTTGGAGGAATTCCACGTCAGCCTCAGGGCCGACGAGAAGCGGCGAGGCTTGGGTCAGTTGGTTGTAGCCGCGCGACCAACACCCGAGCAGACATGAGCAACGCCTCAATCATAAGATGGTTCTCTTAAGATACTAAGCCTCGTTGGTGGTCCAATTAGCGTCTTGATTCCTGAATTGGTGAGCGGCTGCAGGGGCTCTCCGTCAGCCTGGGGACCAACACGGTTACCGTTGGTGCGCGGTTGCAGGGGCATTTTGTTAGCCTGGGAATCGCTGGATTTCTTGATGGATCTCCACGTGCGGATTTGCTGACAATTATTCATCAGCGTGTGATAGAAGAGGCGTGAAATCTCACGTCAATCACGTAAATCAAAGATATTACCCATAGAAATTCTGGAAGGATCTTATAGGGCTGATCAATTTCCAGCTAGTATGTTTCTGGAGAACAACTTCGGTCATTTGAGTTGATAACCCCAGTTAGATGCTTCTTGCCAACCACTCGGGAATGTGTGGCTTGTATCCTGTGGGTGGGTCGACCTCATGGGTGGTCATGTCAGAGAGGTCCAATGATGAGCTCCAAAATAGGGCCTGTTTCGCTCTCATTTGGTCAGGCCATTAGCAAACTTCCTAGATTTGCACAACCCTCCTAGCTCGCCACTCTGCGTACCACAGTGTTGATCTGAACAATAAAATTCCAGGACGAAGGTATATGCGTCCCCTTGGGCTTAGTCTGGCCTTCTTCTTTGATCTAAATGTTCACATATGGGCAATGTGTTTAGCCGTTCGATGAATTGGTGGAGGGAAGAGATTAAATGATGTCAACAAGGTCTACATTTTCATTGATACTTACTGAAACCAAGTTAGCTAATAGACTCTTAGCAAATTCGGAAGGTCTTGCCACATTTCGTGTGTGGCTCTTCAACTTTGAAAACAGACAACACGGGCTGTGCAACGTAGGACACGGCTGGAATTAGTTCGGAAGAATCCCGGAAAATTCCCAATCAATGTGCCATCTCACATAGTTTCTCTAAGAACTATGGAGACCATTCTCCCATGTCTTGAGAGAGAATCTGAATCTGCTTTAAAAATCAGGAACACACAACCTACAGTGGAGCCATGAAAGGCACCATCCAGGTGACTGGCGAAGCTGTCAAGACTATTAAGGACATTCTCATCTCCCTTCAGGCTGTGTTCAAGGAAATCGATGACCGGTTCGGGTAGGCAGGGATTAAGACTGACGTATTCTCTAGAAATATGAGTGATCTCAACACGACGGAACTTTTTCTCGACATTTGCAAAGTTTCAGATGATGAGTCAAGGGGGGGTGTTCCAAATCTTCATGGGAAGCTGAAATCGGAACCTAGAGCTTGAATGCGTATTGTATTGCAGCGGCCTTCAATGTGTTATTGCTGCCTGCCATAATCATTTATCCACTCACTAATCCCACGGACCTCAAGTATCACAAGAGGCATGGCGTTTGTATATGCGTATTGAAGAATCAGCTACTCATTGTGGACGCCACTGTCTTGGACTGGGGTGGTCATTGCGTCAGATGGAAGTAATCTGGTGCTTTCGCACCGCCCAAGTACAGTCACGAGCCATCTTGGCATTTATTCTTGACGGAGACCGACTGCAGCAAGCTTTATTACCTGCGAGGGGATGTCAAAGCGAGCTCTTCCAGACTTACACAAGCCGGGCCAATGGAGCACCTAATCCGGGTACCACCAATACTTCTGGTGACATATCCTGTTCAATTCCCCGTGTTTCTTGGTTGATCGATCAAGCAACCCTAGGTTGTTGTTGATGCCCATGCATCTATGCTCGAGAACTAAAGAAGAAGACATAGGTTGGTGGACAATTTAACTTCTTGTCCAGATATAAAATGAAAGAGCTGATCAGTCAATTCAAGTACCCGACCCGAAGCAACAAGTCAGCCTATCCCTCATGCCCGCTTGACACTCGCGCCAACAGCAGATTGGGTTCCAACTACAGAGTAGTTACATTTGTCAAAGTTCCCATTCTATTGCATCCCTTTCATTCTAGCTCCGCATGCATTGCCTCCATTGGGGGCCTGCCACTGACACCACGCCACCCAGAGCTGCAGAGTCCCCAGAACGACTGAAATCAAACCGAAGACAGCAGCAAGTCCAAGAGCGATGACGGCGATCCAGTATGTGCGCCAGTTAGCACGCTTTCCTTCGGCAAGCTTCTCCAATGCTGAACTTGGAGTGGGCTCATCGGCTTCGTCGTAGAGAGCCTGCAGTCGTCTGCCCCAATGTGGGAAGAGCTCATAAAGCTCTCTGGTATTGGTAAGAGGCTTGCCTGATTGAGAGTCGATGATCGCATCAAACGGCGCTGCGAGGCGTGGGTCCATTTCAGCGGTCTTGAACCAGGCCCACCCAGACCACCGAAGGTGTGGCGTAATCTGCGACTTCAGCCATCCTCTGTCTTTACCAGACGGGAAAATCAAAGTAAGAGTCATCAATGTCTCAGCGAGAAAGTCGTAGGGAAGACATCCTCTGGTTGGATCATCAGCCATTAAATTTTGTCCTGGAAATTTTAAAGTAGCATAGCTTACTGTTTTAGGCACTCTGACAAGTCTGTCTTCGAACTGTCCACAATATTGGCTGACATCTCCAAGAGCGAAGCGAGTTCAAAGACGCGCAGTGTTTTCCCATCTAACTCGAGATGGTCCGGAAGATGTTTCGTCCATATCACCTCAATTTTGGCATAGTCCCTCAGATGTCTCGCCCGAAGCTTCTTCTTGTCGAACGGTGTCGCTACCGAGGTCGTATGGGAGGGAAAGCTTCTCCTGGGTGCACGAAAGCCAGGGAGACTCTGCTCCACTATGTTTCGCATGGACTTTGTATCATCCCAAATTATCATGGAATTGCCGATAATCTCCGACGATGTTGCCGCAGTGTCGATTCCCAGCATGATGCGGACGGCCCTTGCGATGGCAGTATCCTCTATTTTGAATGTTTGCAGTGTCAAAAGTTGCTTGGCTCTCTCTAGAGCGAGGGCATTCTGGAGGTTGTTATCGAAAAGCGCAAAAGGTAGCGGCCTGTTTGACGACAAAGCCTGCTGCACATCCTTGACCATAGCCTTCAACGACGCCTTAGAAGCCTCGGGCTTACTCTTGAGCAACCCGATGAAGAACAGAGCCTCGTCTGATTGATTAATCTCTTCCTCTTTGCAGTATCGGAAATATGCGACAAGCTTATTGTCAATATCATCAGTCAAATTGACGTCCCATATTGTCTGCACCAGGGCTTCTTTTGTCGGCCGGTCCATCACTGATGTTGACAATAGACCTTCATGTGTTGAATGTCTTTATTTGTGATGGATGGAAGAATTTGAATGACCTGTGTGTTGCTGTGCTGCAAGTCCTTAGACATTCGTTTTCACTCGTTGAAACCCCTGAAGATGCATGATCGGGGCTGTGCTGACATCCTGCCACCTCCCATGCAGGCTCAGCTTGCGCGAAGTCCTACAATTCGTCTATCAAACGCCACTTTCATATAGCTTCCGTATTTGTGCACTTTTGGGTATGATAACCGGGATTTGAATTTTCTCAACCCCGCTCTGCTCACGGTCTCCTGAGTACGTGCCTGACGTCGTCCTGACAGACACGGCAGTCCAGAAAGAAGACCAAGATGGCTTCCCAGATCGAGGTGCAAGACACGCATTCTGGTGTTTCCTCGTTGGAAGCATTCCACGAAATGCGAGGACCTGTCTCATCTAAGTCGCAAATCGAGTTTAGTCAACACTCAAGACGATCTTCTGAAGTGGATGGAGGTACAATGGCCCATCACGGTACGAACTCGTTCCAGCTACCAAGTTCCAGGCCCGACCCTCCACTTCAATCTCCCTCCGTCGAGCGATATCTGAGGAAGCCGACGACAAGCATTGAAACGTTCAGTGCAAATTCCGGAACAGAGCCCCCAGTCCCTCATCTACGACTCGAGTCGACCAACACAAGCATTCCGAATCTGCACCCTCCGGCAGAAGCTGCTAAGAGACTCCCTACTGAACAGGCAATAGTGGCTGCTCCAAACTTGTTTCAAGAACATGAAACAGTAATAAGGAGACGAAGAATCCAAAATATACTTGGAAGAGTGGAATGGAAGCGAATACTGGAAGGAACAATCGAGGAGGTGGAGTCTTTCACGGATCTCGAAAACGCCGAGACGAAATACCAGGAATTCAAGTCGTTCATGTTGCAAGAAGGCAGAGGCCTGGGTCTTCCACATGGATGCAGACCATACGACCGGGTGCTGCTCCGCCCCGAGAATCCCGACTCACAGCCATTCCCATGCATTCGTTTCACCGGATTTCCCAGTCGAGAACTTGTCAAGAAATATCATGCGGTGTTAACTAAGAATCGTTTGAGAAAAGTCTACAGTCCACCTTTGCGGCTGTGCTACGAAATCCGCAAGATCAGGCTTCTCGCAGGCCCCAGCCAAACTCTATCTATCGGGTCACCCGTGAAAGGCTCTTTATGTGGCTCACTTGCCATGATTGACGATGGGGAGAATTCCCGTACTGTCACGATTGGAGGGATGCTTAAGACTGAAGACGGCTATTCGATAATCACTGCAGGCCATCGTGATTCAGATGACGACACTAGAAGTATAGATGAAGACTCGTCTGTATCGTCCTTTGAGAGCTCCTTGGATCCTGACGACTATGACGACGACATATCTTCTCCCTTGATTCTTGGAGATCCTGCCGACGACCTATCTGTGGATGGTCTTGAAGATGATTCACGACTTTATCACTCATTTCAATCTTCAATGTCAGTTGGAGAGACGTTCACACAGCACTCAAAATCACCATCAATTCCTCAGACAGTGGCTCAGCCTTTGGCACCTACAACAACATTCACCCTTGGCGATGTGAAAGACAGTGGCTCAGATTGGTCGCTGGTCTCTATCAGCAATTCAGCACTTGCCCTGCCTAACTGTTTCTGTCTCGGAGACAGTACAAAACCGATCTACCTGACTAGTCTCATCCACAGACCACGTGCAAGTCGAGTATGGCTACTCGCAGGAGTAAGTGGACAAAAGTCTGTTGCCATGACCCCTGGCGAAACGCAGCTACCCTTGCCTTCGGGTACATGGGTTTCCGTGTGGAAGGGTCGGCTAGACAATGAAATATGTGAGTGAAATATTAAGTACTGGTGTACAGTGCTTTTACTGACACATGTGGACTTAAACAGCGCTTCAACCCGGAGACTCTGGCTCATGGGTTGTTACTACCGAAGGCGAAATCTTGGGCCATGTGATTGCTCAAGCAGGCAATTCTGCATATATTATGCCTTTGAGAGATGCATTACATGATATCAAGGAAAGGTGCAACAATTCTCACCGAGTCGAGCTGCCCTCTCCGTTTGATGTCTTGATCGATCTAGCGAGGAGGGAGCCGGACTGGAAGGCTAATGACCTCTACAAATGCCATTCATGGGCATTCGATGCCATCAACTTCCTCCTGCGAAGGCCAAATCACATACAGCATGCCATCATAAATATCCTGACAGATGCACTGACGAAGTCAGGCTGGGACTTATTGTCTGGACTCTCAGCGATGTGGCAAAGAGAGACCATTGCATCCCTGCAGGACATTTCTAGTATGCCCAGACTGTCCTTCGAGAGCGATGTGATCAACGAAATAGCCAACTTCAGTCAAGCCTGTGGTGTTGAACCCCCTAGTGGATTTCTACATGATCTAGAGGGCTTCAGAGAAAAGACTATCCTGCAACTTGCTGAGAGCATCCATACTACCCGGAGTATAGTTGCCATTGACAGCTCTGACGAAGCTGAGTCCTTGCAAAATACTACCAGGTAAGCTAATTCTTTTATTGGCTTCAATTCAGTACTGACGTGCCACTTTTCTTTCAGAATCAGGACCAGGTCCGCATGGCTGCTCGACGTGCAGCGTCTACCAATGACAGAGTGGTTTGAAGTAGAGGAGGCATTGCAAGAAAAGCGACACGACAGCGATCGCTCAAAATTTGAGCTTGAAAGTCACGTCATAACGGCCTACTACAATGTCGTCCCAAATGGCACGTCAAATGGCCCTGATATTCTGAGCAGGGAGGATTATCTGACAGCGTACGACACCCACGTTGGCAACACACTGCCCTTGAGGCTGTTGATCAAGTCGGAGATTTTGATCAGAGAACTCCAGCACATTTCTAAGGTTCGATTGCATCAAAGACCTTTGGTACTGGCTCCGCCGTACAAAATTCTCGTCCATCACTGGGACACAATCCAGAAGACTCTGCAAACACTGAAAGAGACGAGCTTCGGAGAAGCTGCAGAATTGGACGACGCCAAAGAACGGGAAATCAAATCGCGGATCGACCACCTACAGTGTCTCCATGACTTTGTGCAGAGAGACCTTGCACACCTGATCGGGCTGCGTCTGAAGGCCAGGGAAGCCACTTTGGACTACGTTTCTTTCGACGAAGTATACCATCTCTTCTCCCCAGGCGACTTAATCATGGCGAGCAACACGGGGCAAGACCAGCTCTATCAGGTCTATGGAGTGACCGGGGGCAGAATACGAGTGGAATGGCCGGATCCATCATATGAGTTCAGCGATCCCATGAAGACAATCAAAGGACCCCAGAGCTCTGGGAGCTTCACTAACGTGAGACTTTCATGCTATATTATGGCCTGGGACGGGAACAGGATCGGCCCCATCCACTTCGCCCATGAGATTCAGCACTTTGTCGGGAGGCGACGGATCACAGAACTATCAGCTTACCCCCTGCGGTTCCTTGAAAATGCGTCCGAGGTCCAAGACGCCTTGCAAACTCGCGGCCAAAATGTTGTCAAGTGTTCAGGACACAGAAGCTATTCAGCACCATCGTGTCAGCCACTTTGGCCCCTCGAGGTTTTCGTTGCGGGAAGAAGACCCAATGAAACTTCGGCTAAGTCATGGGATGAGATTTCCAAGGACTTAGCAAGTAAAGAAGTGACCCACGACGTCGATGGTGATGTCTACATTGATTATCAATCGCGCTATCAGTTTACCTTTGAGATCGATTCTCGGATCAGCAGCCTCCCTGACTCTCTTGATGATTATCGGGTTCCAATGTACGACTGGGATGCCACCAGAGTGGATCAAGACGTTGAAAAACGTTTGATGGACCAGTACATATTGCTTAATCAGGACATCACGGTGGTGAGAAAGACTTCCGGGGATCTGGGGGAAGATGGAGCTCGCTTACAACTTCTGTCCTCTTATGTTCCTGGCTTCGAATTTCGGTCGAGATGCTGGGGTAAGTCTTCTTTTTCTATCTATCGAAATGTGCAACGCAGAGAAATACGTCTTTGCGTCCATCATGCTAAGCCCAAGTCCTATAGTGTGGTTGGACGTGCGAAACATACGACCGATAGACTACTCACTTGAAAGTGGATGGGATGAACTCGTCATCCCCAAAACCAGGAAAAAGCTTCTTCTCTCCCTGGTGAAGAATCATATTTCGGAATCTTTCGCCAAGGGCCAGGACGCAATAAGTCGTAGCAGCTTCAACAGCCAGACCGATCGAATGAGAGGCAGAGGCAGAGGTCTCATTGTTCATCTTCACGGCCCACCAGGAACTGGCAAGACAAGCACCGCAGAAAGCATTGCAGTCTATATGAGAAGACCGCTTTACTCGATCACCTGTGGAGACATTGGTTCTACCCCGACGGATTTCCAAGGAAATTTAGAGAAGCACAGTCACCTTGCGGAGAAATGGGGGTGTATACTCGTCCTCGATGAGGCGGATTTGTTTCTGGAGAAACGGATGTTCTATGATTTAACAAACAACATGCTTGTCTCAGGTAACTTGGGCCCTTTAAATTGGTATCGCCGTTATGAAGAAACATTTCTAACCTTCACAAGTGTTTCTACGCTTCCTAGAATGTTACCCGGGCATTATCTTCATTACAACAAGTATTTTCAACATCATCGACGAAGCGTTTACATCCCGCATCCACGTGTCACTACAATATCCACGCATCGATCTCGACATCACCATCGAAATATGGAAGAACCTTCTTAGACGCATCGAAAGAGAGAATGCGGCAAGGGAAATCAAGGTTGAGTTCGAGAGGCGCAAGCTTCTCGAATTCGCCGAGAGGCATTACAAGCAACATGCAGGCTTCAGGTCGGCCTGGAATGGGCGGCAAATCCGCAACGCCTTCCAGGCAGCTATTGCACTGGCAAAGACTGACGGTTCTCAGGAGGGCGTGGGTCACATTGAGCTCAGAGTCGAGTATTTCGAGGAATTCGCAGGAATCAATATACTATAACGGCGAGTGGGCTAGTCGCTGTTCTAAGCGCAATCACGCCTATGAATCATAAGGAAAAAAAGTTACCATATTATATATACATTTAATTAGATAAAGAAGAAAATATATACTTATTTTTTTACTATAAAAGGAGGTAATTTAATATTATTTATCTTTAAGCTCTTAAGCTAAAGTAAAGTAAATAAAGTGCTAGGCGCCTTAGCTACTACTTTATACCTCTCTTAATAATATAATTTTAAAATAATAAAGAATATAATAAATTTAATAATTTTTATTATTTATTAATTATAATATTTTTAAAAGTTTTATAAATTACCTTTAAAAGCATATTTATAATATAATTTATATTCTTTTTAATTATTAAAAAGGAAGACTTAATTTATTATTAAAAAAAGAATGTTTAGTTAAGTTTAAGTTAGAGAAAGTATTAAACTTACAACTTCCACCTTTTCCAAAGATATTGGGTCAGCTATTCTCTGAGCAACTCTTTTATTACCATGGCCAAGACAAGAAACCCACATATTTTTTATTTAAATTAATATAACGTTCAGGTAAATGAAAATTAAATATTTTTTCTAATCATCATAGCTTTTGGTGGTTCATTTAGTAAATTTTTCAAAGAAAATATAAGTGACGTTAATAAAAGAGAATTCTTTATCTTATTTATATTAGTCTCATTTACTAAACCCCATGCGAGCCGCATTCCCTCAAGCCTTCTGCTCACAAGTAGTTCCCCTTCGAGAACCTGCCGCCAAAGTCCGATGCCCTGTTCAGTAACTCCTTGCGCTGCGACGCCGTTATCTTCATCCCGAGGCCCATGTCCTTCTC
This sequence comes from Diaporthe citrichinensis, assembly GCA_014872995.1. NCBI lineage: Eukaryota > Fungi > Ascomycota > Sordariomycetes > Diaporthales > Diaporthaceae > Diaporthe > Diaporthe citrichinensis. Next base: position 327,179 of record JADAZR010000052.1, on the reverse strand, counting down.
GCGGTCGAACGCCCTCTTGCTCGGGTCGTCGTCTTCCTCGTCGTCGCCACCGCCTGGCCCTGCCTTCTTCCCGGTGCCGCTCCCGCCCCCAGCGCCGCCGGCCTTCTTGGCCGTCTGGTGCTGGTCGTACAGGCTCTTGCCCCGCGTCTGCTCAGTGAAGGCGCGGATCTTGTCCTGCTGCCCGTCCTCCTTGGCCCCGCCGTGACCCGACCTTCCTCCGCTCCTGCTGCTGCCTTTGCTTGCTGCTGCCTGCTCGTTGTCGCCGCCTCGCCCCAGCACCGCGTCCGCGAGCCGCTTGGCCTTCTCCTCGGGCGTCTCGGTCCAGATCTTGCTGATGCCGCCGCCGCCACCGGCGGGCCGCGAGGTGGCGCCCGCCCCGCTCGCGAACTTACGCGCCTTGATCTTGGTCGGGTCCCGCTCCTGGTATCCCGTCGGCTCCGGCGGCGCGAGCATCCAGTCGTCGCGCGCGGGCTTCTCCGGCGTTGCGGCGGGTCTCGGAACGGAGGGGCCGGCGGCAGTGTTGTTCGCGGGCGCAGCGCCGGGAAGGGCAGGCCCGTAGTCGTCTTCTGAATCGGAATCTGAGTCCGAGTCTGGCGCGGTCGTGGGCCGTGAGGCGAGGTCTGCGGGCGGGGGCGCGGGCCCCATTACGCGCCTTGGCGGTTGTGTGGTGGGTTTTTGTGCTGGTTCTTTTGATTGTGGTGGTGCCGGGCCTGTGTCGTCGTCGTCAGACTCGGAGTTCAGGGCGATCTCGTCTGTGTTGCTGCCGCTGGCGGCCGCGGGTGGTAGGGATGGCCCTATTGATGGTCTTTGGGGACCAGCAGTAGCGGCTGGCCTGGGTGCGCTTGGTCCGTAGCCATCGTCTGAGTCACTCTCCTCGCCATCTAGGGCTACCTCATTCTCGTTGTTGGGTCTCGATGTCTTGGTGGATGGCGAGTCTGGGCTCTCGTCTTCGGGACTGCGCTTGCGCTTGGTGAGGTGTGGCGGTAGTTGAGGCCCGATTGACGACATGGTTGTGGTCAGAATTCTCCCAGGATTACTTCAGGCGTCGTTGCGTATTCTGATGGTACCCGGTTGTGAGTTCAAGCTTGATGGGTGAGGCGCGGAGAAAAGAGGCGATGTTAATGCAGTGGGTATTTATGTACATGTAAGGGACAGGAGCGCATGCATTGCCCTGGACGATGCTGCCCGGGATGTCCTTATCTTATCGATGGCCGCTCAGCGGTGCCAGGAGACGAGCTCGCTAACCCCTGTGCCCTGCGGCCTGTAGGTAGTCTAGCTGCGGATAGCTCTCGGTGGGCTGGGAAGGTGTGCGTAATTGGGGCAGAGGAAAGAGGACGTTGTCTACCTATTCCACTTACACCAATTCAGTCAAGGATAGCCACTGTCCGTTCTAGTCGCCGAACTCCCAGGTTCTAGGCGACCACGCTTCTAGACTTTCGTGAAACGAGCCCTGTTGTTGAAGCCACCGCCCAGCTTGCCAAGTGACTCTCATCGTCCTCGGCGCCTATCGTCCCACCGCAGTCTCGAGCTCCGGACTTCCTGGAGTGGCCACAACCAAGCTCGAAGCCATGCGCAGGACGAGTCTGACCCGATGAGCGCATCATCAGAGGAGAGGGAAGATGCTGCTGGGGAGGAGATGACAGATATGGCCGACCCTCCTGCGGTCCAAGATGCTGGCGACGAGCAGCAGGCGCCAACTGAGCAGGTCGCGGACCACCACATCTCCGATCTGCTAGAGGAGGAGCGACAACAGGACTCAACGCTGCCGTCGGAGGAGAACGGCCTTGCCCACAGGTACAAGAGACTTGCTGAAGAAGACCTAGAGGCCACGTCCGACAATGGCTCGGTGGACGCGCTGCCCAGGAGGGCCGGAAGTCCCGTCGATTCCATGATCTCTGTCCCGGATCGCTCTCCTTCCGTTCAGGTAACACATCTTACTGCTCCTCCTCAGATGCTCCTACCAAGAGCTAACATTGCCAGGGCTCTGGTATCTCCTCTCCCAGCAGCAGCGTCCTCCCATCACTGGCCTCGAGACCCCGAATGGGAAGCCCGACTCCCTCCTTTCGACCCTTCGACCGCCGCTTCCAGTCCCGGATCTCTACGCCGAGCAACCTGTCACCCAGGCCGGCCTCGCCGGCGTTCCTATCCAGCCATAGTCGCAATGCCTCCCTGACTAGTCAGATTCTCTTAGACACTGGCGACACTGAGACTCCGTCTCCGCCGTGGGAAGTTGTAAGATGGACCAAATTGAGGAAGCTCAACGGCTCGGCGTTCTCAGAAGTTGGCAAACGAAACTTTGGATCCCCGACATGCGTTGCTGTCTCGACTCACATAGTCCTCGGGACCTCCAAGGGCATAATATTAATGTTTGACTACAATCAAAACCTGAAGATGATCATTGGGCCGGGAACCAAAGCTGTCGAGTGCGGCGCGATCGTCTCCATCGCAATATCGGCAGACCACACCACCTTGGGCGGCGGCCATGCTGACGGAAGCATCTTCACGTGGGACACTTCACGGGCATCTCGCCCGTTCCTGCATATTCCTCCGCTGGACGCCGCGCAGACGCAGAACCGCACGATGGATGGCCACATGCCAGGTGTCGCCATCACTCACCTGGGATTCCTGGGTACGAGACATACCGCTCTTGTGTCTGCCGATGACCGGGGCATGGCGTTCTCACACCTAGCAACGCGAGGCACTGGATCTTTCGGCCGGACAGTCAAGACGACCAGGATATTAGGACGTTATCCGGACTCGAAACCCCTCGCCTCGGGCAAAGTTCTGAAGCCCAGTACGGTTCTTGCCTTCGCGCCCTTGCCTCTTGGGACCATCGAGCGCGCCACAGATACCATGGGTCTGACTGCGATGTTGACTCCTTATCTACTGGTCATTGTGTCCACCACCCCCATTGCCCAGACGCAGCACAAGTCGGCGAGGCCTAAAGAGGTCGCCGCACATAGCGCCATGACGGGGTGCCTGGCTTGGTTCCCTGCCGTGAAGCTGAAAGTCGCGGATCCAGCAACCGGTAGCCAGATAGCCAAGGCAAAGCTCGTATACTGCTGGTCCAACGTCCTGACTGTCTTGGATGTTGAGGAGATACCCGCCGAGGATAAGGACAAACCGCCAAGTCTCAAATTCAAAGCAAGGAGCAGATGGAAATGCGAAGAGGCAGTTGTGGCCGTGCAATGGCTGAGTCGGTCCGTGCTGACAGTCCTCACGATCAGCCAGAGGTTGATTGTTCTGGAGGACCGGAGCATGCGGATGACTGAGGCATTCGACCTCATAGGGCGACATATATATCACGCCGACCTCTTTTCGAAGCAGCTGCATACCTTGGTTGAGCAGCTTGATGAAGAAGACACATCCATGCATGGGGTGGTGGCCGACGCTTTCTATATGAGCTTCAAGGCCTACAAGAATCGAATATTCCTCATGGGCTTCAACGATGTCTCCATCGGAGCACTGTCCAACTGGGCAGATCGCCTTATCGCACTGATGGAGAACGGCGACTACGTTGGCGCCATCAAATTAGCCACGCTCTACTATACAGGCGATGCAAACAAACTCACAGTTGGGTTGCCAGAAAACACAGAGGTGCGGCACACCATGGTCAAAGACAAGCTCCTGGAGCTCATGAGTGCGTCTTTGAAGTATGCCTTTGGCCAGCGGCAGAGGGACCCTGAAGCTATGGATGACGGTCAGCTACAAGAGCTGAGCGAGACCTGCTTTACGGCATGTCAAAGCATTGGAAACATCGATTTCCTGTTTGACGAGATGTACGAGTGGTACGAGGATGCCGGCGTTGAAGGCATCTTCCTTGAAACCATGGAGTCGTACATTCTAGAAAAGGCGATCTCGTCGGTACCGCCCACAGTCGTGAAAGGCATGGTCGCTCACTTCGTTGGTAAGGGGCTTGAAAGTCGGCTCGAAGAGATGATTTGCCACATGGAAACAGCCACCATGGACCTAGACCAAGTCACCGGTCTGTGCAAGCAACACAGCCTCTACGATGCTCTTATTTACGTATGGAATCAGGCGCTCGACGACTACATCACGCCACTTATTGACCTGCTGACGCTTCTGATACCCTTGATGCGCGAAGCGGATGATGAGGCCTCAGGAAACATCTTGGATGAGGAAGCCTCCAGCGTCAACGCCCTGAAGATATTCCCGTACCTTTCCTATATTCTGACGAGCCGAGTCTATCCAACTGGCGAGACAATCGAGCATGAACGGTCTATGAAAGCGAAAGCAGAGCTCTACTGGTTCCTCTTCTCTGGAAAGAGCATAGTGTGGCCTAAGGGAAGCAACAAGCGTTTCCTCACCCGCCCCAATCAGACTGATGAGCCATCGTTTCCCTATCTTCGGATGATTCTAAAATTCGATGCGCCGAGCTTTCTGAGCTCACTGAATGAAGCATTTGAGGACTCATTTTTGAACGACTCTCCGGAGAAGCAAGTCAACGGAGGAGCGAGGGGAGACCTGCCGGAAGAGCAGATATTTGGTCTCACGGTTGATCGCCAGTACATCGTTTCCATCCTGATCGAGATCATGAACCCGACCGACTTTGCGGCTGAAGACACCATTTACCTGGACATGTTCATAGCAAGAAATTTGCCCAAATACCCGCAGTACCTGCTGCTGCCAGGCTCGGCACTGACGAAAGTGTTGACTGGGCTTTGCAATTTCCCAGGAGCGGATCTCGCAGATGACGCCCAGCTGAGTGCTGAGTATCTGCTGTCCGTATACAACCCATCCGATCTTCCTACGCTTATGCCGTTATTCAAGAGAGCTGGGTTCTACCGAATCTTGAAAAGGCAGTACAAACTCGACAAGCAATACGGCAAGCTGCTGCAGACGTACTTTGAGGATCCAGATGACAAAGATGCAACATTTGACTGCATTGCGAACTGCCTGCGTCCGCAGACGGGGCTTTCTAAGCGCCAAATCGGAGAAGTGCATCAGGTTATCAAGGACAATTCGAGAGACCTAGTGTACCTCGACCCTTCACGGGCAGCCAAGGTGGTGGAACTGTACGCACCGGAGCTACATCGTCACATACTGGAATCCACAACGGATGAGCCGGAGTTGCAGTACAGCTACCTCAGGGCCATCCTAGAACCCGCTGTCGAGCGTCCGGAGGACTTCAAGCCATCAGCCGAAAGAGATCTGATCGAGCAGTATGTGCAGCTCATGTGCAGATATGAGCCCACCCATGTCTCAGACTATGTGGGAATTGTACAGTCGACCAATTTGCGGTTAGACAAGCTTCTACCAACCATGGAGGAGACAGGTGTTATTGACGCAGCGGTTGTGTTGATGGCCCGCGAGGGTCAAACACACGAGGCCATGGAAAGGCTTGTCAAGCAATTGAACGCGCTCGAGTCTGCCCTGCAGGGTCTTCTTACTGGGACCAAGGAGGACGAGGCGCCTGCCGACATCCATTCTCCAACTGCAGATCTTCTGAAGGGCCTCCAAAAATATACGCATGTGGGAATTTGGCTCTGCCAGGGACAGACCAAGACCGCAAAGAGATTGGCGGCTGGGCAGCGCAAGAAAAAGACAACGTCTACGGACGATCTGTCACCAGATGAGACATTGTGGCTCAGCCTCATTGATGCAACAGTCCAAATTACCCGTCGTCTATCGACCTCGATCCAAAACATCGCCAATCAAGCGGCTTCAAAGGCCGAAAAGGGCAAGCAGGTCAATGGGATTGACGCACACCAACAAGAGATAGACACGGAGAGATTGGTAGGGCTTCTCCGCTCCCTTGTACAACACACCTTCACAGCTCTGCTTGCCGCCACATCCACGCCCTCGCCACAGCAGCCAAGCGGGCCAACCCGCGTCCTCTCCACCACGGCATCCGCAGTGGGCGACAACCTCACATTCCTCCGCATCCTGCGCGCATTCCTCGCCAAGGCCGCGGCCTCGTCCCCGACCCTCGCCGACCTCCGGGCGGTGCTGCAGTCCATCTTCGCGGCGTATGCGTACGAGGAGTCGATCCTGCGGCTGTCGAACCGGCTCCTCGAGCGCAGCCTCTTCGTGAGCGTCAGGCAGGCGACGGAGCTGCGGCAGCGCGGGTGGCGGCCCCGGGGCTCGACGTGCGAGGCGTGCGGCGTCCGGGTGTGGGGGCCGGGGGCCATCTCCACCGGGATCATCGACGCGTGGGAGGAGAAGACTGCCGCCGAGGACGTCAGGCGGAAGGCGAAGCTCGCCGGCCTAGGGCGCACGGCCGAGCGAGGCAAGGGCCGGGAGAAGGTCGGGCGCGAGGGCATGATGATGCTCGACTACGGCGGGGCGGGCTCATCCGGCTTCGACGGGGGCGGCGGGGGCGGGGGCAGGGGCAAGGACTCGTCCGTGCCCATGACGCCCGAGTCTTTCGAGGCGAGGACGCCGGACCGCGGCGGCGAGGGGTCGTCGCCTGAGGACGATGACCAGCAGCAGGAGGAGGAGGGGTCCGCACAGCAGCAGCCACCGCAGGGCGGGTCTACGGGCCAGCAGGCGGGGTATCGGCCGCTGGTCGTGCTGGCCTGTCGGCATATCTACCACCAGAGCTGCCTGGAGGCGCTGCAGCCTCGGGACGAGGCGACGGGCGCGAGGAGGCATGTTGATGAGTATGGGAGGGAGCGGGAGTATAGGTGTCCTATTGATGGGTAGATAGAACTAGGGCTACCGAAAGATGCACTGTATTTTTCCAAGGCTGCGTCGAGCACATTGCTGTGTCTGCTATGATTTGGTTCCTATCCTTGGAAAGGTTTTCAATGCCTGGGTTGACCTTCCACCTCACACCGTTTTGTTATGGTGAGACTGCTTCTCGTCTCGGAGCTTCTTGCGCATGTGCTGGTTTAAGCACCAACAAGTAGCATGGTTTTCACCGAACAGACTGCCACGTATCACGAAACGGCCATTCCACCTCCATGTTCGGACTCGACAAAGGCGTTGGATCAAGGCAACACCTCCGTCGCTTTCAACTCCCAGCACTGAGACCGTTTGGCTTAGCACGCTTGGCAAACAGTCATTTCCACCGTGAAGCCTTGGGGCTCCTACTTCAGAAGGTGACTTTTCTACCCGTTTTCTTCCTGTCTCCCATCTTTTCTATCCTTTTCCCTCTCCGAACTGACCTTTTCGCTCTTCCCCTTCCATCTCACTCCTTCCTACTTGACACCGACCACGCTTAACCCACCTTTTCCCTTTGCTCGACTCTGAGAACCCTCTGTCTTCTCTACCTAGCCAATTTTCCAAGCTCAACTAAGTGTGCCGTGGAAAGAATCCTCCCTACTCCAACACCTCCCTAGGGTGCGTCGCAGCATTTCGGGGTGAGCCCCGGTTTATCACCAAAGTCTCTTATCTGTCACCACAGCTCACTCCGGCGTACCCTGCCTATCGTTTATCTCTGGGGATTCGTCGGTTTTCCATACAGCCTCGCGATCGGCGTGGATTGGACCCTGGACACCATTTCGCCGTCCAACAAAAGGAAAGCACGCGGAAGTTGAGAAGAGGCACACAAAAGCGAGGGCAATAGCAAACAACAGTCGTGGAAGCGCAAAGTTCTGAGGGTACAGCGCTTGCGTCAAACATACAGCACCCCAGATTCGCTGTCGACAACGCCATCTCCGATCCTTCCTTCGCAAAGGTTTTATCAAGTTTCCCAACGGCACTTGCAGTTTTCTATTCTTACGATACGCCAATTCTTCCGCCTCACCTCCGATCTTCCTCAGAGACGGAATGGGTGCTTGACAAGGAATACGTTCATCTTTGTGAGTACATGCGCACCGAACCTTGTATATTGCCCTTTCTAGGCTCTATCAATTGTCACTGCAACATTCCTCAATGATCGCTCGAAGAGGATGGCTGGAGCTCAGACTAACATTGCTTCTGCAGCTGACACCTCCAGTGGGACAACTTCCAGTGGGACAACTTCCAGTGGGATAACCTCCAGTGGGACAACCTCCACTAGCCTCTTCCTGTCACTCGACGAGACCAAGGTGCTTTTCCTTCCATGGCATCTACTATGGATGAAATTGGCACAACGCTGCCCATAGCGCAGCACGCTTTAGAGAGTATCCGCGTGGAAGACGTCGGTACCCTCCAAGCTCCAGAGCAGCTCACTCCAGAGCATGTCTGCATGGATGATATCGGCACCCAGCTGATCAACATCGAGTCCATACAGCATACAATCAGAACGCAGGTACGGAAGCTGGAGAACAACGTCACCGAGGCATCAGTCATCGAGCTCAAATCACTCTTTCCAAAGCTGGATGGCCTCCAGGACAGCCTGCGCAAGGCTTTTGATGCGCACACTCGACCCCTGGTTCGAATTCATCACATCTGCGACATGCCCAACGAGATTCTAAGGATGATCTTCGAAGGCGTGAGAGGCGACTTTGACGTCAAGGGCGACAAGTATCCCAGCGATGGTATCAAAGCCATTCAGAGTCTTCGCCTGACATCTAGGGGATTCTGCGATGTTAGTTCCCCGCTGCTACTACATCGGCTAGATGTTTCATTGACAACTTCGTCACTCGTACATCTCGACGAGGTCTCTCGTCATCCCACCATCTCCAAAGGCATACGATCGCTGAATATCTATGCAGCCCTTTACCACCCTGAATGTGGGAGCCTGCAGGACTTCATCCGTGAAGTTGTTCGGAACTTTCAAACGGATGACATAAGCGATTTCGATGGCATGCGGTTTTATTTGGACGAATTGACTTACGACCCAAGCTTCACGGCGGCTCGTTCTGAGTATTATGCCGGTTTATCCCAGATCATTGATGATTTGGGAAAGCGCAACGAGATCTTGCGGTCATGCACGAACTACCTACGAGCTGAGACATCTCAAACATATGAGGATCAAATCGTGGCTTCCTTAAGCCAGGTCTACAGACAGTACAGCCAGCTCGTCAACGAACAATATGCGCTTCTGCGCAATGACACCTTCGTTCACAGTGTCGCTGAAGCAGTGGCTAGATTGCCCACGGTAGCTGGATTGTCTATCACTGACAGTACGGGCTCTGAGTTGCCCCCTTTGTGGAGTGAGCTTCCTAGCCCAGTCTACATTTCTGTCCGAGAAAATATGCTTCGACCCTTGCCCTGGACTCAGGAGATTGTCTCGCTGCTGGGGCAGCGACCTATGAGGCTTATCTCCCGGTTGCTACTCGCAGCCTTCCGAGCAGGCAATCCACTGACTGAGTTGCGCATCCGCCTGCAACCGACCACACTCCACCTGGCAGAACTCAACGAGGAGCAGGTCAGGCATCTTCTCAGCGCAGCTGAAAACCTGAAAGTCCTGGATATAGGTTGCCAAATGACTGTGCAACGTACGCAGTACAAGCACCTGTCAGGAGATCGGGTCAGCGTATCTAAGCTTGCGTCTCTGTTTTTGAACAGCACGAACCTGAGGTCTGTGACTCTTACTTTTGGACCCTGGCCATTATCTCAAGGGGCCGATGGCCTGGAACCTGAACCATCGCTTGCGTTGCTTCCCTGGGCCGATATCAAGGAAATTTCGCTGTTCTGTTTTTCCGTACATGCTGATGACCTCAGCAAGCACTTCGAGAAGTTGGCGCCTGGAACCTACATCCTCCTGGAAGAAGTGCGCCTGTTGAGCGGTTTGTGGGTTGACCTTCTTGATGTGATCCGCGCGAAGGCCAACTGCGACTCGGATGTGATCAATCCGGAAGGCTGCGAGGCTGCAGAACTTGACGCGGCGTTTCACAAGAAATTTGAGCCATGGGCTCCCGAACAAGGCCTTGCTACTGCAACTGCATATATCAGAGGCCATATCTCGGAAAACCCTTTGCGATCACCTCCAGAACAAGACGGTATGGACACAGAGGACATGGATGTGGACGACGAGGGCTGAAAGCTTGAAGATGCATTGCACCATAGCGCCATGCGCATTTGTTTGGGAAGGGCTGAGCTGTGCACGACTGATTCTGCCCAAGATTTCAGCAGAATGGTCACGCTGGCGCAGAAGGGGATCAAGCATGGATGAAGAAAAGAAACGAGGAAAAGCAAAAAGGCGAGGCGCACGGTTTGTGCGGATCTGTGATTCTCGACGAGCATGAAGCGGACGACCAGTTCACATTCTCCAGCCGAGGTTTCTTCGTCTGGACTGGTCGGGCAAGAGGACGCATGGATTTAAAGTGGCTGGTCGCAGGCCTTCAGGAGCCATCTTGCGCGTCTGTGCCGAACATACCATAGCTTCTCTCATAGAGATTACTTGATGAATGAGGACCATTTTGTTTCACACGGACTTTTTCAAGAATATGGAGACTCGTACCTGCAAAAACAGAGGGTAAACTGGTACATCACTCGCGCTATCGCATCATCCAGGCCTAGATTCGCAGTCACCCAACACCTATACACCCAGCACCTACACACCCAGCACCTACACACCAAAGACCTACACACCAAAGACCTATATATTTAGGGAATTTAGGTATTCAGGGTGGTAAGGACCCCTTTACAGGATAATGTATCTACCTCTCAGCCCAGAAAAACTTAATAAGAAGGACGCCTGCCACATTAAGGATATTCTGGTATTTTTTTCTTCAGATCTTTATAATCATAATACATGCGCTTGTGCATGTCAGACTTCTCAGTGATGATAACCCACTCAGAGTCAGACTCCTAAAAGGATTCTCCAGCTCCTCGAAACCTCCAAGTTATCATTCGACACCGCACCAATGGTAACCGGTGGTGCGGTAAATATGGCATCCACTTGGCTTTTCAGTAACAGGCCACTCCAATGAGCATTTATATCCTAGATTGAAGACACAGATCATCTAGTCTCCTTCTTTCTCTCTTTCTCTCTTTCTTAATTAGCCTAACCCCACAACTCTCCGAGTTCAAGGTCGTCGACGCTATCAACAAAGTCCGAACACGTTTCTTCCGAGTCGATTTTCTCTTTCTCTTTCTTCTGCTTTCTAAGCAGTTTTTTATGCTCGATTGCGGCGGTCGATGCCGCTTCTAGAGACTCTAAAAGTTCGGAAGCGGTCCGCGCAGCAGTGAGCTGGGGATCAAATTCAGAAATTGCGTCCCAGAATTGTCCATTGCCTGCCGAAGAACCATTTGTCTGTTCGATGAATCGATCCAGCTCGTCGAGACTGGGAAGACAAATATAACCTTCGTTCTTTCCTCGATGAATCCCGATGGCCGATGGGTCGTGTTTCGAGAAGGAATCAGCCAGCAGGCGCATGTTGAAAGCCGACCCCCCGTTGAGTCTCACCCGTGCTCTAAAGGGATACGATTCTCTTGGACTTGGCCGGCCTGAGAACTGATTCTTGGCCTTCATGTGTCGACGTGCCACTCTGCCGGTGCCTACCCACTTGCGCACCGGTCGCCGGTCGATCTGCAGTGTGGCATCTGGCGAAAGGGCGAGCAAGTTGACGAGCAGCACGATAATGCGGAGGGCGTCTGTTCCAGCGCTATGTGCCATCCAATTTGATAGAATGGCTCGGTCATCACCCTCAAAGCCGAATGCGATGAGCGATTCGCGCATGCTTGGACTGCGGTTGGTGCACGACGAGACATCCTTGATAATCTCCTGAAGGTCGACCCAAGACGAGACATGCTCTGTGATGCCCAGGTACGTGCTCGACATGACGCGAAATTCGAAAGCCAGGTCGAAACCAATCAGGGTGAGGGAAGCCTGCGGACCCAGCGCATCGAGGAATGACTGGAACAAACGCTGCAGGGTCTCGTGGACAGCATCAGGCTCGACGATGTGGGTTGGCCCAAAGATGAAGGGTTCGCGTCTCGTTCGCCGTCCTTGTTCCCTGCCGGCGACCCGGATGTTACTCACTCGTATTGAGTATCGGGTCTGAAGCGAGTCCAGGCTCCTGGGAGGGCCTTGCAGCGCCTCAATATCGACAGGCGGGATGAATGCAATCCCGATTTCGACAATATCAGTGAGGCTATTGCCCCATGGCTCAGCGTCAATGGCAACAAATCCTGAGACCCCGGCTTGTTGTTTTAGCGAGGAGAGGTTGGGGATGTTGCTACGCCACAGATTGTGCCAGCGGCTGACTTTGAGGAACGGACAGCCGTCGAAATACCTCATTTCCGCCGTGCTGAAGGGTGTGCATAAGGCTGACAGTGCATTGTAGGAGACTGCGGGTCTCGAAGAGAAAACGGATCGGTTGCAATGATGTTCAGACCTATATGTTGCCTGAAAAAGAAGCGGGCTAGTGCTAAATTAAAATAGTGTGTGTTTGTAATTTCAAGCCAAATTGCTACGAATGAACAGCACGAGACACACTAAGACACGGCACAAGCTCAAAGTTTGAATCCCCTCAACCAAGAGGGGTGGAATGAAATTGGTATCACGATCCCATCTACCTAAAGACAACACAAACGCCACGATGCATATGCAATGCGAGAAGAAGACCACATCGGCCTCTCTCATTTCTCTCCGGGGCGACGATGCCTTCCTCTGATGGTGCAAATGCAAGATACGGAAAAAGGAAAGAAAAAAACACCAAACGGAGTGGTATCTTTAGCGGGCCCAGCCTCGCCTATGCAAGAAAAGAAAAAGGAGAGAAAAATGCAAGCAACGCCCCATCCACCCTCATAATCCATTTCACGTTTCCCTCATGCCCTTAATTCATTCCCTCGTATGCCCATGTCATGCCCTGTCCTGCCTTGTCCTGTATGCCGGCCCCTTTTTGCCTAACCTTGACACCCTGTGTCCGGTTCCCAGTGTGGTAGGTGATGGTGGTAGGGTGTGTATATATACGTGCGTAGCCGCTTGATGCCAGGCGATGATGATGGTGATGATGATGCATATGGACAGTCGAAGAAAGTGAGAAAGGAAAATACAGTCTGAGTTGAGGGAGAAGGGGGACCTTATGAGAGGTTGCGCTCGATGCGGGACCGCTTCCTTCTCGTGAAGGGCTGGACGGCTGGTGCGACTCCTGGAGTTGGGATCGAGAGCCCGCCCGTGCTGTCCTGACTGACCACGCCGGCAGCAGCGTCTACGCTTGCAGACGCGGTCACGGTGACGGTAGTCACACCCTCAGTGACGGTGACAGTGCTGAGCTCTGTGACAGTCGCACCGTCGGCGGCCGCCGCGCTGGTTGACGCTGAGGTCGGCGCCGGGGTTGTGACGGTGGCGAAGGTCGAGGCTGAGGGAGACGCGACGCCGGCGCCGCCCGAGGCAGCTGGGCGGCCTGATGCAGCCGCGCCGCCAGAAGAAGCACCGCCCGTGCTGGAGGAGTCGCCGCTGCCGCTGCCCTTCGCCAGGTCTGGGGGCGCAGACATGCCGGTGTTGGAGCCCGAGTCGGCTTTGGTGCCGTCGATGCCGACGGCGAAGTTACCGGTGAGCTCCTGGGGCACGGCGGCGCTGTCGTAAGACTGACCCTTGGAGAAGGTGTTGGCGATCTTGGTCTTCGTCTTGGCGCCGCTGCCACTGCTGCAGGCCGGGGACTTGACGTCTCCAAGGTCGTCTGCGCAGGGGTCGACGATCTCCAGATCCATGCACGAGGTGTATGTCTCTGGCTTGGTAACCTCGACGCCGTCGTCACCGACCATGGCGTTGGCCTTGGAAAGCGTGGGCCAGTCCCAGACCCAGTACAGGGTGTAGTCGGCGCCGACGGTGAGGTCGGAGGGGAGCTGCAGGTCAGACTGGCACCACAGGTCTTGGCCCTGGGGATTCGAAGCCTCCTTGGAGAATTGTTTCGTGCGCGATGTGGAGATATCACCGCCGTTCAGCTGGTAGCACTGGCCATCATCGTAGTTGCGAGTTGCCAGGAGACGGCCCCGGCCGTCGCCACCGGTGCCATCCGCGTTCCAGACGTTGTGGATGGACATCAGCGTGTCGTTGGAACCGGGCTTCTCCGTGCCGTAGATGTAGATGGTTCCACGGTTGCGGGGCTTGTTCTGTTGGGTTGCTGGGAGCGTCACGTGGCCGTTCTCCTGGTGGCGCAGGGCGACGTAGTCGCCTGGTGCGGTCACCAGCTTTGGGTACTTGGAGTTGGTGTATGTGCCGATCTTTTGCTGGGGGGCGCAGAGCAGGTCTGTGGGATAAATGACAGCACCCTCCGCCCGGTCGTTGGGAGGGATCTGCCACAGATCATCTGAGACGTCTCCCTTGAAGCCTGGGTCACCACGTCCAACGTAGCCGCGCTGGTATCCCTCGGGTGCGATCATGGTGCCGTTTGGCGCAATGCGGTTCAGTTGCTCGACCCAAGAGTGGGCGATGGTGGTGGGAACGCCGGAGAGAACGACCGCAGCCACCAGAGCACTCCGCTCCAAAATCGATTGTCCAAACATGTTGTCTTGTGAATGTGAATGTTTTTTGTGAGTGTGAAAGTAGTGAGCCTGAGTCAACCAAGCTGGGTATGTACACGGCTGGCGTGTGTATGGCGTGTATGGTTTTGCAGAAAAAAGATGCGCAGCAAAGGCGTCAATGTACCAAAATGCCTGTGTTGAGATCGGACCTCGACCCTAGAAGTTTAAATGGTCGAGACAGGTGGCGTTGAATTGTATTGTTGTGCAAGCACAATGGGGTCAAAGGGCGAGACTTGAATGGGGCTCGATCAAACAAAGCTGGGCGTTAACGGCCGGCGTAACTGTCAGGCCTGCTGATAAAGAAGTGAAGAGAAAGAGAAGAAATGGTCGTATGATCACAACAGCATGGTGACTGAATAGACGGCGGGAAGTGGTCGAAGAAAAAGGCGATTGTTCGGATGGAAGCCTGGGCTCTGGACGAAGCCAACCGAGGGCGAGGCCTTTCTGCCTTGGAAAGGGAAACCTTGTCTTTCAGTTTTTTGACAATTGAGTGGGTAGTGATGAACAGCCGAGCCGAATGGTGTTCCAGCAGAGGAGACGATGTCAAGGTGAATCAAGAATGGAAGGCCCGGTCAGATGGTGAAGGCCGGAATGATATGGGCCAACTGGGTCGGATGGGCCGAAGAAGCGGTCGCACAATGGGGCCTCGATGAGTACTGCAGATCGGATGATGACTTGCAGTAGATGAATGTGGATGTCAGAGTTGAAGTTAAGATCTCAGCAAAGAAGAATGGAGAGTTAAAAAACCGCGGGAGTGGTAGACGAGTGCGGATGGTCACAATGGGCTGCAGGGCGATGGAGCCGATGAAATCACTTGATCGGAGAGAGATATCTGCTCACGCCCAGGCAGAGGGACAGCGAGGATGTCGGCGACCACGAGAGTGAAGATGTCGTGTTTGTTTCCCCTGGTGGGCCCCGAGGTGCGAGGGAAGGCATCCAGGCCTCTGGGGAGGAAACGAGTGGACATGAACGGTCGAGGATGAAAACAAAAAAAGAGATGTTTGCAGAGGTTGGGCGCGTGTTTTGTGGAGCTCGGCCCATGGCATGGCCTTGACCAGGTGCCAGGACGGTACAGTAGTCGACTAGACCACACGGTAAGGCAGATAGTCACACAGATGTGTGGGTGGGTGGGTGTGAGCGGGGCCAAGGCTCTCGAGACTCCAGACTTCATCCCATGTCGAACATGGAGCAATATGGAGAGTCGAGTCCGACCATCCGTGGAGACAGGGGGGCTAGGGCCGATAGAGTACCAGAACAAAACCAGAGGAACCAAAGGAACCAGCCAACCCCCAGGTAGCGCCAGGCACGAGACATATCGGGCGCCCTGCCGGGGTTGAGAACAAGGGAGGGCAGACAGGCATTGCACTGTCGCATGTGGGAGCTACTGCCACAGTTGGCACATTCCCACGTGCTGGTTGCAAATCCCATTGCGCGATCATGATATGCGACCAGGATGAGAACTATGGGGCCGCATCGCAGGGTTGCAGGGGACGGGCTGCTGTAACAGTGAGATCAAGGGGCCGGGTTGAGCAAGTATGTAGTCCTCTGTGTGTCGGGTCAGTCTATCGTGTCGATAAGTTGCCCAGAGCAAGGCATGAGAGGATGTGAGGTCCAATGTCGAAGGAGTGGAGCTGGGCTTGCCTGTTAAACGCTTGCCGTTTCTGGTGAGCTACTGTACCTGTCGTTCTAGCGCCTCCAGCACCTGGGCGATGTATCTTCTTGCCAATATCTGCGTCCGAGGTGACTTCCCCGCGGCTAAAACGATTTGTCAGTCTGGAACACCAGCACACACACACTTGCCCCGCGGGCAGGGATGGCCGACCCCTGCGCTCGCTTACCCTTAAGGGTGGACCTGGTGGCCCATGCGCCCGAGCCGTTGGGCCACTCGTTCTGCATCTCTGCACGGCTTGTCTGACTGACTGCCTCGCCTTCACATCCAACCAACCACCGCAACCAGTCGCTCTCTCTGGATCAGTCATCATCACCATCAACTCCTTGATCCTCTCACCGACTTGATCGACTCAGACCCATATGACACGGCTGCTATTCAAACACCGTCCGGCACACATTGTTCTTGTTTGCCTGCCAACACCCTCCGCGCTTGATCGCACACTGTCTGTGTCGTATATACACGGTACACCATTGTGTGGAGCCGCCCGCGGCGGCTAAGGGTGCACGCACGTCGACTGCCCAAACACCACAAAAGCAGCTCGCAGCCAACCATCTCGCCTCAACACCCGCGCCATGGCCGACTCCACCGGCCACGTCTACGGCCCAGACCGCCCTCCCACGACTGGCCGCGTTGTCGCCGCAGCCCTGCCCACGCCAATGGAACCATCATTAACACGATGCTGACCCTATTTCTTGACCCCCGACCTCGTGTCTTGGGTATCTGTCCCGTCATCCTCGTCTGCCGGGTTGTACACGCCTCTCACCGACCCCCAAATCTCGGGACCTCGTCTCGGCGCATCACCACTGTCACCCATCACCCATCATCCCCGCTCCCGCTCATGACCTGGTCCTGTCCATGTTCGCGGCCACTGCTGCAACCTGCCCTACCTAGCCTACACGCACAGGCTCGGGCCAAGACCAGACGCCTAGGGCAAGCCGGCCGGCTCGGGCTCTCCCCTTAGCTCGACCGACCAGACAGTCGAGAACCTCCCGAGTTTCGTCTTTTCTACCCCATTCACACACAAGGCAGACCTCGTGAACCAAGCCCCAAGGATCAGACACACCCACAGCGACCAGCTGGATTCTCGCATGAGCTTCCTCTTGGCCTACTTGAGTCAACTCATATTCTGACAAGCAATCATCCTGTCAGGTCTCCTCGGACGGTTCGCGGCATTTGCATTAGCCGTCGTCCAGACTGACAGACTCTTCTGTTATCCCAACGTCCCATCGCCTCGGTAATGAGCTGTTCCCAATGCAAGCAGCATCTGTGTGGCACTCCAAAGGTGGCGTTTCCCAGGCCTAAACCCCGAGTATCTGCCGGCATATCGACTCCCGTGGATGGTCCAGTCCGTCTCAGGGTGGAATTTTCCCCTCCAGTCACTCGCCGTCTCTATGGCCCTTTGTCCAGGAGCGCTAGTCGCTGCTCACTGCATGGGGGACGGGTCTGGTCTGACCGCACTGAAACACCTCCCTGCCAAGCGCCCGTTAGCACGCAGCCGATAGGCTGTCGATCTCTTTGAGCCTCAACACCCAAAGGCGCCGCTAGCAACAGGGGTCCCCAGTTCTTTGGCTCCACAGGTTTCCCGGGACGGCCTAAAGACGACACCACTTTATTCCTTTCAACGATGCCCTCCGCTACATTTTGCGAAATATGGACCCATAATACGCGCTCAACTTCGAGTTGAGCGCTTCTCATTGCTGTCCCCAGTAAATCCGCCTTGGCCTCGTTTCTCTCACTGACCAGGGACGAAACATGCACGACCTCACCCAACTATCGGTGCCCGCTTTAAGTTTACCATTGCACGCAAGCAACGCTGATCACCGTCTGATATTGCAACAAATCAGTGTTCAATTACTGCATTCGCTCTGGTGTCCGGAACTCAAAAGTGCAGAAGCAAACAACAAAGTCAATTGTGCTCTGTGCTAAAGTTTCACGGCCCAGCTCCGATGACGACCGGGAAACTTTCACTGTCTGTGCTGAACAATCTGCAGACGATTGCCTGCATAGAGCCCCGAGTTTGTCCTCCAGGCGCTCGTAGTTTGTGACGGAAAGATTGTAGACATTTTCAGACTCCATGCAGGTCGCGACTAATCACTCGCCACAGTTGTACCATGACCAACCACGCTGCCACGCCCGCCTCAGCAGAAGAGCAAGTGTGCCACACACTCGCATGTGGGTATCGTGAAACGCCAAAACCCCTGGTTTCATCCGATACCCGGTAAACGTCCCGAACATCCCCAAGCCTGTCAACTGGACCCTGTCTATCACGTCTATCACATTCCCCACACCTCTGGCCAGGGAATAGCAGCCGACCTTTGACGACCCGGCCTGAGCACCCGAACTTGGCCGGTGAGCCAATCAACCAACTGACTGCCCTTCTGGCATGTTGGCTCATGTTGAATCTCATAATCCCGCTTCGGTCACCCATAGCGGCCATCTACGCGTTACCCAAGGCGATAACGGAAGTTCTTGTGCCCCGACTGCACGTAGCCTGCCATCGAGCCCAGCGAGTACGCATCATCGCCTTCTGCCTCCTCCCTGGAGCGTTTGCGGTTGACCAGCGGGCTGAGGCCGCTGGAGCCGGACCCGCCCAGATACTCCGGGGCCGGCCTGGATAGCCCGTCATTATGATGGCGATGCTGCTGCGGCTGCTGAGACTGCTGAGAGTGGAACTGGCCGAAGCTGTCGTCCCATCCGGTCGTCGACTGGCTGAACTGCGCCGAGGTGTCTTGACCCCCGCCGATCGGACCCCCGTCGCAGTTGTTGGGCGTCGACGCGGCCGTGTTCCAGATGTCGTCGTCGTGAGCGGGGACATTGGCCCTGTGCTGCTCAAGCCGATCCCTGCTGTCGAGGCTGCCCTGCATCCGCTGCAGCCCGGCCAGGTATTGATCGCTGGACTGCGCTCTGCTCTGCCTCCCCGCCTCGGAACGCACCACCTGTGCGCAGGCATCGTATGGGTGCTGCATTTGGCGCGCGCTATCATCGAGAGGATTTGTCCCCGCTTCGCCGCCCAGGCCCGTCTCGTCGTTGACTGTCATCGACAGCCCGCTGGTGAGGTCCGGGTGGTTCCAGTCCAGAGTCAGTGCATTGTTGCCAGCGTGAGCAGTGCTGTTCATGTTGGACCATTGCTGTGGAGCCAGGCCGGACAGGTCGGTAGTTTCGCACCCTGGCAGAGTGGTGTCGCTCTCATCATCCTCTGGCTCCTCGTAAAAGCTGTTGTTGCCTGTGTTGTAAGGGATGTAGGGCTCCGTCGAGAAGGATCCGCTTGTCATGAAGCTTGCCTCAGTATTGGTTGAGGTCGTGGTTGGCATATATCCCAAGTTTTGGCCTCCTAGGTCCTGGGAGTGCACGCCGATGCCCGAGGAGCCATCAAAACCAGCTACATATGACGAGGTGAGTGCTGCAGATGGCGGAGGAGTGACGAGGCCATTGGTGAAATTCCCATGTAGACTCAAATTTGATGGGCCGTACGAGGGCATGGGAGAAACGGGCATCGATGAAGGGTTGGATTGGGTCCCGCCCTGCGGGATGTTCAAGTGAACATTGCCACCAGTCCAGGCCGAGCTGAAGTTCTCGGCCATTTGTGCGTTGAGCATCTGCTGATACGTGGGCGACGGCGACATGACTACCCGATCGCCTCTCTGAGCGGCGCTGCCACTGAGGAGCATCCTCTCTTGGTGCATCGGCGAAAGAGGGTCCACAGCAGTCAAGAAGCGCCAGTTCGTCCCCGCAGGCGTTGTGCACAGCTTCTTCTCCTTGTCAAAGAAGTGTATCGTGTTGAAGGTCCAGAGGATCACGGCGCGCCGCGTCCAGTTCAGCTGGTCTGGCGAACCCGGTGGCGCGGGCGGGCTGGACCACAGTTCCTGGAACATGGCGGTGGCCTTCATCAGGTCCATCTGCGTGACGACATCCTCCTCCTTGGTATCGTCCTCGTCCTTCTTGCCCCCTCCGCTCGAGGCCTTCTTCTCTTTCGGCAGGAAATACCGTGGATAGGTCGCGCACAGGTCCAAGGCCTCCGCCCACTGGACCTCGGGGAACGGAACTGACCACACGTTACCCCTCCGGCGCTCCCTGCAATCACAGGTAGGGTTCCTATCATGGCAACCTCGCACATGTGTGAAGACGTACCCCATCTCCAGGTCGTCCTTGAAGGTCGTCCCCCTGCCGTTGGAACAAAGCTCCGAGGGCCGCTCCAGCCGCGTGCGCACGCACCAGTGGTGGTTCTGCAGGCCCTGCTGGGCGACGGTGATCTTGACGAGGGGCCGGAAGGCGCTCCCCTTGGGCAGCTTTGTCAGCTTGGTGATGCCGTGGATGTCGAGGGTCAGGTCCATGTGGATGATGTCGCACTGGCTGGCCGAGTGCAGGTGTGCGTTCTGCAGGTCGTGGTGCTCGACGACGCTCTGCAGGCTGGCGTGCAGCTCCGGGTGGTCGACCTCCCACTCGTCACAGACCTCGCGCACGGAGCTCGACTCGGTCTGCTTCATGTCCCAGTTGTACTCGTGCAGGAAGGTCTGGCGGATGCTGCGGTCCTCCTTGTCGCGGGCGGCCCACTCCTTGCGCCCGCTCGTGAACTCGTACCGGTGCGGGAAATCCCAGTGCGGCAGCAGCCCCTGCTCCGGGTGGTACGTCTTGACCTTGATGACTTCCTCCTCGCGCTTGGCGCCGTCCTCGTCCGTGTAGAAGCGCGTCTCGGTCGACGACTGGTCCCGGATCAGGTCGTTGGACAGGTACAGCCAGCACATGGACGGGCTGACCTGCACGGCGTGGTTCATGCCGAGCAGCTGCCCGAAGTACTCGTAGTTTGGCCGCACGTCGGGCAGCCGGTCCTCCTTGAGCGCGTTGAGCACCGGGTCGTCCTTGAACGACTTCTGGTCCGTGTTCTCCTTGTACCACCGCCCCGGGCTGGACTTTTTCTTGTCCTTGCCGCTCTCCTCGGAGCCCTTGGAGAAGAAGAAGTGGTCTGTACATTGAGGCGAGGGGCACGCTGTCAGCTGGGCTCGTGTGTATGTGTGTGTCGAATGAAGATTCCGGATTGGGAATAACAGCAATAAAGAGGGTTACACGAGGCTAGGCTGGTGACCACGGCTGCGCACAGCACTTTTGCCCAGTGCCAAGATCCATGGGTTCGAGATCCCCAGGCAACGGCAGTCCAGATGGTGTGCGAGCAAGCACATCTCAGAAACATCAGGCCCCCAGTGGAAAAGGGAACAAGTGACATGTCGGAAGGCCACAATATAATGAAAACAAGGAGACACTCACACGCCGGGTGGAACCGGAAGAAGTTCTTGATGACCTGGATGTGGCTCGAGACCTGCTTGCGCTCGCGGTACCAGTCGTGCTTGACCTTGACCCAGCACTGCTCGTCGTCGCGGTGCGGCTTCTTGGGCGGCTTGCACTGGCAGGGCTTGACCTCCTGCATGGTGTACTGGGGCGGCGCCGGGGCGCCGGGGGGCAGGGTCTGCTGCTTCCACGCGATCCAGATGTACTCGCAGATGAGCATGTTGCGCCCGTGCTGCTTGCCGTGCATGTGGTACTTGCGCCGGCCCATGTGGACTATCAGGAGCAGGGCTGTGTGGGTGTGAACAGGTGGGGTTAGCCTCTTTTTTATTTTCTTTTTTCCCCGTTATCACCATCGTCATCATCTTTTCTTTTTCTTTTCCTTTAATCTCTTGGATATGGCTTGGATTGGATATTTGAACCATGTCATGAAGCGAGATAAGGTGAAGTGGGTAGAGAGAATAAGAAGGACGCTGAGAATAAGGAAGAAGGGAGGCAAAAGAAGATTGGGAGAAGAAATACCGTCAAGAAAGGCATCCTCGAGGATGTCCGGCCATTTCTGCTCGTCCTTGTCCTTCTGCTTGACGCGGTACTGGCAGAACTCGGGCGACAGGTAGATGGGGTTCTTGCTGTGCCGGCTCTGCCGCTGCAGGCTGAGCTGGTGCCGCCGGAGCCTGAGCGCGGACGTCCCGCTGGCAGCGGCCGCGGCTGCTGCCGCCGCCAGCGCGGCGGACCCACCGCCGACGACACCGCCCTGGCTGTGCTGCTGCTGCTGATGCTGGTCCTGCTGTTGTTGTGACGCGGTGGACGCCACCACGCCCGTGGACCCGAGCGCCTGTGTCGGCAGGATCGGGGGCACGGGGATCGCGGACAGGGCGTGGCTCAGGACCGGGGTGCACGAGGCGGACGACGCTGCTGACAGGGAGGGCAGGGCGCGCTGGCCGTAAGGGTAGTGATGGTGCTGGTGGTGCTGGACGTTGCCCGTCGACTCCTGCAGGGGCTCCCTGCCGCCGACTCGGGTGAGATAGTCGCCCCTGGTGTTGCTGTTACTGCTGCCGTTGTTGTTGCTGTTGCTGGCGTCCTCGTAAGGGGACGGCCCGACGGGGTCATGGTGGACATACTCGGGCATGGGCTGGTGGGAGTGAGGATGAGAGGGAGGCGAGGGTGGTCTCTGGGAGGGCAGCACGGCGCGGTGGGCATCCAGAGAACCCAGCATCGTGGGTACGCAATGATGTGGTCCGGTCGATTCCAGAGGGGCGAGGCAGGAATTCAAGTCAAATGCTTAACGGGCAAAGTTTTTTTCTTCTCGCTTTTCCTCTATTACTTCGTCACTGTTGCTCTTCTCGTACGCGCGAATGACTGACTGACTGACTTGGGAAAGAATGGAATGGGTTTGTTTGGGAAGGCAAAAAGAGAGAAGCGAAGGAGACCAAAAAATGAATAATGGAATGCCTCTACGGCGTGTTTGGAAGGAACGTGATGCGTTGTAACAAGGTCTGAGAGAAAAGGAAGAGAAGGAATGAACGCTTTTGACTGAGGCGAAATGGGTGAGTACTATGATGGAGGAATGCGCTCAGGAGCACGGTATTATAATATGGACACTGTCGAGAGAGGGGAAGGGACAGAAACACATGAATACATACATGTACACACTCTCTCTCTTACACCGAGGGACGGACGACTGACCAACTGCCAGCCCCGGAGCTCTCCTCTGAACCCGTTGTATTATTTCCCCTGTCCCGCCCAAAGGGAACATGAGTCTGGGCTTATGCTAATGACAACAATACCTTTGGGGAAAGAGTGGTGTTAACCCCCCCCCCCCCCAACCAAACGGCTAACCACATCACACAATATTCAGGCAGCCCACGCGTTAGGGAAACTTCTCCCCCTTCTCCCCTGGCCCCGCAGAGATTAGAGAAAGAAGCCTAGCTAGTCTCGCTCGCTCGCTCAAAGGGTCTCTCCCACCTTGCCGGGTTGGTCTGGCCAGGCCAGTTGGTTGGATGGCCGTGTGGGAGGACGCATAGCCTTAGGGCGGAGCGAGCACTCGTCCAGATCCAGAAGCAGAACTAGACAGATATGACCGGGGTTCAAAAGATCTCGACGACCCCGCCCCTCGCTCCCGGAAGGCGTGGATTTCCCATTGAAGACTTTTGGAAAATACCGTCCCGGCAAGAGGAATGCAGGGGTGATTATGTGGTCTGGGGCTTGTGGCACCGGTGGGTTATGCAACGTATGGATCCGGCCACATGGGCGCCCTGGGCGGGGCACATCCGCCGGGAGGTATGACAATGAGATTAACGACAGACATCGTTTTCAAAGCGAAAGGAGAGCGCGGAGAGACTAGGAGAGATAGCAGGAGGAACCTCAATAGCAGGGGCCGAGGGGGGCAAAACTGAAGCCCAGATTGGGCTATGAAGTGGGGCACGCAAAAATTGGCGGCTGCTGGTTCGCGGTGAAGATCTCCTTCAACCAAGGGATGGACAAGACACCAACGAAAGTACTCGGGAGTCTCCTCGCCCTTGTGCCAGCAGACAAGAAAAAAGAGTGAGAGCAAAAGATGGGAAGAGTCCAGCTGTTGTTAATTTGGATCTTGCTGGGGAGGCCGTCAGCCCTAACTAGCCCCCTTTGCCTTTCGAAGACGCGCCTCGGGCCATCATGCGTTATCCTCGTTGTCATCCCCGATCTCGAACTTTTGTCTGGAGCTGCCCTTCCCTGCGGTAAGCTTCTGTAGCTCCACCTTATTGACCTGTCCCCCGATCTTCTTCTGCATCTTGGCGATTTCCTCTTCCGCGTCGATGGCCTCGGCCTCGGCGTAGTCCAGGACCAGCTTGCGACCGAGCAGATGAGTGTCTTTGAGCGACCTGATGCAGTTCTCTGCCTCTCGTGGCGACTCGAACTCTGCAAAGGCAAATCCACGTCTGTTGTTTGTTTTCGCGTTAGCAGATGCGGCGAAATAATGCGCCAATGGGGGAAGGGAGGTGGGCCACTAACGAAGAACTGTTAAACTTCTTGGGAATGCGGACGACTCTGAGTTTGCCGTAAGTCCCGAGCAAGCGGCGTAGATCGGCTTTGGAAGCCTCAAATGCGAGGTTCTTGACGACGATCTTGGTCCTCTGTCCTGCGGCCTTCTTGGCCTTGTCTTCGCGTCGCTTTTCCTCGGCCGCGTCATGGCCCTTGTGCGATGCCTTGACTGCGAGGGTGTGATTATCCAGCACAAATCCATTCATGGCCTTGACAGCAGCCTCAGCCTGCGCCTTCGAGCGGAAGTGCACAAAGCCGAAACCCATGCTCAGCACCTGACCCGGCTTCTTGGGATCAGTCTTTGTCTTCACCTGTGCATGAACGAATCCGGCCAAGGACTTGAACGCATCCGCCAGCTGTGCCGTGGTGGTGTCGAAGCTCAGGTTCTTGACGTAAAGAGATGTCGTGTCCTGGCTATCCTGATCATCAGCTTGCTCCAGCAGATCCGTGCCAGATATTTTCTGCACGGCACCAGAGCGGTCAGCCTGAGGCTGCTGTCCAGGTGTCTGTTGGTCTCCAAGCAGATCCGCGGGCGCCTTCTCAAGAAACAGAATAGATGAGCCCAATCTCCTATAGGCCAGCTTCGCAAAGGCTGTTCTGCACGCGACAGGCTGTGAGAACTGGACTATTGCAATCGTCCTACTTGGAGGCATCAAAACCTGGAGCACGTTGCCCCCGGCAGCCTCTTCGAATAGCTTTCGCAGTTCCTCCAGACTCGTGCCGTAGGGAAAGTTCTTCACCAGGATTGCCGTGTCTCCTTTCTTTTGGGACTTGAAGGCCTCAACATTAACTCCGTGGGAAGCGAAGTAAGCTTTGGTCTCTTGGATGATTTGTGTCTCGGCTACCGCCTGTCTCACTGCCCCATCAGTCGAGGTGGGATCGAGGAGCTCTGATTTGGAGACTCCAAGACGATCTGCAGTTGACGCAAGCACAGCATCTTGATTCATGTACAGTGAGTTCCAGTTGAAAGTAGTGGTCGATGCTTGTGCCTTTTTGCGCAAAAGGTTCTGCTTCTTGAGAGGCAGTTGCGAGATAGCAAAGTCATCCAACTGTTGGTCCTTCTTCGGTTGACCGGGGAGAACGTGGAGGATACGTCCTTGAAAAGGCTTGCCATCCGCATCCTGCAATGCTGCAATGGCAGAGCCAGAATCAGAGAATGAGATGTGGGCAAATCCCTTACCTTGTCCCGAACCAGAGACAGGAATGTGTACCTAGATCTGCGTCAGCGCGTTGAATCCGGATGAAGCTGAGACAGTATGACCAAGTGAATTCGTCGTTCAGAAAAGTCGAAGCATCTACTAAAATAATCGACCCAAAATATAATCATGTGCCTTTGGCATAAGATGTCCCTATCATGGGTTCATCACTACGACGGGTGTGGTCGGGAAGGGGATTCCGGAGACAAGGGAAAAGCTTTCTCACCTCTTCAGTTTCTCCATACTTCTTGAAATGTTTCGCGAGTTCGGCCTCGGTGACCTTGAAGGGCAAATTCCGAACAAAGAGCCTACCTGTGCGAAGGATTTGTTCCGTTGCGATTTCCTCGTCCGTTTTCTCAACGGCAGGCTCGCCGGGAGCCTCCGAAGGGGTATGGTCCGGTTCTACCTCTGCCGGAGGCGAATGTTCACTCGTCACAGCTGCGGCCAGGGAAGGTGGTGCAGGACGGGGCGGCAGTGCTGACTGGTCATCCGGATCAACGAGGTCGAGTAATCTGTTTGTTCGTGATCTCAACCAATCATCATCTGTTGCATCAGCTGGTCCTCTCGCGTCGGGCATATCTTGGTCAATCGTTTGTGGTGGATCGACCACGGGCGAGGGCACATGGACCTGCGCGGCCGGTGCCTCCTCAGCAGCTTCTCCGCCGTGCTTTGGCTTCTTGGCTGGGATGGTCTCGTATTCATCGTCACTCTCGGCATCCATAGGAACGACTGCCATCTCCACATCCTTCTGTTCACTAGGCTGCTGGCCATAGATCCCTTCGAGTTTGCTCGAGGTAGTCTGTCCCGGACGCATCATATCCAAGTACTCTTTCAACTTGGGGTCGGACTCGTCCACGCCCTCCCTCTTTCTCTTTTTCCCATTGGCATCAGCCTCTTTCGCCTTTGGCTCAGGCTCGGGGGTAGGCAGCTTGTTCTGGACACGTGGAGCGGCCTTTTTAGCAGTCGGCAGGGAAGGGTCTGATATGGGCCTCGCGATCTCGACGGAGATCTTGGACAGGCGGATGTACGACCGGTTGAAGAACTTTACAGCCTTGGCTGCGTCCTCTGGGGTCTTATAGCCAACATAGCCGATCCTCCTCTTTGGAATCAGCTTGATGTCTGTGACTTCTCGGCCCCCGGTAGCAAAATGTTTTCGGAAGTCGGCCTCTGTGATCGCAGGCGGCAGGTTCTTGACAAACAGCCGCGACGACTCCACGCCTGCAGTGGACATATTGATCAGCGGGACGGGTCAGAAGTAGTGTCGGCGTGGTCGCGCAACACTTTGTATCAACGATCGTGTCGTTGGGGACGATGATGTAGGAGAAAGAGAGGGAGAGAAGACGAGTTGAGGTCCAGAGACAGAAGGATGCGCGGTCAGTTGCAAATAAACCAGGCAAAACTTTTTGGCGGGTCGAAAATTGGAGACGGGCACGTCTTCCCCACACTCCGTTTCTCCCAGTCGGACGGTCGGGGGGTCCGTGCCCCACCTTTGATCGCTGGCAGGGTCGCCGTTCAGGGGAGCTGGTGACGGCCCAAGGCCTCCCCAAAGGCTACTGAGGCTCTTTGTGTGAATAGAGTTCCCTGGGCATCAAACAACACGACGCTCCCAACCGCCCTGGCTACCCGCTCATCGACTCCCTCCTCCTCCGCCACGATCCCACGACCACTCCAGATCTCCCAAGGTACGAGAATCACAGCAGCATTGTTCGCAGACGGCCAGGGCTTGTGGTAGTTGGTCCGCAGAGGAGCGCGCGTCGGACCGTCCGCCGACGCCAGCTAGCTGCCATACCTCAGCCCGAAGGCCATGAACACCGTCGCACCCTAGCGTTGAGAGCTCCCTCTGCTCTGCTTCATCACGGCTAATGTTTGGTGCCCATCGCAGAACCCGAAGCTACACAACAACAGCCATGGCAGTCGAAGGAGGCGCTACTTCCCCGGGCCCTCGGGAGAAGCTCGACGCTCAGATCAAGAGCGCCGATATGGTAAGGACACCCCATGCCGGGGTACAACTATGGCCATGGGCTGAACTATGGGGCAACAGACGGACGACATGCAGCAGGAGGCCATCGACATCGGTAAGACGACCCTTGACGGGGAGCAAGCGCACACCGGGTCGTACAGATGCTGACGACATGGACAGCTCAAGAGGCAATGGCGAAATTCACGATCGAGAAGGTACGCAACTGCCCTCGCATGCTAGTCTGGGGTCTACGGAAACCCCGCTCTACCGCGAAACCGTGATACCGACACACTTCTTCCGAGACGGCCTACTCTGGTCGCTGACACAACGGATGGCAGGACATTGCCCAGCATATCAAGAGAACATTTGACGAGCGCAAGGGTCCCACATGGCATTGCATTGTTGGGCGGAACTTTGGAAGTTTCGTAACCCATGGTACGAATACTGCTTCCTCGTCATGACCGGGAGAGACGGGCATGGACTGATCTTTCTGCAGAAACCAAGCACTTCATCTACTTCTACCTCGGTCACTGCGCCATTCTTCTCTTCAAGACACAATAGGCGGCAATCACGTCCATCACCACCATTATTAACCTCAAGGCACGGCACAAAGCAACAATAGCGTTGATATTTCTAGTGCAAGCAGGCCGGGGGGCGCTCTAGGTTCCAAGTATGCGTTCGGGGCCGGGGGACAGGGGAGTACGGGCCCTGGGTTATGACCTGAGGATAAGTGGGAAAACATCCAATGCGGGTACGGGCCGTTTTTGTACGTTCATGTGAGCAAGAAAGAAAAAAACGTCTTTGCTACTTGCGGTCTAGGTTGGGAGCGACCACTATTTTGCTTTGAAATAACAATATCTTTAATCTCTTCTTCTTCGAACGAAAGGAAAATCTCAGACAAGAACCTGAACCAGGCCCCTGATCTCCATTGGTGATCTCCCGGGTTCACCGCATGAGCCTGGGCAGAGAGAGGTGTCAGGTCGAGCGATGATGACGGCACTAAGAGACACTCGGGGCCGACAACGTACCATCGCTGTTTCTGGAGGAAGGGCTTCCATCCCGAACATGAGATGACGGAGACGCGTAGGAATGCCAGAGTCTCGACCCATCACGTCAGAACCATCAACATTCCAGCCGCGCAGGGGCAAAACGTGGGGAAGGAGGGATGGGATTCGCGCAAACCTGAACCTCGTGAAGCAGATGAGCGGATTGCCGCTCGCCACGCAATTATCTGGATATGGAAGCCTTGCTATGGAAGCCTTGTTTTCTCAACATTCGAGTATCCCCGAGCCCGTGTACCTAAGCTGTTCCTAGCCCCTTCCTCCTCTGGCCCACGCACGAGTCCATGCCCCCTTTCCCCGGCTCTCCGACTTCAGAAACGAAAAGCGGCTAGCTGCCCAACGTAGTGTCCGCAGTCGTCTTCATCGTCTATACCCGGATCTTATACACGAGTATTTGGTAGAACCCCGGGAGAGAAATCTAGGAACCCGAGACACAAGAGCTGACTCGGAGGCCGTGAGCGGGTTTCTATAATCCTCACTTTTCGTGCTGGGGTGGAAATTCTGGTATCTCGATCTGGCATCGGCCAGGGGCGGAAGGGTCAGAGGGAGCAAGTAGGACGAAGACGGCTCGCGTTCATTGATCCCGCTCTAACATCCCACCTGGCGCCTGTGGATCGCCATCAAACAAAAACAAGGACAGCGAGCATGTGTGAATCCTTGAGTCAAGATATATGACGCTCAGAACAGCCGGTTCAACGCTTAACCGTTGCCGTGATCCTCACATATGCACAACCGACTCATTCCGTGCCTAAACTTCGGGGCGGAGGGGGTCCGTGTTGTAAGTGAATAGAAAGTGTATCTAGGGAACTATGTCTCGTGCGTTGCGAGAAGGAATTCAACAAGGACATTGATAAGTGTCCCAGGGAAAGTTGGGTTGATATAAGGGGTTATCTGCTCGCTGTAAGCTCTTGGTCGGAGGTGACGCGGAATTAAGACCAAGGGAGGACAGGACAGTAGCAGTAGAAGCAGACCACATCCTCACGGGCGGCCGCATATGTGAGGAGGGAGGGGCCTGCACAGAAATTGCTTGCTTTACTCTTCAGTACGATGAGTGTATCTTGATCTCAGCAGTCAGGCGCATTCATGAGAATTTCTCTCAATTCTTGGTATCATGATATTCCTATCCACAGGAAGATTTCAAAAAGGGGACAAGCAGGAAAATGCTATGTGCAAGTTGACCGTGAAACACCTCCCTTGGACCGGGTTCCCCTCCCTTTCCAACAATGCAAACCAACCGTTATGTAAATGCTCGAGATGTGTGATGGGGCGACTATGTGTGAAGTCCCTTGTGCTGTACACTTCGCGGGAGGAAACAATAAGGAACCAAGGAAATCGCGTCCTGAAATCCGCTTTTTTAAAAAGGAGTTGCTGCTCTTCCAATGCGTACCGTGAGTGTCTCGTCCTCATGTGACTCCCATGCATGCCAATTAAATGAAAAGCTCGTCTGTCGTTTTCCTGAATGTTCGTCGTCCCGTCGTTCAGACGTCCTGCGGCACCTGGGAGTAGATGGAGCTCTTCAGGTGCTCCAACCTCTCGTGCATCGCCATCAACCTCTCGTACTTCTTTTTGTCCAAGTTGTTGGTCCCGGACAGCTCGCGGTGCAGTTGCTGGTACACCACGTAGTGCATCTTGAATGTGCGCGCCTTGTCCAGGATCTCGGTCGACACCCGCTGGCGCTTCTTGTCCGCCATGGCCACGTCGATGGTGTCACGATCGGCCTGGGCCTTGCGTTTCTTGACGTTGATGTTCCCATTCGCCACTGTCACGCTCCGGTCTGGGGATCGGTTGCGCTGGCGACCATGCCGGCTCTCGTCGGTAGAAGTATGTTGGTCGAAGTCTGAGGCGTTAGTCGGTGGCGAGGAAGCAAGCGGTGATGACTTGATCGGGCTGGTGTTTTTGTATTTGCTGGGGAGACTGTTCCCAGCATTGCCGTTGCTGCGGGATGAGCTCTGCGAACTCGAGTCCGAGGGAGGTCGCTTGTTTGCCAGCTTAGACTGGGGCGCAGCGGATGCCTTGATCTCCCTGTTCACACGCTTGCTCAGCGGTGTGCCTGAGCTAGAGCTGCTGTCGTCGTCAGGCTCCTCTCGAGATCGCTTCTGGACGGCCGGCCGAGCAACGACCTGGGACCTGATGATCTCTTTGGGCGCGGCCGGCTTGGGCTTGGGCTTGGCAGCGGTGACCTCCTTTAGCCTGGCTTTCTCCGCCTGCCTGGCCTTCTCCTTCTCACGCTCTCTCTCACGCTCCTTTTCTCGCTCGGCTCTTTCACGCTCCCTCTCGCGCTCCTTTTCTCGCTCGGTCCTCTCGCGCTCCCTCTCGCGCTCCTTCTCCCTTTCAGCCCGTTCCCGTTCCCGTTCTCGCTCTCTCTCCTTTGCCCTCTCCCGCTCCAAGTCCGCTGCCTTGGACTTGGCCAGGGTTTTCGACATGGGTGCATCTTCTGAGGAAGAATCGGAGTCCGAAATAATCTCCTTGGAAAGAATGCGGCCGCCCTTGGCCTTTGCCGTCTTCGCACCAGCTTTAGTAGGCGAAACCTTTGGGGTAGGTGCCTTCTTTTGTGACAGCAGTTTGCTTTCAGTCTTCTTGGCTGGTTGCCTCGTCTGCGAGGAAGATCGCGGTAATGGGGAGCCCGCCTTCTTTGTCTTTCTGTCGATGCCGGACATGTTGCCGTCTCCATTCCTGCTGCCGCTTGAATCCTCTGCATCGTGGACTTTGATTTGCGGTGTCTTGGCCTGAGCAGTAGCCGCGCTCTTGGCAATTGTCGCCTGTAGCTTGCTTAGGCACTTTCCTTTCCCGCGCTCCTCCTTTGGCAGCAACCTCTGCCATACGGGCTCCGCAGTACCCACGCGCATGCGATCGTACATCCTGATGGCATTGTCGATGGCCTTTTGTCGCTCCTCGTCCGAGTCGTAGCCATATCTGAACACGTCGAGTTCCTTCCAGTACATCTTTTTCAAGGCGTACTTCTGCCGGCTGCTGTCGAAATCGGCCGCCTTATCCAGGGCAGGCTTGAAGTCCTGATCGTCATTCGGCCACCTGGACTGGAGCTCCTCGAAGGTCATCTCCCTAACGGCCAGCTCGTGCACGATGGGTGACCGGAGCTCCTTTGCCCTCTCCTTGGCCAGCTCGTCGGCTGACAGGGTGGCTCCCAGTGACGGAGAACCAGTCCCGCTGAGGGCAGGACTGGCCGCACCAGACCTGCTGATGGTGGTTGTGAAGGTGCTCCCCTTGGCTGAAGGCATCAGCTTCGTTTTGCCGTTCTTTGTGCCTCGCTTCACGCCCGATATGGGAGTATTGACGATCTTGGTACTAAAGGAGTGCAAGTTAGCTCAGACCACTTCCACAGTCTGCTCAGCACTACACACCCATTCTCCAGCTTGTCATTCTTGGCCTGTGCCATGGACTTCTTGAGTTGTGCGATATCGTCGGGGAGATCTGTCTGTGGGCTGCGAGCCGTAGCCGGGGGATTCGCTGGGGCCGCTTTCTCCTTGACGACCACGCGGCCTGCGGCGAGCTTGGGGTACTTCCTGAGCTCAGGCCTCATGAAGAGAGACATTGTGGGATGTGGCAGCCTCTCTGCTTCTTGTGTCGAGTCTGAGAGATCGGTCATGTAGAGGTCGAGGTTGGGTATCTCGGCAGCCCTGGGGATCTTGTGGACTGCTTCCCTGCCGCAGAGAAGGGACTACATGTGAGGAAAGAAGTTAGCGGGCTGGTTGTCCCAGATTGAATATTGACAGGAACCAAGTGGGAGGGTGGTACGGCTTCGCCCAATTGAATACACATTGTTTCCGCTGAGTGTCATTTTGTGAGGCCATTGTTCTCGCTGTCGAACAATAGGAATGCGTCCCATCCAAATCGCGGGCCTCAACGTCACGGCAGGCTGCACAGGCACTTACGGGAACATTTCCCAGGGACAATTTGACGTCGCCCCCATTCTGCACCTGCTGGATCAAGTCCTCAATCACATTGTCGCTGAGGGTGAGAGCAAAGGCCTGCAGAGGGAGGGTGTCTGCAGACTTGGCCGAGCTCTCCAGGTGGAGGCCGGTGTCGGGTATGCTCAGAACCATGGCTGTGGTGGATGATGTAGGTTCCACCTCGAGGCCGAGACTCTGCACCACAATTACCAGCAGCCGAAGCTGTCAGGAACCGGGCTGAGAGGGTTCTTGGGGTAGCGGTCGTGCCTTATCCTCCGTATTTGCCGAGTGGTATATCCGTATTCTGGGTTCGGAGGGGAAAGGGGTTTGCTCGTAGGTGGGCGGGCAAGCTGGGCGGACGGTCGGCCTTGCAGAGCGGGTGGGTGTGTGTCGTGGGTGACGGGCAGCGATCGTAGGTACCGGGAGAGTCTGGGTTGTTGCAGGGCGCTCGTCACATGGCGGGTCGAGGGTTGTCGCCGGGAGAGAACAGCAGGAGGGAGTTGAGGGGATCGAGGAAGTGAGTGGACGAGCGAGTGAGCAAGTGAGTGAGGAGGAGGAGAGGTCGGCAGGTGAAAGAGAGGGTGAGGAGGGATTCCTTAGAGAGGCGGTCGTGGTACGAGGTACATGGGGATCGAAGGAGAAGCGGAAGAAAGAAGGTAGGTAGGGTGGGTAGCAGGGTTCCCGGTCCAGTAGTCCAGGTAGGCAATGGGAGAGTTCAGCGAAGCCCACCTGGGCAGCGCGGCGGCCCAGAAGGGCAGTGTGGGTGGGCGAGGGTGGGCGAGCCGGAGTGGACCGCCCAAGGTTGCTTCGAGGTCACGGTCCTGGCGCTGGCTGGGTGTTGAGTGCTGGTTGCCCTGACGGAAACCCATCCCCAGCACCCTGTGACGGGCCCATGGGCTCCAGGGCAGGTCTGTTGCCCTGGGTGCCTGGACGAGGTGGTACTTGTAGAGTACCCGACATGACCGGCAGGCGGCAGGGATCTGGGGTCGGCGGATGGGCACGATGGTTTAGCTGCATCCATGGGCGGATGTCATCAGGTCTGTCTTGTCGCTCGCTTGGTTCACCTGGGCTCGCTCGCTTGCTCTCTCTCTCTCCTCTTGACTAAGGGCAGGGCCGAACACAGGAACAAGACGGAGCACCAATGAAGATTCCATTGACTACTGTGCTGGCTGGCAATAACTTCTCGCGAGGCCTACTCCTCCACCAGCCAGGCCAGCCAGAGACCGACCGACCGCACGTGCGGGCCTCGCTTGACTGGCTGTCTGGGCGTCTGAAGGGATCTAAAACGGCGCGCCTTGTTACTTCGGTCGAGATCAATCCCACGGTCAAGGTCCATGTCCACGGCTGTTCATGGGTGCTGGGGTACAAGGGTACAAGGGTACTTGGCCGGCTTCCCAGTGCAAACCGTGCGGGCACAAACAGTACATGAACTGTCAAAGGCAGGTGCAGATGCAGGTGCGTCTGGAGAAGGAACAATGCCATAGCGAGAGCACACAGTCAGCCAGCCAGCCAGCCAGTCAGTTAGTCAGTCGGTCGTTGATCGATTCCACCGTCTTCCGAGCTTCTTCCCCCTCGTCTATGCTTCTACTCTATGTTCACCGTTGCTTCTCGTCTCGCAATCTCCAGCAGAGCAGGCCCAAGAACAAAACGACAAAAAAAGAAGCACGTTTCAAAGGGCATTGGCCAGGGTGAGGAGTCTGCACAGTGGCCTGGCTTGGTGTTTTAATTGCCTGCCCTGCCCTGCCAGCCGTCGACCGCGAAATGCCAATGTCCATGTCAAATCCCAGCAGAGCCCAGGAGCTGCCGAGCCACTCTCTTCCCTTGTCCTACTTGTGTACAGTATGTGCTGCGGTCTACGGTAGATTGTTCACAGTAGCATGTATCCCGTACTCTCCTCCCCACCCCCCGTCGGCCGGTGTCAGCGGAAGTGCCAACCGAAGTGGCTTTCCCCATTCAAAACTTCTTGTTGTGCCTGTCGTGCCTGTCGTGCCCTTGTCCTGCCACCCCACACCTCATTCTCGCCCGACACCGCCATGGGCCCATCCCGAATCACCAGAAAACTCTCCGTCGTGCAGGGGGAAAAGGAGGTGAGTGAATGCGTCGAGCTGAAGAGAACGATGCAGATGAGGACAGAGAGGGATACGAGGGACGAGAGAGGATACAGACCAGGAAAAGGGGTTGTTTAATCCATTCAGACACAGCACAGCACAGAGTCCATGGTCTACCTGTCTACCCGAGTGCGGGACACAGGAAGGGACCTTCTCATACCCATCCCTATTGGGAGTTGATTCAGATCCATCTCTCGCATGTCTTGCCCAGACCTGCTGCCCCTCTATCGGGTATGGCGACACTTTTTCGTCTCTCACTCAGCAACCCGCCGGGGTCCTCGGCTGGCCAAGGGTCCTGGAACCGTCGGACGCCCTTTAGTCAGTAGTCAGACACACACACATGCACGCACTCTCAGCGTACAGACACTTATTAGACGCACCACTCGGTATCTACACAGTGCTGGTGCTCTTGCTGCTAGCGCGTCCTCCACCAGCAGCAGCAGCGGGAAGGCCCAAGATAGCCCATCCTGGCACGTCTATCCGCCACCCAAGAAATGTCACACCCAGCAGAGCGGGAACAAGCACAAAGGGATCATCCCTCTCGTGACACGCATCTCCTCACGAGCCCAACAACATCGCAGTCTACAGGCTGTCACGTAGAACCAGAGCTCAGAAGTTCGTCTGTTCGCCCGCAGCTTGATTTCATGCATGCGGCGTACTGACTGGGTGCCCGAGTCTATCTCTCCCGCCCTCAGGGCCAAGCACATTTGTACAGTACGCCTGTTGTATCTAACGTGCGTCGATACGACTCGGGCCCTACCGCGGCCGAGCACCCCGTTTTGACTTCGGGTCTTGACATCACCCTGCCGCCGACTGCCCCTCCACCGCGCAAACAGCGCGACCGCACTCCGAGGCCCGGAAGAAAAGCTCAGGTCAGGTCAGGTCATGCCATGCCCACGCCCCATTTCCCTCGCCCATGCTGCCACAACTAGCTTCGTTGTGCGCACCAGCGTACAGGCAGGATGACGATGATGATCATGGACGTACGGTACCATGTCAGCAGCCGGGGGGCGACGGGGGATAGCCACAGTCACAATGGGCGGGCGGGCGCGATCCCGGTTGCCCACGCCTGTGCACGCGGATGTGGAGGGGTGTGTGACACAGCCAGCAGCAGGTAGTTACTACGATCCTGGTGCGTGCCTCTCGCCGGGTAAGCAACTTCATGTCAGCAGGGGAGGGGGCCTGATGACATCCCCCATTGTGCGGCGACGACGACAACGGCGGGCGCTTTTTGTACTTTATACGAGCCGGCGACCGAAAGAGGCAATTTTACCTCTCTGGGCTTTGCACTGGTGTCTATCTTGAAACGGATCATCATCACTCCCTCTGCATCTCTGCTTCTCTCTGTGTAAACCTCGTCTCCAGTCGACGGACTCCACCCTCAAAGGATGGAGGAGGAACAGGTCGGCCTGACAACGCCCAGTCCACTCGGGCAGCGAAGCCGCGAGGCGCCAGACTGCCCGCCCCTCTCCGAACAGGCAAAAGTGCGACAAAGCCGATTTCCGGGGCGCACACCTGTTTCTCAACCAAACGGCAACGGACGGAGCCTCAGCCTCCAGATTGGGGTCCGTCGACTTTGGGCCAAGGAGGAAGTGAGGTAAGGTACGCTTTTTTACCCCCCGTCTCCCCCACCCCGCCTCTTCCGGAGAGGTAGTGAGGGAGGATGAGGAGGTATTTTCCTCCCTGTGCCTTCCTTGGCCTTCTTTCTCGGTGAGTGGTGGTCGATCCATCGGCTCCCCAGCCGGTGAAACGCCCTCCGAGGCTGAGGCGGGCTTCCGGCCACCACCTGGCACGGGCTGATTGCGGCCTAGCCCACATGCTTTGAACTTTATGAAGGCCTGGACAATCTATGGAATGAGCGGTGGCTTCTCTCCCCCCACTCGCCTAAAAAGTGGTATCCCTATCAACGGGGGCGTTTTGGGTTTCCCCTTTCGTGCTGGTGGAAGATTGTGCTGAGGAATCTTAAGTCCCCGCCGTATACACTGTGTAGGGAGCATGAGAGTAGCGTTGACAACAAGCGAAGCCTGCCAGGAACTCAAAACGCTGCACAGGTACCGCTCTGCTCATCTCGATTCTCTTCCCTCTGTCCGCCTCTCTGCCACGAGTGGTACGACATCAACATGCAGCTTGTGGAGCCGTCTTCATTTACGGACATTGCTGTATGGCGACAGAAAAGGAAGAGCCGGAAGCGTGGGTGGAGGTGGAGGGGCAGAATAGAAACAAGCCGCGGGCGTCCCTGCCCCGACCCCTTGCACGCACTACCTGTGGCAGATCGGAAAGGGCTGGCATCTCTGATCTGATGCCCGTCCTTCTGGATTGATCGGCAACCATAGGGAAAACCCAAAAGAGACCACGGCAAGATGTTCCTACTCTCCCAGCCCGGCGGCGATTGTCGCTCAGTCTCTCTGATGTGCCAGTGCACTGGGTTAAATCCTCGCTCATCACTCTGCCCTCCGAGAAAAAGACCGTGCCGATTGGGCGACTCAGCATGACACGAGCCGGGTTCCAGGATCGGCGCTGCCGCTGAGATCCGCGAACCCGATACTCCGGCCAGAAAGCCAAAATTCTACCTACCACAGTAGGTAAATGCGCATGCCGTCTCAGCGCTGCCACTTGCTGTATTTCGCAGCGGTACCTTTCGCTTTCCTTCCTCTCCTTGCCGTCATAAGCCAGGGCCACGGACCGGGGGCTTTTGACGAGCAGGGAGACGTGGCAAGCAATCTAATTATGTACCAGGGAAGCGCAGTGACAACAGCGTAGAATGAGTGTCCAGGGTGGGGAGTAAACTGTGGGAGAGACCGGCTGTGCTCCCGCTTGCTTGCCCTGCTTGCTTGCCTGCCACCTGCCTGCCATTGCAAGCTCGCTTCGCTTCCTCCCTCGCAGTGTACGCCAGCCAGCCAGCCAGCCTAGGCGCCCGGTGTGGAACCCAGCCTAGCCACCTATGGAGCTTTGTATGTCAGGTACTACCGCAGTACGACGTTGTTACAGCGCTGCAATGGAGTGTCCCCCCCCCCCTTCTGCCCTTGCGGGGCAGCCCGTGAGAACCCGGACGGGTCGGTGGGCGGGGGGTTTTGGATGGATAGGAAGAGGGCAGGCGGCAGGGCGGGTTGCGCACGAGCGAGGCGAGCGAGAGCTGGAGCGAGAACTGGCGAACGAACCATTGCTGCTTCCTTGCTTGATCGGTCGGTTGGTTGGTGGGCCGGTCGTCTTTTGGGCAGGCAAAGAAAAGATACATGCGACCACTATCGCCTACCCGCCTAGCCACCTAAACCCCCAACCCACGTCTACGTATCTGCCGCCCTGGCTTGAGTAATAGGCGAGTGGTGTATAAAACACGCGAGAGCGTAACGAGCCTCTCGCCTAACCAACGGATAACCGAGCGAGCAGTGTCCGTGTCTACATTGTTTAGACTCGGCAACCCAGGCGGTCAGTCAATCAATCATTCAGTCACTCTGCCCTACCCCCTTTCGCACACACACACACCTTCCTGCCCGCGGAGAATTTCCTCCCTCTCGAGGAGGGAATCCATCCTCCTGCGCCCATCAGCTTACCCACAGGTTCGCAGCGTAACGTGCCGGGGTGTTTAGGCCCGATTTGGGCGGAGGAGGCGGCGGCAGGCGGCGGGGCTGGGCGTGGTGCGTGTTTGTGCCTGTGCCTGTCCTTGTGCTTGTGCTTGTGTGTCGAGGGTGTGTGTGATGTGGTTGTGATGGGGATGGGATGGGATGGAGAATGGCATAGAATGGAAATGTACCGAGACAGATCAGGTCATGCCCTCGCCTGGCCTCTTGCCTGTCATGGTGGATTGAGACATTGTCGGCAGGGTGCATTGGATGAACGATTACCGTGTATACTGACTGGACTGGCTGTGGTGGTGGGTGTCTATTCCCCGGGCTGTGGGTTCTGACATGACATGAACCATGACTGTTCGGCCTGGCAGTGACAGGCTGACTGAGGTGGGTCCCGGCTTTGTCTCTCTGCTCACCGAAGGAGCTGCGTCTACCGGACTTTGGAGGCCATGTGTACGTAGGCCACGAGCCAATTTGAGTATGTAATCCTCAGCCCTACAACACACAAGGAGCCGTGGCCCCCGGCGGCGGCGGCGGCGATCGCTCAGCACCAGAGTGCTGACGGCGCACATCTCAGCACAGGCAGGGGGCCTTTTAACCCAGCAGTCTGGGTGTGCGGCTGTCCCGAGGGGGCGGAGCCGTGCTTATTGATGCTTCATGCTGCGTGCTAAACTCGGTGGTGATGATGAGAGGTGCTTCTTGATATTGTACAAGTACAGTCGGTTTGGGGAAGATGGAGAGTCTGTGTTCCTGGGCTACCTCTGGACATTGCATGCCGGGGCAGGCGGTTGACCGTGCCGATGAGATGGATGGATGTAGACCACAGACTACCACCCTACACATGTCACCATGTTTGGCTTGCGCTGCGCTGGACAGAATGGTCCGAGTTTCGCTCCAAGCCCTGGCTCGCAGACCACAAGTCCTCAAGTCCTCGAGACGGGCCTGCGACGTCGTCCTATTGTGCGACGTGCTTTTAGCCTACTCGCAGTACGTGGTCCATTGCTGCACATGCGAGTGACCACTAACCAAGACCAACGGCTGCCCAATGTGAGAGGCGAGGGATACTGTGCTGGCAGGAGTGACTTCTCGCTACATGCTCTAGCTCGGTACGGTACAACACGGTCCAGTCTGTCCCACCCCTCCATCCCCCACCATGACAACCCTCCATCAGCTAGAGCCTGCGGCATCGCACCGCTCCCGCCGAGAGAGCCCGCCAACGCCTGGTCCGTCCAACCTTTCTTTGGAAGTAGACTAGTCTACCTGCTAACCAGCCAGCTCAGCAATAGTCTACCACCTCGCTATACTCTACCTGACAAGTACATACCAGTCGGCCGAGACGGCCTCGAGTGCTCGACCCGAGCATCTGTCCCAGCCATGTCCAGGCCTCCCGCTAGATGGCTTTTCGGGGCCAGATCAAGCTCTCTCCAACTGTTTTCTTAGCGAGCATGCAGGTTTCAACCTGGAATCCCTCCCCCCTTCCGGAAGAAGAGGAAATTGGGTTTGGATCGGAGACATGCCCATCAAGACGGCGTGCCGATACATGCATGCATGTCTTACCTCGTCCGGATATGTGTGTCTCTCCCATCTCACCCATCCATCCTTGACCGTCCCTCCCTCGCCCTATTCCCGATCGGGAACATTAAGTCGACAGGCCTGAAGTGATACAGTTAGACTGACAGACAGATAGACAGAAACTGTAGATATCTGTGTGTGATACGCACTGCCGAGCACGCAGCATCTCGATGACCTCGAACACTTCGCAGCACCTGGCCACCTATTATGTAACCATTCCAGATGCCGGCCAACCTGCCAACCCGCACACATGTGCGCTCGACTCAGGACCAAGAGTGCTACTGTGTACTGCTACATACATGCGCCGTCGGGGCAAAGGTGATCGACGGGGCGGGACACGACGCAACGTCAAATCACCCCTCCCTCCCTCGCGCAACCGGATACCGTATGGGCATGCGAGGTGACATGCAGCCAGCTCCTTTCCCCCAATCCTGAATGGCACGGGACGCACGCAGCAGCATGCTTGTTGGACGTTCCGTGGGGCAAGGGTCTGGGCTGGGCTGTCGGGCTGTCTGGCCGGCGCCCCCTACTACGCTACACTACAGCACCTACTACTACTACTACCACCACCTCCGATGAGTGGGAGAAATAACTGTCTGTTCTGGCTGGGGCTGGAGGGAGGGTAGTCTCATCACATGCCCGAGGCCCGACGGCCGTGAATGTCACATTTTCTTTCCTCCGTCTGTGTGGTTGATTCGTCACGGGTGACAGCGGGTTGGCCCAGCTGGGGATTTGCTGGTGCGTTCATTGGGCGTGACTCTGTCTGAACGGTCCGTCCAATCTGTGCGAAGGTGTGCAGTGTGCCCGTGTTTGAGGGGCCCGCGCACCGGCACGTGGAACAGACTCGTCGCTGAGGGGGGTCTAAGGGATTGACTGGACTGCATACTCGTGTTATGAGACTGGCCGGCGGTGGTGGGCACCGTCCATAGACGGTCGTCAAACTGGTCGACATCAGCCAGGCAGGGTACCTGAATATGGCAGGCGCAGGCCATTGGCCGGTTCCCCTGGAGCGCCTGCGTCTGGGAAAGAATGGTTTCGACCTTCTTCTCAGGTACGAAACCGTCAGCGCGGTCCCCAATAATCTAGCAATTACGGAAGCTTCCAGCTTCGTCAATGCATCGAGCAAGCAGATCTTTCGAACATCTAGCAGTAGCAGCCCGCACCAGCAAGCCAGCCTTTTCTGGAAAGCCCCAAGCCCCACCCGCTGCCGCAGGGCTCCGGATGAGGCAGACGGCACCGCTTTTGGGGGCTCGATTCGAAACCCCATAGTGGCCGCTGGATAATGATTGACCCACTTCTTCTCCGCGGTTTTCAAACAAACAAAACTCCAGCGCCGGGCACCCTTGTGGCCCGGGCCTGTCGTGCCTGCCCACGCCTGCCTGTCCTATATCACGGGCCCTTGAATCCCAAGAATAAACCGGGGCAGATGATCTGCTGTGGCTTGCATGGCCAGCTAATAGTGCATACAGTACGTGCTGGAAAGCGCGGCTGGCCGCCCTGCTCGGGGTTGTCGGGCGTTACAGCGAGGCTGACATTGGCCTCATTTTGCCCGACAAATATTAAGGTTCTGTCGGTCAAGATATACTCCTCGCCAAAAAAGAAAAAACCAATCCGTAGTTAACTACTGGGTCCCAACATTATTGTTTTGTGTAATAGTGGGAAAGGGAGATCATCCAAGCAGCGCCGTTTCAACTGCGGATCGTCCAGATTGCCAGCGCGGACCGGATCTGCCGTCCGCCGTGTGTGTCAACTTGCCGCAGACGCGCACAGCGTTGCGCAGCACCGTGTCGATGTCATTGCCAGCCACGGGGCGCTCGTATTGTGCAGTTTGGGGGAGAGAGAGACAGAGAAAATGCCCCACGTTGGATGAGGCTCAGCGATGGGCAAGCAAACATGTTGGCTAGGCGGCTAGCCTCTCGCGTTGAACACCCAGAAAAGCAGGGCATCATCTCTGTAGAAAGTCGACGGTGCGCTGGCTGCGCACGGCAGTTTAGCCAGGCATGAGAACACTGCATGGCCAATGGACACATTCCCGAGTGAACGGTGGACAGCCAACCTATGGTATCGCCTCCATTTCTCGTACTAGGTAATTCCAATCACTTCCACGGACGGGCCTCACGACAGGCTGAGGCTGGAAGGCGCTTTCTTCGTTTCGCGTTTCAAGTCGCTGCCCCGTCAGGTCTGTTTCACATTACCGCGGGTTGGGACTCTCCTTTTCCCCCTGCCCTGCCCTCTTCTTCCTTTGTCGCCGGTCGAATCCCGACCGGCCGGAGTACATGGACAATAGAGAGAGAAAGAGCCGACGAGCATCGCCCGAGCTGGCCAAAACTGCGTCGCTCTGGTCTCCCGGCCCGGGGAATGTCATTAATGGTTGCGGACCCACCGCCATGGTACACTACGACCTGACAGGGGTCATCGCCGTCGTAGGGACCGTGTGAGAGAGGGCGCGAGCCCTCTGTTTAGCAGCGACAGGGGCAGAGCTTCGGCCGGCGGTGGATCTTCGCGGAGCCTTTGGAAATAAAGTTAATCATGCTGTGGCTGGGTTCGGCTTGTATGAGCGTCTCTGGGGCCTGGGGGATTGGGCCAGGGGGCTGAGCTGCCAAACATCCCTCCCTCGAGAATCGATCTCATCTGTGCAAAACAGGTTCTGCCAGACTACTGTGGTAGAGTGAGGGAGGGCGAGGCTAGGTAAGTTCGTTCTGGCTCGACTCGTCCGAAGTGGGAATGGGGGAAAGGGGGGGGAGGGTTGGTGGGTGGTCGGTCGGACGAGGCCAGAACCTCTCACACACAGACGTTGGAGATGGGGCGTGGACCTGGGACTGGAACTGTACTGGCAGACTTCGGAACATTTGTTGGAATTAGATATTGGCGAGAGGACGACACAGGTGCGTGCGAGCGTGCGTTGCGTGTGCATTCGATGTGTGCGCGATTGAGTGTAGTCTGCGCTATTGCGGTTGACGATGCGCCTAGTGCTCGGCAGGTTGGCTGGATGAGGCACGTCATCGGCAGCACAGCCGACAAGAGAAGGTCACATCCACGACGTCGAGCTCATCCACACCCAACCACACAGACACAAGACACAGACACACACATGCGTACACGCATGCGTACGTCTCTCTCAATAATCGCGAGGCTTGAACGAGAAGGCGGGTATGTCCTACGCAGCAGCGTACGAACCGCACCTTCATCAAGGTGCCCAGGACGCCCAGGTCTGCTGGGGTGTGGCAGGTGGTTGATGGGTGATTGATGGGTGGGGTCTCGACTCCCAGGCACCGCTTCACCTGAGACAGGTACGGACGGCTACCTCGGTACGTACCCTTGTACCCATGTATCTATTAATGTACTTGTACCCGCGTACCTGATCAGCCTTCCAATCGAAGGTTCGCTGCCGCCGCCCATCGCGTCGCTTGGCACCCAGACAGGACCAGGCTTGGGGCACTTGGACTTTGTGACTATGGGCCATTGGCCGCGGCGGACTCGGCTGTCGAGGCCTTTCCCCGACCCGCCGTCAAGCTGAAGAAGGAAACATGGAGAAACCGTGCAAGAAACCTGGGAGAGAGGAAGAGGCGGCATCATCTTGCAGCCTC
Organism: Diaporthe citrichinensis; assembly: GCA_014872995.1. NCBI lineage: Eukaryota > Fungi > Ascomycota > Sordariomycetes > Diaporthales > Diaporthaceae > Diaporthe > Diaporthe citrichinensis. Next base: position 283,947 of record JADAZR010000052.1, on the reverse strand, counting down.
CATTTCTTTTGCCTCTGCCAGATGATGGGCAATGGCGATTACTGATCCCTCACTGGTTGTTTCATGCAAAGACGAGTTCTCAACAGGGGCCAAAAGCAACCGGACGACTCTTCTTCTTCTTCAGATCGATCTTGATCGAGGACATCTCCCGGGACTGGGGGAGGGAGAAAAGTAAAGCAAAACACACAAAAAGAAAGAAGAAAAAAAAGCCATACAGGCGACCGCAGGATCTTGTGCCAGGTTCGGGGTTGGCTGGAATGGCTGGAATGGCGGACACAGGAACGAGGAGCAATCATGCACAATATCCCATTCAACCCCCCGTCCGATGACCAACCAGACCACCCCTTCCCTCCACCACATCATCCCGCATGCCATAGTACTGTACATGGGCCCATATCCACCACGCTGTACTATCTATGCAGTTGCACTCTTCCGTCCAGGTGCTAATGCACCCGGCTGGCCCGTCTGGGAGACCACACCTACCTGGGCACATATGCAGGACCACCACCACCAACCCTCCACACCACACCCACCCCTCGCGTGGCGGGATTCCCCTCATTGGGTACCCATCGCTGCTTGTCTCTGTCTGTCTCTACTTAAGTCATTACCCAATGCATGTCTCGCCCCGCGGGGGTCCCTGAAGAAGCTCCAGTCTGCCCCCCTGCCCGCCCGCCTCAGCCGCCTTTTGTTCCCGCCTCAGCTCTCATTCTCTCCTGGGACGTGCCTGGATTGACCTTGAATAGGCGTGCGTTGTTATTTTCCTGAGTGGTCCGATCTGATCGGGCCTCATAAAAACTGAGGCTTATATAACAGCATTGGCGGACGAGGGCGAGGGAGCCCGCGTCCTGGGGCTCGTTCCATCTGCCCATGCAAAGTGGCACGGTCAACTCGATCAGCCCACTCGCTGTGCCCATAGGTCCATAGCATAGGAGACGTGCAGGCACATATTTTCGCAGAAGTGGGATTTGCTGATAGTTGGAAGTAGGAGAAGCCATCTACTCCTGCCAACCCTGTGGTGTAATAGTATCTCTGCGAAAAGCAAAACTGTTGGCAAACTATCAGCAGACCCGTGGTATCTATTTTCCAGTTTAGATAATTGACCTTTCAAGAGCCATTAGTCTAATATAGAGTCTATGGTCAGGAAAGTGTTGTAGATTACCCTCTCGTAAGGCCTCTCCGAGAAAAGAGGTCATATTTTGGTTCATGCTTCCTAAAGAAGGGGATGGCTGGCCTCAACGTCCATCTTCTTCCAGTTATGTGATTGTAATTATGCAACTTCGATCCTCAAATGGCGGATTCGTCACGGAGAGTTATGTCCTCCAGGCAGTGAAATGCTGCACAACTTGACTATAACATTCTCTTCTGATCAACAAAATGGACGACTGTCTCTAAAAAGAAAATTGAAAAGGGACCTCTCTTGGACTTCTGTTGATATGGCTCTACCTATCGGATCCTTCTTTCCACTTGCTTTGGTAGGCTTTGGGGTTGCAAACACTCGTGAGACGGATTTCAGATGTCAGAATTACTACTGTGTCTCCATAGACTATCTGATTTCTACAGAAAGATGGGCTCTTGCGTGATGAAAACGTGACTTGTTAAGTCTTTTAGTGGCCGTCAAAGCTCAGGTCGAAAGTATGTCTGGCAGCACATGAGGACGAGCCTCGTCCGCCGCTTGAATCTAAATCAAGCACACAAACTTTGGATAGTTCCTACTTCGAAGATAGATTTTTCTAGTACGAGCACGGAGATCTGGACTACAAGCGTGGGTTTATTTTGCTTCCACCATGGGCAGTGCCAGGTGAAGCGGACCGTCGGCCGCCCACACTAGGCTGACCGACCATGACTACGCACAGGTAAGGCTATGTGCGCCTATTCTGCCCTCCTGACCCCCTAGAGAGCTTTTTATAGTCCTCGAGGAGATGGTTCCATCGTGGCCACGCAGCATGAACTTGGTGAGCCCCATAGCTCATGGCGGGCTCTGACCGGGACACCTCTGCTGGACACGTAGCCTTGATATACGAGAAATAGGTTGACAGAATCAGGGTCCGGTGCTATGGGTATAATTATTTAAGTCGTGTCCTGCTTGTCGCGCCTCTGGTCCATCAGTGGCTTTTCTCCCGTGGAACTTTTTAAAACTCATCCTCTAAAACCCCTTCAATCCACAATCACGTTAAACATATCATTTGAAGTCCCATATCTGAACCTATCCCCCATCCTGATACAGAAGACGAACATCAAGATGCAGATCTCATTAACCACCCTCGCCGTGCTGCTATCCGCAGCAGCAGTGCACGCTCTCCCCACCGTATCGCCAGCCCTCCCGCCGGCCATCTCTGCTGACTTGAGCGGTGATATTGCAAACGCCGCAGATGCCGGCAGCCTGGTCGCAGAAAGTGTAACCATGGGCATCCCCAAGCTGATCGCGGACATCCGGGCTGCCAAGGAGAAGAAGAAGGCCTGGCACAACGAGCAGGAGCGCCTCAAGGCCGAGGAGGAAGAGAACAAGTGGCGCGAGGCCCTCGACGCCCGCCGCAAGATCGCCGAGGACAAACTCGAGCACGCCGAGACCCTCCAGTCCGACGCGGAGGCGCAGGTCAAGCAGGCAGAGGAGGACCACGACGCGGCCTTCGAGGGCCTCAACAGGTCGCGCGAGATGCTCGCCGAGTTCGCCGTGCGCCAGAGGAACGCCGCGGTCGAGGTCAAGCAGGCCGAGGAGCTCCAGACCCAGACGCAGGCCGGCGTCGACGAGGCGGAGAAGGACCTCGAGGCGGCCGTCAAGGCCGCCGACGCCCTGCGCGAGGCGGTCGCCAAGATCGAAGAGCTGGCCGCCTCGGTCGGCATCCCCGACGAGGAGAAGTACCTGATCGATCCGGATCAGTACCCAAAGCCGGCCCCCGAGCAGCCTGAGGAGCGTAAGGGGCACAAGAAGAGCCACCACGGCCACCGTGGCCGCCGTTGAGGAAATCCACTGGTATGACTCACTAGGACAACCTTCTCTCCCCTCTAATCCTTGTGCGAGGATGTTTGTCTGTTCTGAGCGCGCGTGCGCTATCTGAGGGTGGGGCTTTTCATCTTTGAGTGTCAGGAGCTGAACGAGGTCATTCAATGCCGTGAGTTACGTGGTTTCATGGAGGCTACGGTGGTGTGTTGTCTTAGGAGAAGAGGCGTCTAGGTGTTCTTTGGCCCATGGCGCTCTCGACCTTGAATTATTACTAGATCAGTAGTTGAGATCAATTCAATGAGATTGTTAAACCCATCTCGCATAGGCGGACCCGCATATCCTTTGTCAGTGAGGGTGATCATGATGTTTGAACAGGTGACTTCGAACAGTGAGAGAAGTGCGATGACATTGCGGTTAGGCGGCGAAGAGGAAAGCACCCAAGTTTGGCAGTACTATTTTGTGAATACATGCCTTGTCTGGAAGGAGTAGTCATGGACAATTTTCTATTTGAACCGGCTGGCATGCACCAGCTGACTGAGATTCTAGTACGTGACATGGAAATCTGAAAGCCTCTGATTCTCCCACAACAGGCAGATACCGATGCACCTGTCAATGACAGCCAGACTTGACGGTTTCTGCGGTTTTAGTGCTGAACCGAGACAGGAGGAGATATTTGCGAGAGGGACGAGCCATCATTTGTTGCGAATTGAGAGCAATCTCATTGCCCGAGTTGTAGGTGCTCATTGAATTGTATTATATCCTGTGTCAATGTCTAAATTATGATAAACTGCGACCTTTGTTGCCTGATGTATCCGTAAATTTCCTCGTCTTCACTGCCGGATAGTTAGTCAATAATATCGTGGTGGCTTTGCTTACCAGATTCGTGCACATATGTACACCAAGCGGTTTCGTATCATGATGGAGGTAGGTCGAAGCCAATCGACTCCTAGCCTGTTTGTGTTAAAACTCCGAACCACCCCTCTTTCATTTGTGGCTGTCCGACCAGATGAGAGTACTGCAAATGTGTTTTAGTCCATCTACGGGTGAGTAAGTAGAGAGTCTTGCAAACGAGCCTCAAGGGCTTCGCCTGGTAGTAAGTGATCAAGAAAGTGAGTAAGTAGTGGGAATCAGGCTCACCAGCCTGGTGGCTGATATCCCAGAGACATGTCTTTGTGTACGTGAAACAGAGTGAGCGGAGGGTATTGAAGACAACGGTTCTTCTCTTTCTTCCCCTCACTCGATGGCAGAGAGGTCAAAGTCGTCCTCGCGCCTCCTGACCAGGACCTGCACCGTGGCGTCGGTGCTCAGGCCGATGCCGAACTCGTCGATCTTGGGCTTGACGCCCTCGGGCAGCTTCCAGTCGTAGTTGAGCAGCGTGAAGATCAGGGCGATCTTGACCTCGTTGGCCGCGAAGAACCGCCCCGGGCAGGCGTGGATGCCGTGACCGAATCTGTCTTACTCCGGCCGTGGTGGGAACTCGTGCCCCGGCCGGCCGGCGGAGTTCCCACCACGGCCGGAGTAAGATATGTCAGCCTGAAACAGAGTACTAGTAGTTGTCCCGGGAGAAGGGGACTTACCCAAGGTGGTCCGGTGTCGTCGACACCAGCTGTGAGGTGTTCTCTTTCCCGGGCTCGCCGCTGCGCCGCATGTTGTAGAATCGGTATCCGTCCCCTGTGTCACATTACGGTTAGCTGCCAAATCGCAAACAGATATGGCAGAGACATGTGCTCGAGTTGGCGCGCCTGATTCCAGGAGGCTGCTCACATTCGTTGGCGTTTGGGTATACAGAATCATCCCTTGGTCCTCTGTCAGTTTGAATTCCTTGTTGTGAGCAATAAGAAATGGTGGTCATACCAGTGGCGGTGCGTTGATACCGCAAGGAAACCGCCCTTAGGAATCACAGTACCATTGGACAGTTTGACGTCCGCTCTAGCCTTCCGCTGCATTGTGGCTGTTTGGTGCATTTGTCAGTGTCATGTCATCCGTGAAACTGTCTCTCCATAATTGCAAGCTTGGCTCACCCAGCTGAATAGGCTTGAGGCGCTGGCTCTCCTTGATGACACTATCGAGCAACTTCATGTTGGTCAAGGTCGTCTTCTTCCAACCGCCATCAGACAAGACTTCTTTGATCTCCTTGCGCAGGTCTTCGATGATCTCCGGGTGCGCTGCCAGGTCCGTCATGATCTGGGTCATCAGGTCCGAGGTGGTGTGGATGGCCACGATCGAGAGGAACAGCTGCATCGCCGCCGGCTCGTAGCTGGCCTTTGTCTTGGCGGAGACGTTCTCAAACCACTCTATGGCATCATTGAACTCGATCGTCTTGCCAGCCGCCGCAGCCGCAGCCTTGACCGCTTTGCGCTTCTCGAGAACGGGCTGGAGGATGGTGCGTGCCTCGGCGACCTGCGCCTGTGCGGCCCTGCAGATGGGCAGGACTCGGGCGGCGATAGACCTGATGATGCCGGCCGGGTATGTGCGTAGGATATCGGTTGCTGGGAACATGGTCGAGGCGTACTCCCTCGAGATCTTGAGCCATGCCTCGTTGCGGCAAAGCTCTTCTCCTAGGAAGACGCGGGACGAGATGCGGGCAATGCAGATCAGAATGGTATCTCTTAAAGGCAGCGAGTGCCACTCTGTACGGCAATCAGTATTTATGCACTTGGAAACCTCAGCCGCATAGGGCGAGTTATATCTTACCCTTGCTTTCTCCAAAGGAAGCGGGCATAGCGAGTGCTGTTTCATCTGCCAGAGGCTTGGTGATTTTGGCTGTAGACAAACTAGAGTCAATTTCCACATCCACGTCTCCAGATTACAGAGTGACTCGCACTAACCCAGGAACTTGGTCAAATCTTTGTTGATCACAGTCAACGTGAGGTAGTCTTTCGTGCCTTCTAGTGGTGCCTCGAAGCCAGGATATCCGGTTTGGAAGAACTAAGGCCGAAGTCAGTTTCAATTCCCCTACCTAGCAAGGCGCACAACATGCCAGGCACACTTACATCAGCGCTGAAGTCGGCGAAGCTGAGCTTAGGGTCGCTCCGAATCTCGTTCGCCATGCTTGGGGGAAGGACTGTGACGTGTCCATAATCGGTGATGAGCTGTGCCGGCTCGCTGGGGTGGCTTTCGAACCAGTTCCTAAGTAGCGCACGGCATTGCTGGTAGAAGACTCCCTTTGCTCGCTGATCGGTGAGCTCGAACGGTTGTCGGGGATTCAACACTGGCGCATCCGTCTTGGGCTTGCTGCCGAGTGAGTAGACTAGGACCACGAATACAAAGGTGGCCACGAGATACGGGATCGGCTTGGTCGTAATGCCTGCAGTCTCGATATCGGCCAAAGCTGTCTGGATGGAAGCCCGTAGAGACATATCTGCCGCCTAACGAGTCGCTGAGACGGTAGGTTCGAGTTCAATGTTGCAGTCGTTGGGAAGGTCTCGAATTATTTGGTATGATGAGGTTGAAGATGGAGATAGCAGTGAAGAGTATCTATCAGTCTATATCTATAAATCTTTCCTAAGTGTCGGGACGTATGAGCAGTCCGTAAGTACAATTACATCGTGCACTTCATGCCAGTACTCGACCCACTCGCCCAGCATGCTTGGAACCTCAGCATCATCAACAACCGATGGTGGGCTACTCAGTCTCTCATTGCCGACAGGGAATTGGACTAGTCTCCACTATGTATTGTTGCTGTATACCCATTCAATACGAAATTGGATAGCATTCAAGGCCACAACTCGGAGTAGGTGAGCATCGCGACAGACATGCATCATTCCGCGGAAAGGCGTTCCGAAAGTGGAGTAAATGTACGGAATTACACGAAAAGGGGCCCTGATACAGCAAACAGGTGCTGCGGATTTAGAAAGCGACGGCATGATTATCATTCCGCAAGGTACTGATTTGTCCGTATTTAGGGCATATTTGTCCGTCTTGCCAGCACGCACGAGCAGCTCGACTTGCATGTGGTCCACGTTCACTCGACTCGGATCGAATCAACTCCACCACGGACACCAGCAACTATGCAGACGATGTAGCGGCGGCAATACCATCTGCCCGGGTGCCCGATAATCATGGACCGCAGTATGCAGCCTTGTGCATCAGTCAACTCTCAACTTGTCAGTCAAGGTAATGATCTACAGGTACCACACTATACTTACATGTGACAATCGAGTCATCCTCCACCTCAACGGTGCCGTACGAAATTATTCACGAATGAGCACATTGTTAATGGTAACCAGACGTATTTTATGCTTTTGTTGTATTCCCGCTGGATGTATTTGTTCTGTTCTTTCTGGCTACCACAGGTAGCCATCTTGAAACTAGTATGCTTGCGCAGCTCGCTTGACCCTGCTTGTGGTTGTCGCTCGAGGCCGGTTCAGGGGGCAAATATTAGCTCTTGTATACCTCCTTGGCCATGTCGGACGGATCGTTTCCACCTGAGCCTGATGCTTGTCTCATTGTCCGGGACAAAATGAAAGGTAGCAGCATGATGGCCCTCAAGGTTGCTATTACAGGCGATGCCCTCATCTGCCTGGTGGTTTGCCCTAGCAAGCAAAGAAAACATGAGATTCCAAGGCAAGCCTGCAATTCTAGCTAGACATACAAACTTCTGTGTTGCTGGGTAACAGCGACAAAGTGACATCACCCGTTGAACTCAGTTGTAGGCTTTGGAAATAAGAGCAACCTTCACCACGAGGCATCAACACACCTGTTCAAGATTATTCCTCACCATCACCAGTTTAGAAATCACAAAGCACCAGGAATCAACTGCCTGCATATCGGCGCCGTCATGGATCGCAACGGTGGCTTCGACTACCGTAACTTCTTCTACCCAGGTCCAGCACCGCTCCCAGTGCAGATCTACCCAGTAAACGGCGACCCACGCTTCCCCTTCCACTTCTCGTCCGGCACGCCCAACACCAACATGGCCAGGCGCGACTCCGCGTCCCCCTCAGCGCGCGAAGACATCACCGCCGACGAGGCGGCCCTCGACCAGGCCGCATCGGCGAGCCCGCCCACCGGTGGCATGGTAGCCAAGCGCGACGCGGCGGCGGCGGCGCAGGCCACCACCACCCCACCCGTGAAGCTCGACCACGTCGTCCAGGGCCTGTCGCACCTGCTGCAGGAGGCCATCGCCTTCTGCGACGAGTGCCTCAAGACGCACAAGGAGGTGGTGGCCGTGGCCGGGTTCGCGGGGCACGCGACGCGCAACAGCCTGTGGCGGGAGCTCCTCGAGTCGCGGTTCGAGGCGAGCGGCGTGCACAAGGACCTCCTGCACACGCTGGTGCCTCGCGTCAGGCGGTACACGCAGCAGGCGCAGCAGGCGGCGCGGGACGACCACCCGCCCGGCGGCGGCTCGGACGAGGGGAGCGACGACAGGGACGCGCACTACCGGCTGGCGCTCATGGCGGACAAGCTGTCGGCGCAGTGTGACTGGATCGGCCGGGCGAACAGGAAGGCACTGGGGAGCAGCGCGGCGTGCGAGGACATGGTGGAGCTTATGAGGGAGATGATGGAGCTGTGTCGCAAGATCGTGCCTGGTGGCGAGGCTGCTCCGCAGGACGGCCAGGAGGGCGGCGACAGGCAGTACTAGGCTAGGTAAGCTGTGGTTGGGTTGCAGTGGAGTGGTAGCTAGAGCAGGCGGCGAGGACAACGTAGGTGTAGTCGAGAAAGCGCACGCCTTGTTGTCTTGATCATGCCGCCGGGCTGGTCTTTGTATCGAGCCTTGAACAAACCGCGTCTGCCAACTCCATCGCAAAAAGCTTCCAAATGCGGCCAACACATAGTGTCCCACTAGGACAGGCGACAAAGCAAGTCATCGGCGAAGAAGAGGACTCAATGCAGACCCAAATCCTGAAGAAAGCGTCTTATATGAACTTGTACGAAATAGATTGTACCAGTGCCTTCATCCTCCGCACAAGACAATAACTGGGATTGTATCAAGGAGGCTGTTCGACAAAACAGCACCATCGCACTGAGATCCCAGAAGCGCACCGCAAACACACCATCCAGAAGCCCGCCCAAGATGCCGCCCAAGAGACGGACCACGATGCCGCCCAAGGGCCGTGGCAGAGCCACACCGCTCGTCCAGAGGGGTGTGGTAAAACTGAAGCGCAATTCCAGATACAGGATCGAGGAGCCGGTACACCCCCAGCCAAAGTGGGTGCGCGACAACAGCGGGCGGCTCGTGTCCAACCTGCCCAGGAGGCCCAACGTTGGCGGCCTCGGAACCCTCGAGGTCTTCTACCATGTCGAGCGCGAAAGCCCGGACGAGGTCCTGCCCCCTCCGAAGACGCTGTGGAGGCAGCGGTACGGCGACCAGCACACCATCAGCTATAGGCCCCTCTGGGTGGACATTGCAACTAACCTCACCGAGCCGCTGAGGCGGCGCAGCGACGTGAGCCTCGGGTCGAGCGAGGGCGGCGACCTCGAGGGCAACGTCGGGGTGCCGTACTTGTACACCTACGACGAGGATGTGTTGCCCGACGAGGACGGGTTGCAGTACCGGCGCTGGCGGCCCCTGAAGATACTCGCCAACGGCGGCTATGGGGTCGTCATAACATACGTGGACGACTCGCGCGGCTTCACTGTAGATGCGGACATTGCGAACGAGGACATAATAGTGGCTAAGTTCAACTATAAAGGAGGTGACCTGGTGGACATCATGGCTTCTGTGGTGAACGAGATCACGATGTCGGAGGAGATTTGACGGGCCAGACTAGAAGACGAGGAAAGAGCCGTAGAACCAGAACCAGAACCAGAAGGAACATCAAGAGCAGCAGTCAAAAGAATAAAGAAAGAAGAGATAGTGAGGAAAGGGGATATTAAGAAGAGAAGTCGATCGTCGACCGCCTCGCCAGAGATGCGCCGGCGTAGCAGTGAAGAGCTCAACTATTACTCCCACTTCCAGACACCGTCGGTGGGGCTCGACGTCGACACGACTGACACGTTCCGTCAGGAGACGGAGATCCTCGAGATCCTTGACATGACCGGCTCACCACACTTCCCGAGATTCTGGAAGCTCGCTGATCCGCCGCAGGACGGGACGCTCTGCACGATGGACTACATTCCGGGCGGTGTGACGCTAGACCAGCAGTTCAACACGCTGGCGAACGAAAAGGTCCCCATTCGCTTGCTCTGGGAGGCAGTATTCTGCCTCAGCAAGGCCATGTCCGTCATGGCCTACGGGAGTGAGGACCCGGCGCCGACGCACAGGGTGCACGGCTGGAACCAGATTGTTCACCTCGACTGGAGTGAGGCCAACATCTTTGTGCGGCAGAATCCCCCTTCGCACACATGTTCACACGGTCCTTGCTTCGTGGTGGGAGACTTCGGGTTCGCTCTGATCTTGCCCAACAGACCCAAGGCGAGGATGGCATTTCGCAGAGGGCATTTGAGATTGGACTGGCACAGAAACCTCAACCCTCAGCTGCCGGTAAGTCGCCGTCACGACTTGTAATGTAAATCGTGAGGCTCGTTTTGTTCTGATTGTGAATTTGAGCAGGAAGCGAACATAGATACGACGAAACCACTTGAAGAGCGATTGAAAACCCCCATAATCGGCCACTTTTCCCACAAGACAAATATCTTCCTTATGGCTGAGGTATGGAGGGATAATCTCGGCGGCGACCAGATCGGGAGGCTTGGTATCATGCGGTATATGCAGGACAATCTCACGCCGGTCGAGCAAGTCAAACTTAAACAAAATCTGCAATCACATCTTCCACCAGATGAACGGCTTGGCAGACCCCTCGTAGACGGCGATGACTGCGACGACGACGCCTCGGACGACGATGACTCCGGAGACGCAGACGATCATGCGCCGCGAGTGCGTGGATATGTCGATGTGGCCGAGTCCCTGCTGGCACAGAATGTCGCCCAAAGTTTAAGAGTGTCAGAACAGCGATTCGTAGATCTCATGACCCGCTGCCTTAAGCACGACCCAGCGGAGAGGCCGGAGATTGAAGAGATTATGCTGCATGCTGCTAGGGGAATGGCTGAAGCTGGCGTGTATAAACCACCCACGCCAAGTAGCAGTGATAACGAGGATAGTGAAGATGGTGAGGACGAGGAATAGCAAGAACGGCGAAATGTGCCAGGGACTTGTGCAAACTGGCAGGGCAAATCGTCAAGCTGACCGTGGTGATGACGGCGACACGTGGTTATTGGTTGATGTACCTCGATGAGGTTGTTAGTAGTATCCTTTCTTGCCAAGTAATTCGAGATGGTGTGTACAACTGACCTAGAGGAAAAAATGAGTGAAGCCCACCGCCCAGAGAGTGATCGGAATTGAATGATGAGGCCTGCCCCCCACCGAGGCGAGAAGCAGGCGACACGCCACCCATCGTACTTCAGCTTGTGTCCAAGCAATCCCGGCAGTGACTCTCCCAGAGGAACGCTGGACCGGAGCCCCCCATCCTCCCCTTGCGGGTATGAACGAGAGGACGGCCAGCGCCCTGCTTTTCTGATGCCAACTGCGGAGGCAGATTCGCCTCGTGCCGTCACCGGCAGGCCGTCGTCACCCGCGCCAGAAGCGCAGGCGGTCGGGCTGGTGGGGCCAAGGGCAAGCCCTGGGCCCCGTCGGGAGTTTCTCCGAATTTCTCACATGCGACGTGGTGCCAGCGACTCCCCCGAAGGAAAGACGCAAAGGCTTGAGAGAAGCTGCTCGCGCAGATCTCTCCGTTTGTGGCATAGAAGGGTAGCGTTGAGGGCGGTGGGCTTGGAGAGAAAGAGAGGAAGAAAGAAAGAGTCACACTCTGAAATTTTGGCGAGCTCTCAAATATCAACGTGCGGCTCATGGTGTGGGGTACAGGGACCCTGGCAGTACCATGCAGCCAATCACAGTGCTGGCGTAAGGCGATGTAGTGGCTGGCTACCCAGGTACGAAGGTACGTACCTGCAAGGGTCGACCGTCGCTAGAACCCTGAGTCCCTGACACCGGAATTTGCCAAATCGATCTAGACTTCCCGATAAGTCGATAAGATCTGCTGGATCTTTGCGAGACCCGTTTTCTCTTTTCCGGCCGTACTTGTTCTCACCGTGATCTCCTATTCCAGACCATACTCGATCTCATCGACAGCTCCGACTTACAGAACTCACATCACGGCGGTATCAGAATGTCTACTCTGGCGCCAAAGCACTACCCCTCTCCGTAGTACCCGTCCACCCAACCAGTCTCTCCCTCTTGTCCCCCCTCCGAACAATCTTATTCTTGTCCTGTTAGCCTCGACCAGTTGGTCCCAGTCTGCTTCCACATATAACATGCTTGAGTCCCCACTGGACCTTCCTCAGGTCTGGCAGAAGCCTGCCTTTCCTGCTCTACTGGCAGCCCTCCAAGGACTTCGGGTCGATCCACCAGTATGGAATCTCAAGGCCTCCCGCACTGAAATGCTCAAACACCAGGACACGGCTGTGCAGGACCCTCGGGAGATCGCCGCTTATCTCTCCACAATCATCAAGAGCCCACTCAGCTGGCTTGAGGATGAGGATCGAGAGGCAATCTGGGACGAGGCAAGCAGGCGGTTCTCGGAGCGATGTGGACGAAGCGGTACGTCCGACGCCCTACCTGGGTGCACTGAAGAACACCAAGCTCACACCTTGGATTAGCCATGGGCGAGATTACCCGCCGGTGGCCCTTCGAGAGCGACGCGTACAGCCCGTTCGACCTGATCCTGCGGGAGCCAGCATTGACAGGTGACAACCTCGGCCTCAAGACCTGGGGCTCATCATATGTCCTTGCTCAGATGCTGCACACCATAGGCGAGACTTCGTTGGCCCATCTTTTCGGACAGGCAGCCGGCCAAGCGAGACCACCAGTGCTAGAGCTGGGATCCGGTACTGGTCTCCTAGGCCTGGCAGCAGCCGCCATCTGGCGGACTCATGTCATCCTCAGTGACCTCCCTGAGATCGTGCCCAATCTTGCTCACAACGTCGAAAGGAATTTGTCAACGGTCCAGGAGCGCGGTGGTAGTCTTGCATCCGGGGCTCTGACATGGGGTGGAGACGAAGACGAGATTGACCCCGTCCTCTTTACTGCGAAGAACAACTTTAATGCATGTCTAGGCTAATCTTGAGGACAATGATATTGGGTGGCTGACTCACGTGTAGGCCGTAATTGTCGCCGACCCTCTCTACGACGACAACCACCCTGGACTTCTCGCCGGTGCAATTGACGACCAGCTCAGCTTGGACACCAATGCTAGGGCGATGATCATGGTGCCACAGCGGGACGCCGTCACGGCCAGGCTTCTTTCAGCGCTCCGGGACGAGCTGGCATCGAAGCCAACGCCCTTTGTTTGCCTCGAAGAGACCATTGTTGCCGGGAGAGACGACTGGGGCTCAAGTGAGGACGAAGAAGCTGGCCAGGTCAACTGTTGGCTGGGCATATTTGCAAGGCAGAAGGTTGTAAAGCATGCCTGAAGCACAATTTTCTCAGTCAAACCACTGTCCCCTACAAGCAAGTCGTTCTTTTGTTTGCATATATCTCACAACATTCTGCGTCCATCCATTTGAACTTGTAGGGGGTTTCCGGTTGTGAAGCTCATTGGGCCAAATCAGGCAAGGCTGGTGCCACAGCTTGGACTCAGTCGGTTGCAATCCTCGTGGCATCCAGTCCGAAGTCAACCATGTGAATGTCTTCTAGCTGGGTTTGACTGGCATACGGTTTTCGTTTGTATCATCCAAGGAGCGACGATGTACACGAAGTATCCGGGGTCATTGGGGGCTCTGGGGCATGAAGTCGTCTCCACTGGCCCCTGTGCCTAATGTCATCAAGACCTCTCCCTAGGTCTTGCAAATGCCAATGCTTTGTGATACTTGCGCATTCATTTCTGCCTGGCACATTTCAAATGCCTCGCCGACCATTTGTTTCTTGACGTCTGCTTTATTTCTATTTGGGCTGCATGTTTCTGAATTCTCGAAACTGCCTGGTAAAGTTTTGTAAAGGTCTGGATAATTCTCCACTCAATGGTTCCCAGGTTTTCCAGGACGGCGAATCTCTCATACAATTGTGCACCTGCCCAAACCTTTTTGTCAGCACCCTGCAGCTACTTCACCTGGTTTGGTCTCTTCTGGACTTGTATGGTACTGAAGGTTTCCTCCACGTTCGCAGTTTCCTTCCGCAACGCCACTGTTTGTTCGTTCGTCTCGCCATTTGTACCTCCCATTGGATCTTGCCACTACTGCTCTTGTGCATGCTCCCCACCACCCCAAATCAATCTTCAGGCAAGCGGTCTTGGTCATGTGGCAAGCCCTGGGCAAACTCTTCGTCACTGGACGCTCCTTCAGCTGTTATTCCTTCTCTTCAGTTCCATATATTGCTCTGTGCTGGGGGAACTTGTCTTTGGACCAGGCACAGTTGTGACTACCCAAGATTTGTTACTCACTACCCAACAGTGGTGCCTGACCTTATTCCTCTCAAGGTCGGACGGCAATTGGCAAATCACTACCCTGGCTGCAATCATGGTCTTTGCTGAACTGCTTTATTTTCACGACAGACTGATCCTCGCTGTTCAAGCAGCCTGTCCACCAAACCTACCCACCAACCACTACTTGGACCAGAACAAGCCTCGAGACCTTCCGACCGTTTCCACGGGATCGAGGCCACTCATCTCAGTAGTAGTTCGTCAGTTCAGGCCTGACTGAACAAGATACCACGTGGTCAACACCTCCCTGACGAGATCGCTTCTTATTATCCAGCTCATAGAGGATCTCACCCTTGTCATTGCTCAGTCTATAATCTTTTCCAGCAGCGCGGTTACAGATATAACTCTACAATCTGGAAGAGGATGAGGTTTCACAAAGGATAATACTGTCATCAGTCAGACCTTGGACCTTGTCCATTGGCAAAGAGCAAGATCAGTGTGCTTCGAAAGGTACATAGCTTCTGCTGAGAGGATCGTGTTCTGTTATTGCACCCATTCACAGGCCATGTGACTGCATCACACATTTCACTGACACATATTCATTCATGGTGAGGAAGCTCAATAGCTCCCACTGGGTGAATTGTGCTCAAGTAACAAGTAATCTTCGTGGACATGGGAATGCTTTCCATCTCTCACCGACACTGCCTTAAAAGCAAAGCAAATTCCAAGGTAGTCTCCCATCCATCCTTTGAGACTGATCAATGTTACCCACGAGAACATCCACTGACAGCGTTTGCAGACCATCGCCGATCACTCACGCTTGACCGTCAGTGACAGAGGTTCACACACTCATCGTCATCATTATGTCTGATTTTAAGATGGTCGAGAACCGCAAGTACAACGACGAGGAAATCAAATACGTTATATCTCGGACCCTGGCCAGTTGGCCCGCCGAAATCATTGCCAAAGCCTTCAAGCGGGATCATGGTGAATACTGGGCCCACCGAGAGTTCACCAAGAAGCAGGTGGCCTACATTCGATCCACCTACAAGCCTGCGCCGGGGTGAGTATACCAACAGCTGCTCCATGCTACTCATGAACCTGCCCGCTGATGGAATACTACAGTATGGTCAAGCCGTACCCAGGCCCCATCCCTCAGTTCTCGAAATCTCCAACGCCGGAAGACAGTCCTGATATGGCTCCCCCCAGACGCAGCAAGCGCAAGCAATCAGCCCCGACCGCCCACCATGGCTCCTCGAGCACCGAGGCCCCCGTCTCCGAGCGAGCTAGCAGTCCCATTGCCGGACCGTCACGCAAGCGCCAGAAGATACAACCCATGACAGACACTCCTACTCACCAGGGGGAAGACTCCGTCTCCGAGCGTGCTAGCAGCCCCGTTGCCGGACCGTCACGCACGAACCAGGAGATACAGCCCCCGAGAGACACTCTTACTCATCATGGGAGTTTGATTCAGGGCCAAGGCCTCACACCTGGTTTTCTGAGCGGTCCCTTGGTCAGTACAGACGATGTGGTGGGAGACAGGATGTCGCAGCAGCCTTTTGATGTCGACGCGAACGCTAGCAATCACTTCGCCGGCACAAACTACGGCGTTGATGTGTTGGAGTCGGACCCGGCGTCGGGAAACCTTAGCATCGATCCCAGCAGCCCCGGAATGATGGGCCGCGGCGCCAGCCCTGCCCAGGGCTTTAGCATCCCGCATGTACGCCAGCTGATTCCGGATTTCCCCCTCCGGTCCATCGAGAGACACGAGTCCATCACCACGGGGGCCGGCACGAATGCCACCAACTCGGCTTTCCCGACGCCGCAGCAGCAACAAGTTTCGCATCTTGGCATGTCCGACCCCCCGCTCCTGTTTCCTCCAGGGTGCACGGCGGCGAGGGCGGTGGCGCGCGACGACCCCTACGGCGTGTGGTACTTCGACCCGCACGACACATGCCACATTCGACTGGGCCACCGGCACGACATGGATGGCGGGGTGTGGTTCACCAACGAGTTTGGAGTGTTGCAGACCCTACTGGCCACGCAGCGCACTGAGGGCTACGGCTTCCTGCTGGGCGTCGCCACGGCAGCCGAGCAGATCCTAAACATGAGCAGGAGGTACCTCGCCAATAACAGGCCATATATCGACGCCAGGGCCATCATGCGCCAGGTCGCCCTCATCGTCCACGACAATGTTCCTGATGAGATCATGGACCGCACGCAATTTCAGATCCCCGAAGTCGGGGACATTCGGCGGCTTTCAGAGATGAACAGCCGCCTGCCCAGCGGTCAGTTCTACGATCCATTCCATCGCCGCGTCGTTCCGTATGACATGCCTGGCTCCTCAGGAACCCAAGGTGGTGGGCAAGGAGGAGGTGCTGCTGGAAGCAGCAGGCCCTCCCGTCAGGGCAGCGGCCCTGCAAGGGCGAGAACTCCCGAGTAGTATCGGTCTGTAATGAATTGGGGTCCATCTTGAGCTGCCCATCTGACGCCGTCGGACGGAAGACTTACACCCAGCGGAATTACATTCCGAAGCTGGGACAACGAGGAGAACTAGAAGAGCTACCGCGAAGCTGCTCACCGACAAGGTGGGACTTGAGTATCCTCTTGCCTGGCAGGTCACTCCCCCTTTGTCCGTTGTTGACGCCATTGAGTGACTCACCCCAAGCTAACATCCACCGGTTACAGAACATGTAAAAAATATTTGCGAATCCCACTCAGCCCCAACAGCTTTAGAACCTACTCTGGCAGCCAAGCAGCATTCAAGGGGGAGGGTATATGACTATCTACGGGCACAGGTATGAGACCCACATCACCAACTCTACAGCCGCCGGGCCCCTGGGCACATTCACTGACACAGTGATGAAAGTCTTTTCGGGCCAACAGCCCACATGCGATGCATTTTTCTACGTTCATTTCCGGGGATACGATGAGTTGGGAGTGCGGTACGGAAGGAAAAAAAAGAACTGAAACGTTGGCGGATATAGGACTCCCTCCTCTCTCTTTGCCGGGGACCAGATGTCAGTACACGCGCGGGTTGGGGAAGGAGAAATGTTTGGGCTACGGCTTGGAGAAACGGTCATGTTGGGAATAAGCAACAATTGTCGTAGCCCTTTGCAGAAAACACCTAATTGATCAAGATGTCCGCCATGTCATTGCCCCCCTTCTTGGTGTTTGTCACGCTTTCGCTATGTGGTTTCGAATTTGGGGGAAACTGCCGGTTTTCAAAGGTTCAGTCGCAGCACGCGAGCGGTGTTGAGGATGTGTTGGCATGAGACTGCAGGAATCCTGGTCTACTCACTCTCAGCCTCGTAGCATGGACCACGGCTCGTCATGCTTTTGTTCCCAGTGCAGCAGTCACGCCCTTCCCTACCAACGTCCCACCCAACCGCGAATCCCCACGGAGCACGGGCAGTAGTAGTCAAGTTTCAGTCCCAGTTTCATTTCAAGAGAGACGTAAATTGTTTAGATTGACGTGCGTGACGGCTCCGAACCCCAGATAATGGCTCCACGCAAAACTATGGAGACAAGTATATATATGTGTGTGTGCGTGCGTGTAGATATGGATATAGATGAACGTGAAGAAAACATCAGAAAGAATATTTTGCCTCCCCTTCCTGCACCTGTGAAGCAGAAAACAAAGACAATTGAGCCATCCGAATAGAGGGGGTATCGTGCTTTGGAGCGAGAAACGAGCTGACTGGAGATGGAAACGTGAGGGAGAAAGGTTTGGTGGATGGTGGGAGACTGTAGGAGGACACGGACACGTCGGATGTGTTATGTGGAATAGATGTATGTGTGAGTGTGCGAGTGTGTGTCTTCGTGCTCCGTGCCTGGGTGAAATAAGAAGTCATTTATCGTTAGGATGGCCGCTCCAAATGTGCAACTTTTTGGAATATAAATATAACACGAGAAGTCTGCCACCGAGGATTGTGGATAAAAGTGTGTGCTTGGTGGGTGGATGGATGGTTGGTTGATATCGCTTCGGCTGTTATGTGACTCGCCCCAAGTAATCCAGTAAGATCGGAACGAAGATGCTAGAGTCCCGAACGTGCGACAGCGTCGCACACAGCCAGAAGAGAGGCAGGCGAGGCACTGTTTTTCTGAGATGGAGGCGAGGCGGCGCCCGCGGTCCCGTCCATCTCACACAGCAATGCTGACGTTCTTCCTGTTCTCGGCCTCCTCGATGGGGAACCCGTAGACAAGCCTGAACAGGTCCCTCAGGAACCCGTACTGCCCAGACCGGAGCGTCATCCAGCCGACGCTCTTGGCGACGTCGGTGGCGCTGACCCGCTTGCCCCTGCTCGGAAGCGACGCGGCGGTGCGGAATGTCGTGTCGGCCAGCACGAGGTTCTTGTAATTCTGCAGCAGCGTCGCGTGCGCTGGCAGCGACCCGAAGGACCCCGTGGGCAGCTTCTGCACGAAGGCCTGCAGCGACGCGCCGGTGTCGCCGGCCGCCGCCGCACCCTCCCGACTGAAGCCGATGTTCATGGCCGCCTTGAGGATCAGCATCTTGATCCGCGTCACGTTAATGTCTTCGGCTGCAGTCGCTGTCGTTGCCGTGCTGCTCGTCTTGGCGCTCGACTGCGAGTAGCTTGACAGGTTGCTCGCGCTGCTCGACCACCTCCCGCCTCGCGACCCGCCCTGGCTGCCGCCGTCCTGGTTGGTGCCCAGAACGAGGATGTTGGGTATCTGCGGGCTCTCGCTGCCGGGAGAGATGGGCGTGTCACCCGTGTCCTCAAATTCGGTCACCGGAGTCTCAGGCACGGGTGGTGGTTGTTTTGTGCGGCGCGACTGCTGGTCTTCGGACATGCTCTTCAGGCTTTCGCGCTTCGAGTGTATGGAGGAGCGGCTCGTAGTCGATCGTACGTCTGACGCCTGGCCCTGCTGGAAGAAGTTGATCTGGCTCGGTCGTGGAGTACCTCGGTCCGGCCTGACCTGCGTCCACCCTTCTCTGAAGATGTCGCAAAGTTCCCAACAGGCTTGCACCGCTGATCCCAAAAGCTCCTCGTCCGGTGCCTTTCCGTCGCGAGAATTCTGCCGCAGGCTGAACAGCATCTCGGCCAGTGACCAGCACGCCCTGAGCAGCGAGTCGGTCTCTTCCGCCAGCTCGCTCCGCTGCTTCATGAGGCGGTGGCAAAGAGTGATATAGAAGTCCAATGTTCTCTCGCGGAATGCTTCTGGCAAGTTTCGGCTGTCCTGAGCGCTGTAGAGACTATTGGGTAACGATTAGATGCTATGCTTGCCATGTGTTAACGTGATGGAGTCTCACTGGTTATTGAGTTCGAAGCTGACTCTCAGCACAGAGTCGCCAATCTCATCTTTCCGTTGCCGCACATCAAAAAGCGACTGACAGAAGTCTCGGCACAGATCCAAGTTTGCCCGCCCGTTGAGCAACTCAACAGCTTCGTCTCGGCTGTTGTAAAGCTTTTGACAGAGCTTCCAACAGCTCTTCCAAGCTTTCTCATGAGCATCCGGCGTTCCAGAACTGTTGAACACTCGCTCTCGATGGATGGAGCTCAGGTTGGCTAACGTGTTGCATAGGGTCCAGCACTCCTCCAATGCAGCTCTCAAGGCTCTGATCTCGGGTTCCTCCTCTATCACAGCTGGTGTTACGAATCGTTCGCTAGTGGCGGAATCTGGCTCAGCGTCGGTCTCTCCTTCGTGAATTTCTGGAATCACTAGCTCATGAAATTAGTCTATGCCTGCCGAAGATGCGCATTGATTCGCCTACATTCGAGACTGCTCGTGCTGCTGGACCGTAATCGAGAGGCGTCCGCAAAGACATCGTGCAGCTTCTGCGCCTGAGGCGTGGCGTTATCCAGGGAAAATCTTGCCGGTTTCACGTTCGTCGATATTGGCGGAGGCGTCGGGTGATTCAGAGTGTTCTCCTGCGAGGTTTTCATCAGCCTTTAGATATTGGACCTAGGATCGCAATGCATGTTACCTTAGCGGATGCTTCGCTATCGGGAGGACTGAGCAGATCATTTGGCTTCTCAGCAGACTTGTTCGGGTCTGACGATGCCTGTTTCCCCATTTAGTTTCCTGGACAAACTGCATCCATTTTCTCAACGCACCCATTGATGAAAGCTTTCAGGGGCATGTATGACCGAGACAGCCTCTCCTTCACTCGAATTCGTCCGCATGGCATCGGGCAAGTTCGTCCTTAGCATCTTGAGCTGCGCGGGAATTAGCAAAGGCAAGCAGGACCTGCGTACATGATCCCATACCTGTGGCGGGCCTTCGACCTCCGAAACAGAGGGCTGGTCACTCGTCTCCGACAGTGCTTCATCATCTATCTCCGTAGTCTCCGTGCCGTTCGAGGTTACGGGCGAGGGGCCAACGATATCACTGGAAGGGCTCAGAAGATGCGCGGAGTGTGGCCTCACATACGAGGTGGGCCGGAGGTTTTGGGAGTCCATTGGAGTCGGAGTCGACCTGGGGCGGCGGTTCATCGTCAGCATTGGTGAGCGATAGGAGACAGAATCAAGCGGGAAGCATATAGAGGCAAGTGGGGAGACCTGAGCACGTTTTCAAAAGGATATCACTGACACGTCTTTGAATGGAGAGAAAGGAGAGATTAAATTTCCCGTGGATGACCTCAGTGGTGCCTCGAGAGCCATGACTGGGTGACCGCCAGAGCTCTGAGCAATTGGTGCCAGGCGAGGCTGAGAAGCTCGTGTCGTCGTCGCAGGCGAGGCGTGGACAGACAAGGGGCTCAAATCGGGCCTTCAGGGTGGACCATTCGCCGTGCAACCACGCTGGGAGGCGGCGGTGACGAGGGCCCCGGAAACCGGCCGTCGGGCGAAGCGAGGCAGACTGAAGGGTGTCGATGGCGGTCGCCGGGTGTTGGCCACCAAAATTTGCCCGGTTGGTGACAGCGCGCCTGCTGTGGAAGCTTCCTGGGGAAGGACGAGACCAGGAGGAGGGGCAGGTGGCTATTATGAGCTTACAAGCCCTCGATGTCAAGGTAGGGTTGCTAGCACTAAGGAGGTGCAGCTAGACAGGGACAAGGCTCCAAGACCACCAGGCGATGGGGCAGACAAGTAAAACACGGCCTGAGGACGGGAGGGTGTGCCGAAAAGTATTGGCGACAGGCCTTCGAGAAGATTTCGAGAGAAGCAATGAATGAAATAGCCGGACTGGCAGAGATCTGCGCCTGGCGGAAGGGGCGTATCTTATTCGGGGCCTGGCTCCGTCTTGTCGGGTCTCGCTTCAATATGACTGGCCCAGAGGGCAAGTTCGTACGAAGTGGCGGAGGGCTGGACAAGCAAAAGAAGAGAAGGCGGACTGGAGACGCTGTCGTTGCGACAATACTGTCCAAGTAAAGTGGTCGGCGTGGCTGCTGCTGCAAGAGAGATAGATAATCTCCGTCGCATGCGCCTGGGCGTTCTAGGATTAGGTTTGCGCGAGTATCTGCAGTCAGTATGCGTGGGTATCCTGCCAGAGGATCGATTGATCGAGTCTTGACCAGTGGGAGGTGCTCGGAGCCTCGTCGAAGTGCTGCCAATGTGATTCGTCGAAGGTGAGCTCGAGACACACGAGGGGACAGCAGCTCTCCGGAGCTCAGCTCTTTTGCGACGGTGTGAGGGGCTCGAGGACGGATCGCGGGAGAATGGGTCACCAGTTCACGGCGGACTTGAAAAGGCCGGACGGGGCCGTGATGTTTGCCAAGCGATCGAATCCTACTGCTGTTTCGTCGCAATCACGAGCAGGCTTCCTCGTCGGGTATCGCAAGGAGAGATGGAAGTGAGTGAAAGGTAAAGTTGCCTACGGCTTCACACTGTCGCAATGGCAGTCGCTGCGACGAGGATGCTCTGTCGCAGTGCGGTGCGGTGCGATGCTATGCAGTGCTCTGGTAGACTAACGATGGGTTTAATGTGGGAATTGACCACTTCAGCCTGCAGATGCGCGTCGGTCTCCCTCGCCCTCCTGCCGCGAGCTCCTCTGGACGGCGGCGCAGCCAGTAGGAGGCCGGCAATGTGCCGATGTGGTGGATGCCCAAGGTTGTCTACCACTGATGAGCTGCATGAGACGACAGGCGTCGGCGCTTAGAGGTGGTGGTTAGCTTGGATGGCTCGCTTCATCCAGCAAGTCACATCTTTTGTCCCTGGGCCACCCCTGTCGATAGCATGCTGCACTCGTGGTTAAGATGGGCACCGGAACACTTCCTGAGAACCCAAAAGCCACCAGGCCGAACCATCACCGTCTCTGCCTCGGTGCGAACGTCCCAGCCGGTCGGGTAGCAAGCAGGGAGGTGGAGCTTGCCGACCGAGACATGGCACCATCTTTGCCTGTGAGCCAATGGAGCTTGGGATGTTGGAGCTACAGAAGCCTGCAAGACCGAGCTGGTTGGCTGGTAGGCATGCTGGGTACGTGGTTGATCTTCTCGAGAGCTAGACTGCCTGTGTGCCCATGTGTGCCATGCCATGTGTCATGGCACGAACGGAGCAGAGCAGAGCACGGCACACAACACAACACAACACATCGGCTGGCCGCTCGAGTTGAGTCGAGCCCGTGCCGGAGACCACAGATATCGAGCCTGGGCCGACCACATGATGCTGTGCTCCGGAGCATGTTGGGCGCCACCGGTGGCACAACATTTTGTGCAACAAGATGGATGGATGTTGGCTGAACACAAAAGTCCCGAACGAGGTGGCTGCTGCCTTCACGGCCATGCTCAATCGTGATGCGTGATGACGGGCATATTTGAGCCTCCTTCGGTGGCTTTCTCCCCCGCCTCACAGCCTCACGACAGAGGCCTCGGCACTTTCTCTGTCTGCACTGCGAGCATCAGCACGGAGAGTCGAGGAGGGTTGGGCTCGGGGCCAATTTCTGATTGCGTTCCAAGGCCCCTCCCCCTCGGTGGGCCTCTGATGGCGCTGGCTTAATTGCCTGGCTCAATCCCGCAACGAGGCATCCTACGCACCCGATGGACTGGGAACTGCATCATTCTGAGTTTAGCGTACAGCTATATTTGGGCCTTGCTGTGATTATCCTGGGGGCATGAGGGCAGATCACCCCACTGCCTCTGCCTGTTTAAGAAACGAGACTGTAGTCGCGCACGTTCCGAGCCTGTCCATGTTGATCAATTGACGACAGGACAGGGAGATGATGGCCGATAACACAGAAAGGAAAAAGAGCAGCAGTATGCATATTTTCCCTTTTTGGCAAGCTGATGAGAAGAGCTGGGCAGGACCGGGTTGGGTTGGGTTGGAAGCACGAAGGAGGGATTCGTCCGAGCTGTTGGACGGCCGCTCCTAAGCAGAGCCAGGCCTCCAGGAAGGAGCTAAGGAAGTGATCCCCGCTTGCTCCTTGGTTGACAATGCCTGTGGGTCATCTTTCTAGCGCAAGAGCTTGACCCCTACCGTTGACACCAGCAACTTTGGCCGGGACGAGTGAGCTTCCAGAGATGCCCGCCCCTCAGGCACACCGGTAAATCTGGCATTGCCGTCTGACATGTACATTCTGCCATCACTCCGTCACCATGCCATTCGGCCATCTGCTTGGTCGCCCTACGAGAATTAACCTGTCTGAGTTGAAGCATCCCCGTCAACTTTGCCTTGCTGACGTGTGTGGGAGTGTGGCAGTCGGGCGTGGGGAATGACCGAGACGAGGACATTATGAAAATTCAGATCTGCATAATTCAATTGCAGCGTAGCGTCCGACTTCAGTCTGCGCCTGCGCCGCACACGAGCATGTCAAGTCAAGCGCGTGAAACAACTTTCCTGCATGTTGGGCCGACGCATTGCATAGGACTTCCTGATGCGGCCAATATCTCCTTCACGACCCCTTGGCCGAGGCTCGACTGCTCAGTCAAATCTCGCCAGCTCGGTCATTATCCTCAATGTCCCACTACAGAGGTAGGCAGCGGACGTGGTCCCAATCTGGCCGCATCTTAGCCGCTGGGAAGGGCTGCAGGCTGATTTGATTTGACAGAGACGCGTCGATGTTGATCCTGCGTCGCGGTAAGTGCAAGACTTGGTCTAGATTGACACAGAAGCAACAAACATGAACTGCATCAGCTCGAGAAAAGACTGTTGGCCCGGCGGAAGATCAGTCAGACACCCTGCAGGGCCGCGTCTGTTGCCCCAATTGTGTGGTCAAAGAGACGGCCACGAAGCTGGCCACATGCAGGGGCAGCGCAGGGAGAGACCACGGAAGAGGCCCGGTAGGCATTTCTTTTGTGTTACCAGTGTCTATCATAAACGCCGAACCACGATGCGCCTCCTCTCACGGGTGCCTAACCTCGTCGGAAAGCGGCCTCTGCATAATCTCTCCAGGGCGTGAACCTCGTCTCTTGTAGTGATTCCAGTCCAGTCCGGCCTGGCATTTTAGAGCCACTCCTCCCAGGACGTGGGCACAGTCATGTCCAACAGATCATCCGCGGCCGTCGTCGCGGCCCCGGTCGTGCCTGCTCAATGCAATACACCATTTTGCCGCCGCGCAGGCTGATCTCGTGCTGTCCCTTGTTGTCGCTGTCGCGTGGAGTATGCCTCGAGCCATGTAATCCTCTTGAATCCGCCTTATTGCCTAAACGCCACGCAGTGAAAAACTCTTGCTTTACATCTCAGGCTTCAACTTTA
Organism: Diaporthe citrichinensis; assembly: GCA_014872995.1. Taxonomy (NCBI): domain Eukaryota; kingdom Fungi; phylum Ascomycota; class Sordariomycetes; order Diaporthales; family Diaporthaceae; genus Diaporthe; species Diaporthe citrichinensis. The sequence continues at coordinate 259,066 of JADAZR010000052.1, read as the reverse complement.
TTGTGGGTTGTCGTGGGCAAGGCTGCTCTTCTTGACCTCGCGTCCGTCTGGGGTGTACCTGCAAGCAGTCAGTCATTTGCATGCGTGACCAAGCAGGTGGGCGCCAGCGCCAGCCTCGACGTTGAATCTTCAAAGACCGTGACATACTTGAGCAGCTTCTCGATCAGGTCGACGTGGGTCATAATCATACGGCGGCAGCAGTACCGCTTGCAGCCGAGCTGGTCCATGGCGTCTCTGTTGCATCGCATCGCGTCGTGTCAGCCCAGCCCGGTCATAGAGACTAGCTCATATCGCATCTTGGAATAATCTCACCCATCAGGGACGTTCTGGTCAATCAGTGCCAGATAGCGCTCCCAGAGATCTCCCGTCACCTGCGCTGCCGTCAGCCATTCTGTCCTGGGATCTGTCGAACTGGAAGAGCTAGCGAACCTTCCCGCAGGAGAAGCAGCGGATGGGAATGATCATCTTGATGACTGTCTCCGAGGATCAATAGGGCGTGCTCGGTTATTCGATGCAGCCTGCGATGCCGTTTGATTGATTGATCGACGTCGGAAAGCGGGATGTGTGAGGCGTAAGGCGTAGATGACCCGAGACTGGAATTCTTCAAAGCGGCCGGGAGAGGCTAGGCCCACTATAATTTCTTATCGCTCCCTTATCGTGATATTTTTCAGCAGCAGAACCCTTGTACCTGAGTTTTTGCAGACGGCCATTGCTCGCCCATGTTCTACCTGCTGCTGTTCCGGCCCAGCACAATAACTCGACTCAACCCACCATGGCTTCTTCAAAGTCACAGTCCAGCAAAGGTGCAGACAAGCGGAAAAGAGAAAAGATAGACCAGGAGGATCCGTCGCACAAGAAGAAAAGGAGGCAAAAGCCGGACGACCAGGACGGCACCCCACGCGCATCGCCCAAGAGGAAAGCAGCAGCACCTGCCGCTGAGGAGCAGCACGCTTCAGAGGAGGACTCGACCTTCAACAACCTGTTCTCCAAGCACAAGCCACGGTCCCAGTCCAACGGCGAGAGCACAAAGACCAAGGTCCTGCAGAAATGGAGGATCTCGGAGCCAATGGGCGGCAGAATGTCTGACATAGATCCCATTTTCAGTGCCGATGAAAAGTGAGCCCGGTCCCTCGCAAGCTTCGGGTTCAGGTGTGCTGACGGCCATAGGTTCCTTCTCGTCGTCTATCATACGTCCCTCCAAGTCTACTCGGTCGCCGACTCCCTCCTCGTCCGCCGAATCGCATTGCCCGTGGTCGGCGCAAACAATGGCGCACCCTACCTTGTGGCTGCTGCCCTCTCCCAGGTTACGCCAGAGCTGGTTTGGCTTGCATCTTCCGACGGCAGGATATGGCGGGTAAATTGGAGGACAGGATCTGGTGCGGAGGAATCTCTTCGAACTGGTGCAGGCGTTATACACGATATGACCGTTGGTGCCGTCACCATTAACAAGAAGCCATCCGATGTCTTGTACGTTTCGGAGAGCATCAAAAACAACAGCAGAATCGTCGCCTATGACGCTTCTGACCTCGCGAATCCTGCGAGCCAGGTGCTACAAAATGAGTCAGGCAAATCGAGCATTTTGCGAACGACAAAGGGGGGCAGCACTCTCACTGCCGTCGCAGGGAACACGCTCATGGTGGGTGCTTTACAGCAGAAGAGTGTTACCAGCATTGAGGGCCTGGCTTACGACTTCTACTCTATCAACACCAGCGACGAAGTCTCCTGTCTGAGCGTAAGGCTCGCACCAAAAAAGACAAGCTCCAAGAAGAAGGCTTCACAGGAGCCCAGCGATCCTGTACTCGATATTGCCGTCGGAGGCGTTCGAGGAGCCATATACATATACTCGGATCTTCTCTCGCAATTACGGTCTAAATCCCGAAAAGGGCTTGAGATACCACAGAAGCAGCACTGGCATCAACGGGCCGTTCATAGTATTGCTTGGTCACCTGACGGTAGGTCTTTAAGGTTCCTTAGTTGGAGTTTCGCTGCTAACGCTACACAGGCAATTATCTGATATCCGGAGGCTCAGAGTCTGTGCTCGTGCTATGGCAACTGGACACTGGCAAGCTTGATTTCCTTCCTCACCTGTCAGCGAGCATCGAAAATGTTGCTGTGTCTTCCAGCGGCTCCTCTTATGCTGTTCATATGGACGATAATTCAGTCATGGTACTTTCTACGGCCGAGATGAAGCCGACGACCTACGTCTCCGGTCTCCAGTCTCTGGTCTTTGATGTTCAGAAACCCAAAGACGCACTTGTGGGCAGAGTTTCCGAGGGCCTGAGAGAGATCAACGCACCGCTGGCTGCAGCGGTTGATCCCAAGGATCCATCGCAACTGCTTATCTGTGTCGGAACTAGTCAGCAAGCCAGTCGTACCGGACCTCTTCCCGTCACGCCTTTCCTGCAGCGATTCGATCTGGGCTCGTTCCAAAGCATATCTAAACAACCACTCACACGGACAAATACAACAGAGCTGTACAACGCGCCAAACGGTTACCCCATAGTCGAGCCGAGGGCGTGCCAGCTTGCATTCTCATATGACGGGAGGTGGCTTGCCACGATTGACGAATGGGAGCCACCAGAGCGAGACATAACAGCGCTCACCGAGGGCTCCAATGCCGCGGCACTGGAGTACTCACGCGAGCGACGGGAGATCTACCTGAAGTTCTGGGAGACGAAGGAGAACGGCACAACCATGGAGCTGTCGAGCAGGATCAATGGTCCTCACTCGACGCGGCATTCGGAAGATGTCTTCGACATTGCTGCAGACAAGGTGTCTAACAAGTTCGCCACGGTCGGCGAGGACGGGGCCGTGCGGATATGGGCCCCCCAGCTCCGCGAGCGTGACGGCCTCGCGACCACTGACGCCAACGGCCAGACACTGGTCAGCTGGTCCTGCGTCCGCACAATTGCTCTTGGCGAAAGTATAAAGTCCCAGGATGAGTTGTTGCCCCTGGGCGGTCGGGCGACGTACAAAAAGAGCGGGTCATTGACGTATTCCGAGGATGGCTCGATACTGTTCGTCGCCTACGGTCACTACAACGAGATCGTCATCTATATCATCGACATGGAGTCGGGGGAGATCCGCAACACACTCCACGACATGTGCAAGGGCGCAATCCGGTCGCTGCAGCTCCTGAACTCCTGCCTGGTCATCTTGTCACAAGACCTCGCCGTCTACGACCTCGTGGCAGACGAGCTCCGGTATGGCGTCAAGTTTGGGGAGAGGTCCGAGGCCGCCGCGCGGCTGACGCACCTCGCGGTCGACCAGGCCTCGAGGACCTTCGCCATCTCGGTGCCCTACCTCAAGGGCGCCAACGGCAAGCTGTCGCGCGGCGCCGTGTCGGAGGTGGCGGTCTTTGGGCTCGACGACAGCGAGCCGCTGCTCATGCAGAAGCTGCCCCAACTGCTCACCTCGGTCCTGCCGGCCGCCGGCTCCTCGGGCTTCATAGCCGTCGACTCGGCCGCCCAGATCTGGCCCATCACAGAGGGCGCCGACTCGAGCAACATCGCGCGCCCGCTCTCCGAGCTCAAGCTCGACGACCTGCCATCGGACGAGGAGCCCGCCGTCGAGAGCAAGGTGGTCCTGAACGGCGCTGGCGAGGACGACGAGGAGAATGATAGCGAGGACGAACAGGCCATGGACGTCGATGAGGACGATGATGACGCGCACGCCGCTGTCGTCGCGCCGCAGAGGCTGGCCGAGATCTTCGACGCCGCCCCCGCCTTCGCGATGCCGCCCATCGAGGACACATTCTACCGTGTCGTCGGGTTGTTCGCGCAGAAGCCCACTTCGCCATGAGAGTATAGATTAATGCAAAATAGCCGGAGGGACTTTCTTCACCCGGGGATATTGCATGTTCACCCAACTTCGGAGCGAGGGGTCCTAGCGGGGGAGGACGGGGTGGACCAAGGCGTCTATCAATCCTCCGCCCGTCGTAGGGGCCGTGGTCGAGGAAAGATGACGCCCGCCCGTCACACGCTAGGGGGAGAAAGATCCGCCGCGCCCCTCGCGGCCTGGATGGAGGCCGCTCACTCACTCCAACGGCATCAACGGCGGCAGGAGGTGGGCGGGGAGGCACATTGGGCCGAGCGGAGGACCAAGACCCGTCGTGGTCCGGCTGCGGAAAATGGAGTGGCTGGACACCTGTTATCTCCCTTCATGGGTAAATGGCAGAGATCAATACCACAGGATAGGGGAAGAGTTAGAGGCCGGCGGATGTGGGTGAAGGGGGCCGCGGTTTAAGATGGCACAGGCGTCGATACCCAGGGACGTCGTTCATCTGTCATCAGTCCGGTGGACACATATTAACTAAAAGAGGGAAATCTAAGTACGTCAAGTCATCATCATGTGATATGCATTATATGTGTCTCCTGCATCCGTCCTCCACTCATTACACCCTAGTACAGGTATGACAAACAGGTCTCATTGCAGCCTTAACCAGTCTGACGGGGGTAAACATCACACACATTAAAACCCAAAGCACTGGGAGAACACTAGACACGCTACGCCTCCTCCACTTGCAGACGAGTCACTGTCGACAGGTCTCACTGATACAACTAAACGCACTCCAGTTCCAGATTACCTCACCGCAAAGCTATCCGGGAACAGTATTCCGTTCGCAGTAGCGAGGACCAGCCGCTCCGCCTCGCCCCCCGTGGCGTCATCCTCGTCCCAAGCTAGCAGGCCCGTCGCCCGCAGCGCGGCCTCGCCGCCAGCCTCGTTGACCTCCTGCACGCCGGGCCGGCCCATATGAAAGCTCTCGCCGCCGCCGCCGGCGAAGTCCGGGCCCGGGAAGCCCAGCAGGAAGGCCTTGCGCTGCCGGGCCAGGAAGAGGGCGTTTGTTTGTGTCAGGGGGCAGGCGGGTATGTAGAGAAGGGTCGTCGCTGTTGATGAGGTTGACGAGGGTGATGGTGACCGGGAAGAAGACGACGGCCTTCTTGAGCGCTGCGGGGTTGGGGGAGGAGTCTGCGCTGTGGTGGGCGTTGGCGTGGGCAGTGACGGGTTCATGGCGTATGCCACGTCCGGATGGAATAGAACATAGTCGCCCGGCCGTAGTGGTGGCACCGGGACGAGCGTCCGGTCGAGGAGGAGGTGCGGATGGAGCAGCGCGTTGATCTCCTGAGATTGACACGGCTGTGCCCCGTGGAGGATGGAGCTCTGCGACGGGGTCAAGTCCCAATTTGACGGGTCGAGAAAATCCGCCGCACGCTGACCCTTGCCGACCCAGGGCTTTCGGGGTGAGAAGAAGGGCCTCAGAAGCCAGTAGGCAGTCACTAGCCTCACAGGCAGCGCGCAGATGGCCATGGGTGGTGATGTCAGCGGCGATGATGACGAGTCTTTATGATGATCGCTTGTGCCCAAGGAGAAGACGCCCTGGAACATGCGGAAGACACTGCAGGTGTTGGCCCCGTTATACAGGTCGCTGGTAGTGTTGAGCCTGGTGCTGCTGTCCCAAGGGTCCCAGTCTTCCCAATGTCCCATAAAGATCTCACGGTATGTCGCCTTCTGGGCGCGCCCGCCATACCCGTCTGCTTCCCATCGTTCGACACTTCCGCCATCAACTTGGGCCGTGACAGGCAGGGGGAGCTGGGACCTTGGAGTCTGGTGGGGACTTCGGCTTCGGTCGGATATGAACACGCGGTCGGCGTAGGCCACAGGGAAGTTCGTCGTGATGCGTGTCCGTGAGTCCACCACATTGTCAACAGTGGCATTGCCTGATGAAGTCGCTGCTAGGGTCGAGTGGTGCCAGCAGCCGTTCATAACAAATTTCTGTGCCTTGAGCATGTTTGGATGTGCTCGAGCCTTGAGCTGGGCAAGACTCCAATAAAGCTCGTACAGTTGAGGGTCGTTTGGCGACGATGCTCTGGTATGGGGGTTGTCGGCTATGTATGTGTCAAGATCTCTCTTCATAGCCCGGGCCTCGTCTTCCGGGACAACATTTCGGATCACCGCTGACCCTCGAACTTTGAGGTCGTCCAAGAAGGCACCTCTCTTTGCAGGAACCTCAAGATCCTGAAAGTCAATGGTAGGTATGACAGGGGCCTTTGCTTCGGCGATCGATGCAACTTCTTGTCGAAGTTGCCTAAGCAGACGACTCCATGACTCCGCAATCGCTGTCTCATTGCTGGTTACCAGATCGGCCTTGACCTGCGCAAATCGTTTAGGAAGAGACGGAATTCCGTCCTGGGGAGACATCGGGATGATCCTGATCCTCTTGTGAGGTGCCTCCTTGAGGTTCCTGAGTGTGTGCAGAGGCGTAGATGACTTTACTGCCATGCTTTTCGACATTGGGGAGAATGTGGCAAGTCGTGGTCTCCATACAACGATAGGGAGCACCTGCTATAGCCCTCTTGTTCGAAGAAGACCGGCATGCTTTATACACTTGCAGGACCCTGGCATTGTGTCTCGCGGTCGGGCCATGCATGCAAGGAGTGCAGACTCCGGCGAGCACTCGAGGGGGAAGGTAGCTTCTTGCATGCCTTCTGTGAAGCCGCGGTCTAGAGGCATGTGAACTTTGGCCTTGAACTCTACACCGGTCGGTATTAAACTGGAGCCTCATTTGTGTGAGAGAAGCAGATCTTGGAAGGAAAAGGGAGTTGCACAGCTTCTGTAGCCAGACCCTGATAGCCGCGACGCGGGCCGCAACGCCGAACGCGAATTCTCTCTGCGTAGCATTCCTTGCAACCAATGGGAGAATTCGAATCCGCCCATCGCGTAGGGCTGGAACCCTCGTATGGTCGACCAGCCCGGACCTCAACACAATAAACGTGTTGCGTTGGCGCATTGCTGACGTCTCATCGGTCCCTGAGCCGCTGGAGATTTATGTTGCACATGAGTCCAAGTGATTTTAGCCAGAACATGCTTAAACTCTCGGCCCCATCCCCATTGCAACCAAGTCACCTTAGCTTCGTGAAGCCAGCGGATCGATCACTTTCGGTGGCCGATTGTGCTACCACGCTCTAGAATTCGGGACTGCCGTTCATATCAGGGAGCTGCCGTTGCGACATTGACCTTCGATGCCAATCAACTACACTAGTAGGGGAGCACGGAGAAATGATAGGAAGTAGCTGGCAAGTCAGCCGAGGCACTCCTTCTGTGCCAGTCATGAGGACGACTACGAGGAGAGCACGGCTCGTGCAGGTCGACTCCTCTCGATCAGGAGGACTTTGTTGGTACTCGGCCTCCTGATAGAGCCCATGAGACGATGATCAGATGTGGATACTGTACCCCGCTGCCAACGCCAGAAAACGAAGGTAGCTGCATGGTGTTTTGGGCATGCCACTCCCAAGTCACAGATACATGGGTGTGGGTGTTATGTGGCGTCGACATTGCCAAGACACTGAACTATCTGGCCTCGAAGGTTGAAATAAAGTAATACATTGAGCCGCGAACGAGTGACTTTGGCATGTGAGCGACCAATCAGTAGCTCCAGACGTCCAGATATCGCAGCAGGCGTTGTAACCTGCCGCGGAGGTGGACCGGGAAGGGCGGAAGGCCTTGTTAGGCATTGTGCTGTTGCTGATGAACCCTCTTTTGATGACTATGCTCAAAACAGAGCTTTATCGAAGGCTATTGACGGTGAGAAAGTACTGAAGTGGGTCTATTTCTGATCGGCAACTGAAGTTTCGGGTTAAATTGCGTCGGATCCGAACTGTAGCGCTCCAATCCTAGATGGAGCAAGGTAAATGATCCTGACGCAGGGCCTCGCTGGATATTGGTTTCTCCGGCGACATGGGCTAGCTGGACAGCTGTGGACAGACAGCAGGCAGACAGCGCGATGAACACATTCAATACCTCCACATTTTCACCGGTGTAAAGAGAACTTCATGGGTTCGGAAAGAATTGCGAAGATCCGTCCCCGGAGGGAGGTCCAAACTCGGGCTGCGATGCTTGTCTCATGCAAGTTCGACCCAATTCAGCGTAGCCAAGCCCAATCCGTGATACAGCATTATGTCCCCGACGGATGAAAGCCGTCATTGTTGGGTAATTCGGTAGAGTAATGAAATGTCGGCCTGCTTTTGGTGATTGCTGCAGGCGTTACCAAGATACGAGGACCGAAGATCCAGTGCGGTTCTTAAGGTCTTTGGATCAAGCCGGCAAAGGAGCCTCTTGGCTGATCGGGGTTGGCATAATCGGTGAAGGCTTGGACCATAGGACCGGACCACGACTAGCAGCCTTGTGGTGCGGCAGGTGGATGACAGGCAGGAAATCCAGATAAGATAAGAGCAAAAAGAGGGCCCCGTCTGGAGCGTCATGTTGTGCCATTCGTTGACGCTGTCTGCATTCTCGTGGTCGCAGGTCCTCGACAAGTTCTTGCCTTTGGAACGGCAATCGCCATCTCAGCCGGAAGCTCCAACCGAGTGCGTGGGGAGTTTGCCTGGCCAGGAGTCCAGTCGAATCGAGAGCGTCGCAGACAACACCCTCGAGGTTGGCCAGTACACCATGGACCCAGTAATGGCCAACAGCTCTCGAAGACGGATATGCGGCGATCCCATTCCAGGACGACTGACACTACGGTGCGAGCTCAGACCGAGATAAATGGAGCAGCTGCTGAGCTCTGCTGAGCAACCATCAGGATTGCTTGCTCCGCTTTGATCGTCGAGGTGCAGAAGATGCTTCAATGGCACCCTCCCGCCTTCTCTTGGTGGCCGCAGACGTGGCCTTTTCGGGGGCCGCCGCTGCGGTGTTCGGAGTACCTGCCGGTGGCTTAGTTGGCGAACTTGCGCCGGTGTCGTTCAAGAGGACATAGGCCACCCGCTCCACGTCGATTGCTTTGACAGAGAGCCGTTTGAGCAGCTTCTGTGAGCTCTCGTGAAGCTCCTTGTATTCCTTGGCATTGTACTTTATGTGGCCTTTCCTCCCGTGATTGCACAGCCAGTAGAAGGCCTCGTCCGCAAAGAAGAGTATATTCTGAGGGTCGTGGACAGCCAAAAGCAATGAGGCGGTGGCCGGACCGATTCCCTTCAGTCTTGTTAGCACGTCGATAGCTGCGGATGCGTCGGCTGTCTTGGTGTAAATGTCCAGCGCGCTCGTGGCCGTGTCCTTGACGAAAGACTCCTCATTTGAGGACACGAGCTTCACCAGAGTTGGGCGGAACTTTCCATGCTTGCTGTTGACAGGTCAGATGGCGGGCCCAATATTGCCAGATCAGTCGCGCTCCCCACTACTGGTCAGGAGCCAAGGGGACGTTGAACGGCGGGTCGACAAAAAGAGGATAGGCTCGAGTGAACCCGAGGATTAGGCAGGTAATACGCACAGCTTCCATTCGACTAAAGTTTGCACATCCCCAAGCTGCAGACTGGTCGCGGCGAACAAGGCAGGGGCCTCCACGTAACGGTAATGGTCTAGCTCTGCAAGAGTCTTCTGGCCAGATTTGGCTGCGGGCTCATCAGCTTTCGGAATCAATATTGGGAGGGAGAAGGGGCCGAAAATTTTCATACCCCCTTTGGAAGCAGATACGGCCTCGATGAGCTGGTCATATTTTGCGAGGGCGTCGCGGAATTCCTGCAGGGTGATGTCCTCCGGACCAGGGAAATGGCTGTCCACCATGTTGGCCTGTGCCCCCGTCCTTTGTGAGCATGAGGCGAGGGTTGTTATTCGCAGCCGAGGCGAGCTGAGAGTCCCAACGACACCTCGATATGGCGCGTTGTGCTTGTTTCTTTGGCCACCAAGCACTGTCGCCCACCAGCCGCGCTGCACTGCACGGCACGGCACTGCACGGCACGCACTGCCCTGCACGGCAATGCGCGATAGGCACGGCCTCGGCGAATTACCTCGGAGCCTGCAGCAGGCCAACAACGACTGACTGCTGGAAGGGCTGGGAGCTGGAGAATTGGGACGGCACGGCGGTCCGCACACGATGAGATTTAGCCACAAGAGAAGCAGAGCAACGGATGATGCGATATATATGAGTTATTCTGGGCTGGCTGATTGTGGAGCAAGGAAGAGAGAGGGTTGACGGCGCTGCTTTGCCTTTGTCATCCAAGAGGATGGCTGGGTGCGATGTGTATTGTGTGCAAAGATGAAAACAATGACGACTCCATCAACGTCCGCCGCTCGAGGTTGAAGTTGAGGTCGCGGTCGATCTCCCGGCTCACCACCCTTCCTTTCTGGGCCCTTGGAGGCTCATTCCGACAGCCAGACAAGAGTGTGGACCCTTGATGCCGCCTTCCAAGGGCGGACCAAAAGAGCCGACCCAAGGAATTAGCTGTGGTCCGTGCGCCCCCTCGGGGTTTTCCCACCTGGGCAGGGTCGAGACTCTGCGATTAGCCAGGGTCCAATGCCCAAGGCGGCCCTGCAATGGGAGGGGGGCACGGGGCTTCTAGAATTCTGCCTGACCAAAAGTCTCTCCGTCCCTATTCCCTCCCTCCTGCGACCCAAGATTTTCTCTTCCACCGCAGTCTCAGCCTCACCACCCGGGTCCTCTATCAACAGCCACATCACCATCCCACGGTCCATCAAAGCACAACCCTCACCAACAACCCTCCAGAACACTCCTCACAATGGGTGGCGGTAACGTAAGTCCCCTCTCCGTCGCTAATCACCCCTCTCCCCCACCCCCATCCCCATCGCCTGATCACCGATCACTGATCTCAGACCGCTGACCGCCATATTCACACACACAGGGAGCCAAGTCTGCACAGAAGCGGGAGCGTGCCGCAAAGAACGCCGGCAAGGAGGCCAAGTCCCAGCTCAAGGTCAACGAGACGGCCAAGGACATCCAGTGCAAAGTCTGCTTCTCGACCTTCCTCAAGACCTCTCGTGCTCCTGCGTACGCAACCCCACTCCTTCCTACAGCCCCGAGACGGAACCTCGACTCGAGGGACAAAGAGATCCCCTGGCTAACAAATCTGTGTGAAACAACAGTCTTACCGAACACGCCGAGAACAAGCACTCCAAGTCCCTGACGGAGTGCTTTCCCACCTTCACCGCCTAAGTAGTTCTCTTTAATGGGAGCCGGCCATGGTGATTGCGATTATGAATGTGGTGGTGAAGGACCTGAGAGGCTTTGAGTATGACGGAGTTACGAGCATAGAGCGAGGGGCGTATACCACTGTTTGATTTTGGCAATTTGGGGTGGGAAACAAATAATCAAAACCGCATGCACAAATCCGGGCCACCTGTTCTTCATCTGCCTGCCCCTGTGGGTGCTTTGAACTGTCTATCCTACATCTCAAAACTAGTGCGCCCTCACAGCCTTTGCCTGAGAACCTCGATCACCACCATCCACCGGCACGGGCGGTGACGGCGGTGACCGCTGAGATGCCCTCGCCTGCTCCTCCCTAATCTGCGCCAGTATATCCGGGTACCAACGCTCGCCGACGTCAGGATGGCTCTTGACTCGGTTCCTCAGCGTCGCCTCACCCAGCGTTTGCGCCACGCCCCCACCGCGGAACGTGAACTCGACGTCGTCGAGCCGCCGGCCCCCATTGGGCGCCAGCACAGCCTCGCGCAGGCGGCGCACCTCGTCTGGCACAGCGCCGACCCCAACGCCCTCGAGGTCCTCGAACGTCGTATCAGCCGCCACGCCCTGAAAGAAGGGCACCGAGAAGCGTGGGCCCTCCCCTGCCCGGGGGCTCAGCACCCTGTGCGTCGTTGAAGTACACACGCCGCGCGTCAGCGCCTCCATCCCTTGTCCGATCGCCACGACCAGCGTCCCCTCGCGCGGCGGGCAGTCGATCCACTCGCCCCGCGTGTTCTGCGCCTGCAGACCCTTGTGCCCGCTCGCCTGGAGGAGGTAGCTCGTTAACATAGAGTCCTTGTGCGGGCCCACGCCCTGCCTGGCGCTGCTGTCGTCGCTGTCACCATCATCATCTCCGCCGCCGAGCCCCAGCTCACCCGCGTCCGGGTACCGCACGATCTTGAGCTTGTGCTGCTGGTCTGGGGCGCCGATGTACTTGTCGAAAGCGTGCGGCGGCAGCCCCACCGCCTCGGCCACCAGGCTCGTGAAGCGCACCGAAACACCTGACATGAGCCGCATGTACTCGGCATATGTGGCGCGGAAGCCCGGGAGCACGGACTCTGCAGGCCACTGGTTGGGCGCGAGGAGGTTGTGGTGCCGCGGGGCGTCTGGACCCGGCACCGGGTGCTCCGTTGATAGGTCGATCTGCTCCCGGTGGTCTATCTTGCCTGCTGTGATCTCTGCTGAGAGGCGGCTGTAACCCAGGAAGGAGGGCGCGTTCTTCATCTCGATCTTGAGCCTGGTGAGAGATAATGTGTGAGTTTTATGAATGAATCAGTAATCGTTTATGAATGTATATGAGCGTGTGTGAAAGCTCTCTCAGATGGATCGCTGCGCCGACTTACTTTTCCTCGAGAGGGATGTCGAAGAATGCCCTGCCCAGTGACACAACCTTCCCGAACAGCTCCTCTGAGATACCCACATTTTTTATGTAGAGGAAGCCGACTTCCATGAGGGCCTCGCGGAGGTCTGTGAGGAAGGCCGGCTTGGTCGCTGGGTCACCGGCCAGGGCCAGGTCGAGCACCGGGATGGATTTGAATGACATCTTCTGAGCGTCTGTCTATTCGCGCTTCCAATAGCGCACCAAAAGACGATTAATCAATACAAAAGAGCTCGATGTAACACCAGTGAATGAGACGTTTAATCTCTATGATATATGAACTGACTTGGATATTCTGACTCCGACAACTTCTGGACGGCGTTACGACTACCGTGGAACGAATTGCGCAATCGTCCCTCTCCCCGTTCCAGCAGATCCGCCCGTCACCTTACAAACCCCCGCAACCGATCGGACGGGCCGCTAGGCCCCCCGGTAACTCTTGGCCCCAACCCACGGGGACGGGCCCTCGAACTTGACCCACCATGGGGCTTGACACCTGCATCTGGTCCTGGTGTGTCGCATACACGTGTGTGCAGCGGCCGCCCGGCGGCCGGAGCTGGGCATGGTTGAGCTTCTAGTGCTGTAGCCGGGCCCGTCCACCGTCAAGGCCTGAATGAGGTCGACCGGGAATAATATCGCAGCATTCATGCCACAGCTCATGTGCAAGCGATATAACTATGAAATCGGCATTCCACGGGGGGGGGGGGGGGGGGTGGTTGACCGGAATACTCAAACCATGCTCTTCGGGGCGGGTCAGTCATAGTTCATCGGCGATGTTGGCGGCGAAGTGTCTCCCGAGAGAGCCGGACGCCAGAGGCTTGCTACACATAATGTGATCGTTCTCTCAGGTCTCTTAATTTCAGTGAGCATGATATCAGGCAGGTATCGTCCATCTCATATCCGAAGCTGTCATTGGAGAAGCAACAGACTACGTCGGTGGTAAAGCCAATGCATTATGAAATACAGCACACGTCCCCGCGCCCCTGCGAGACTATCAAAACCTGGATATAACTCCAATCCTGCGTTGTTCATGAGTCGCCAGGGAACGGCCCCATCGTCGTGTCACCTTTTCTTTTGCTCCCAAACCAAGTATACCGTCGCAGAATCCCATCACGCCTTCCAAGAATGCTGTCGCTCTCACCGCGCACCTCGCACTCGCAGACCTCAAGTAGGTCCAACAGCGAACCATCACAGTCTCTTTCTCTTTTAAGGCTTGCCACAGAATTCGTGTTCATGCCGGACCATCTGGGCATGTCGCTGCTTTGAGCTCCTCGCCGGACAGCATACGCTCCAGCCCAACATGATCCGGCGTCTAAAAGGGGGGCACAACCCTCTACCTGTCCTTCTTGGGCAAGGCGTCCGAGTTGCCAACCTTCTCGGCCAGCTCGTTGTACTCGCGGTGGAGGCCCTCGGCCTGCTTCTTGAGGGTCTCGATGTCCTGGTCCTTCTTGGCGAGCTGGCGCTTGAGGCCCGCGATCTCGCCGGCCCCTCCGGCCTGCGACAGCTTCTCGGACTGCTTGGTGTTCTTGTCCGTGCCCTCGTACTGCTTCAGCTTCTCCTCGAGGCGCAGCACCTCCAGGATCATGATGTACGTGCGGTTCAGGATCAGCGACAGGAACAGCGTGAAGCCGCACAGGTACATGTTGCGCTGCGAGTAGAACTTCCTGGCTTGCACCTCGAGACGCTCGTGGCCCATGATGGCTTGTCTGCTGGCGGGGTAGGAGGCACGTTAGCGCTGGAAACTTTGCGGAATGATAGGCTTTCGGGGTGCGACTTTCTGCCTCTCTGCCGCGTTGTACGGTGGAGCATGCGGGGCGGGCAAAGTGGGCTCGTTTCGAGTATAAAACAGAAAAATCAGAGAATGTGATCGAGGGGGAACGTACGCATTGTTTCCACCATCGGTAACGGCGGAGAGCTCGACTTGGACGCGGTAGACGCGGTTGACGCTGTCGATGAACAGAATCAGGATGAAGATGAAGGTGATCTTCAACCCGTATTGTAACTTCGCGACTATGGGATTCTCGGAGATGAAGCTGAACAGGATGTCAACTGCCAATCCTAATCATGTGGATTTTCTAGGCTCGAGGACGCAGGGGCACATACGTGAACACCCGTCTCTTGAGGGAGAATGGCATCGGAACGATGAGGAACATGAATAGCGCCATCTCCGCCATAAGGAGCATGAACACCTGCGGGTTGGAAACTGTTAGCGCGGCCATTGACCACCAGGACCGAGTACTGAAGCTCTCGAGAAGGAGATTGGCGTCGAGGCCACGTACCAGGGTGTAGTAGAGCGTCATCGTGACGGCTGTTGTGAAGCTACTCGAGCTTCGAGTCGACTGCGGGGTGTTGTTTCTGGGTGGTTGCAAGGCTTCGGAAGCAGGTGCTGTTGGGCTCGAGGGTGATTGTGATGTCAAAGAGGTCAAAGGTAAAGTGTCGTGGCCAAGATTCCAGGTCTTGGAAGATATAGGGAAGAGGTTGAGGAGGAGGACAGCAGAGCTTGGGTAGAAGAGGTGGCCAGTTTGGCTGACAACCCCGGCTGAGCAAGCTTGGGCTGGGTGAATCCGTCATACCTACCGCGGACGCCTGCAACGTCATCGCCCACCTAGCTGGCCCAGGTAGGCTAAGTGCCTGGAAAATGAAAGTGGCAGTGAGATGCACGGACCACCTGGTCCTCAATTGGATAAGCTCTTCACTCTACTGTACGTTCTAGGCTTTGGGCTCTACGCTCTACGGAATGTGTCGATCACAGAGCACCAAGAGATAGTCACAGAGAGGCCTCATGTTACGCGAAATTCACACCTAGTATTCAAAACCAAAGTCTGGATTCGCAGTTCCAAATATTTGACCACGGATTACCGCATCGCTAGGGAATGTTTATTTAAAGTGGCAGCATCAATTGACTGAAAGTAATCCCCCGAGTCCCCGTATGCTCCTCCCCGAAACTCCGAGCTTTTGATGCCCACCAAGCCAGCAAGCGCACCGGACTTAAGAGGGCCGTCATGAAAGGACAAAACAACGTGCCTAATTTACATCCCCACCGCTCTCCAGCCTACCCATGTAACAAAGGAAAATCGTGCTGCAACCATAGCCGACAGCTATTAGCTGTAGAACTGTGATTTCTGGAAACTGTCGGCAGTGATATCGCCAGGCTTGCCCGCCGGCACGGGCACCTTCTCAGGCTCAGGGGCCACCGCAGGCTTCTGGGCTGCGCTCGTGACGCTGCTGGTGAGCGAGTTGGCCCTGCTGCTGTCGAGCGATGCCGTGGCCTTGATGGCGGCGACGGGCCGCCTGGCGACCTCGAGGAACGTCGACGGCAGGTACCCCATGCGGCCGTCGCGGGAGCGGCAGCGCCACCAGTCGCTGGGGTTGCCGAGCGGGTCCGTCTTGCTGAGCACGGCGACGAGGTCGCCCTTCTTGACCTCGAGGTCCACCCCCTTGACCACGGCGTCGCCGCCGCCCGCCTCGGGCGAGAAGTCCCACAGCACGCGGCAGAACTCGAGCTTGGACGGGTCGATCGGCTGCGCCTGCGCCTGCAGCTGCTGCCGCCTGCGCTCCTCCTCCTCGTGCGACGCGGCCATCGACCGGATCATCTTGGTCATGAGGTACGGCAGGCCGAAGGCGAAGAGGAGGAAGAAGATGAGGGGCTTGCGGCTCGGTTTGGACGGCGACGGAGAGCCGTCCGCCGCGTGCCGGCCTTCGAACCTCGCGAAGGAGGCCGGCGTGAGGGCCATCGCGTCGGCGGGTGGTGGTCGCCCCGTGACCTTGGCGATCAGCGTCCTCATCCAGCGCATTATTGTGTATATACCGAGGACATGGCCAAGGGTGTCGCGGAGGTTTCCAAACTGCTCGGCCACAGCAACAACAGCTGTAACAAAGAACGTCAGTGCCTGTCATTTGCATCCTGAGGAGTCCAGCTGGGTAGAGATTGACGTACCATAGAAGCTAGAATGCGTAGTCATGTATGTGCTCTCAAGCATCTGTGCGAACCCACCGAACGCGCCCACGACACCTTCCAGCACTTGGAAGGTTGCCTGCGTGCTCTGGTTGACCCTGTTCGTCAAGCTTTCTGGGTTATTGGGGTCCTGCATGCCGCCCATGCCATATCCTCCCATGCCACCGTAACCTCCCATGGAGCGATAGCCACCCATGCCACCCATGCCACCGTACATCCCTCCGCCGTATCCTCCCATGCCCCCTAGGCCACCGTAGCCGCCACCAATGCCGCCGTACGGTGAGCCGTAAGAGGAGTAGGATGATGGGTAACCGCCCGCCCCGTACGATCCGTAGCCGGTGGACCCCATCCTGCTATATGCGGCGGCGTTCTGGTTGACTGATGCTGTCAGGGACTCGGGTCGTGGTGGTATGGCGGGAGAAGCAGCGGAGGTCGTCGAGGAGGGAGTGGCGGCGGAAGTGGAAATGGCAGGTGTAGCTGCTGTTGCGCCTGGACGCTCCCACGGCTTTGGAGGCGAGGCCATGACGAGTAATGCAGGCGGGAGAGCGCTGGATTGAAAAGTTCGCTCGATCGGGCCTGTCGGCGGGAGCCGTAAAGTTGGACCGGCAAGGATGAGACTGGAGTGAGGGGAGAATGCGGAGGACGGTGGACCAGGGTGTGCTGTTCCTACTGCCGGTCGTTGGTGGTCGGCGTTGTGCTTGTCCTCTTTTGTCCTGACCTGTGGGCCACGAGAGGCGCGAGACTGTGGGAGATTCAGGCCTCGAGCATTTCCAAGATGCAGTCGCAGTCGCTCGGATAAGCGTGATGCCTGGTGTGAAAGCCGCAGTGCCAGAGTTCAACCCCAAAGGATGTTACGTCGAAAACCTAGACTTGCGCCGGCCTGTGACCGGCCCTTTTGCCATGCCTCGGCTGATTTCCAACGTCGCCTGGTTTGCCGAGCGGCTGGGACCCCCGGTTTCTGGGGAGAGCTTACCTAAGCGGACAAGGCCTCTGTTTGTCTATGGAAATGTTCACCTATTTGACTTTCTGCAGAATCCATGTATCTTGACTTTGATCACTTCAAATTGTAGGGAATACATTGGACCTTTCAACGTCTCAGCCATGTCCTATAGTGTTCTGTTATCTTGTTTGCGCATATCGGCAGGATGGTCAGTTTCCTCGACTCGGCCACCGGGGAGAACTCGGTATCTTGGCTCTTGGATCTCGAGTCACACACTCATCTTTATCTAGCAGCCAAGGCTGAACACATTCCGGCCAATGGATAGATGACTTGCTAATTCCGGCTGACCTCGTGGTCAACCAAGCGACGAGATGCATTCAGATCTAATTTGTTTCATTATTACAACCCACGCTACACTCTAGAATATACGACTAATCCAGACTCTGAATGATGACCTTGATGGCGCCCGTCTTGGGGTCGGCGGACGTGTTGAAGGCCTTGAGGGCGTCCTCGAGCGGGAACTTGTGCGTAACAAGCTTGGACAGGTCGACGACGCCGTTCTCGATGAGCCGGATGGCGCGCGGCCAGGTGTTGGAGTAGCGATACTGCAGCTGGATGTCGACCTCGCGCACGCTGGCACGCATGAACTCGATGTTGATCTGGTTGCGGCCCACGCCGATGATGAAGACCTTGCCGCCGAACTTGCTCGCCCAGATGGCCGCGTTGATGCTGCTCTCGACGCCGGTGCACTCGATCGCCACCGCCGGCTCGACCCCGCCGAACGCCTTGACGATGGCCTTGGCCGAGTCCTCGGGCGACAGCCGCTCCACCTTGTGCGTGATCACGCTGGGGCAGAACTCGCGCGCGAACGCCAGCCGGCCCTCGTCGATGTCGGTGATGACGATCGGGCACGCGCCCGCCGCCTTGACGACGGCCAGACTGATGAGCCCGATGGGCCCGGCGCCGCAGATGAGCACGGGGTCGCCCACCGTGATCTGCGCGCGCTTGATGCCGGCCAGCGCCACGCTGAGCGGCTCCAGCATCGCGCCGTTCTCCCACGACATGTTGCCGATCTTGTGGCACCACGCCGCCGGGTGGTTGACGTAGCGCCGCAGCAGGCCCGGCACCGGCGGCGTCGACAGGAAGTCGACCTTGTCGCACCCGTTGTACCGCCCCGTGAGACACGGCTCACACTCGTTGCAGATCACCTGCGGCTCCACCGCCACCCGGTCGCCGACCTTGAGGCTCGTCACGCTCGGGTGCACCGCGATAATCTCGCCCGCCGACTCGTGGCCTAGGATGTGGTCGCCGCCCACGATCATGGGGCCGATGCAGCCATGGTGCCAGAAGTGAATGTCTGATCTGTATATGGCCGGAACCCGTATCGTCAGCAATGCGCGCCATTATTCACACCTTGTATCCTGGCATCATGTCTCCCGCCTTGTGTGCCTCGTGCGAACTCATACTTCACGCCGCCTCATAGTATTTGTGTTCACGCTCGTTTCGAGTGACGTACCCGCAGATTCCCGTACTCCTGATAGCCACTGTGACCTGTCCTGGGTTCAAGTTGTCGCCGCCCTTTTGCACGCTCTCCAGCGTCGGCTCCGCCTCATTTATCCACAAATCGTGGCCGGGGTTGGTGTAGACGCCGATGTTGGGCTTGGAAGCCATAATGCTGGTGTGCCCGTTCTGCGCGCCGTTCTCTACTGCCGAGGGGCTCATTGGGGGCAGATTGTTGGCACGGTAGGATAAGTTGAGGCGGGAGAAGAGGTAGAGAACGCGAGGGAATGCCGAGAAAGATGGACTCGAAGAGGGAGCGGCCTAGGGGACCAGGACTAGGACACCAAACCTGGATGATGATGAGCGAAGGTGGGGCAGTAGCCGGCAAAAGAGGTGGCGCCCGAGTAGGTCGACTGTCGACTCGCAACGCGAAGCAGACGAAAGCTCTTGTATATATGGTTGTACACGTACACGCCAAAGATCGTCAGGCCGCGCACGCTGGGTGGGCTTTGCACGGGGGCGTGGGACGTTTTATAGGAGATCGAGTCAAAAATGGGACAGACAGTTCACAAGCGACCTATATTATCCGTCAACCACGACGATAGTAGTACAAGCAGAACTCGGTTGGGGTCGTGACCCCGAGCCGCTATCGCGCCGTCACCAGGTCCAGGCCCGGGCCAGGACGGGGTCCAGTCAGCCATCCAGCCAGTCAGTGAAGTCAGTCTAGTCGGCCGTTCCTGGGCGAACGTCGACTCGAGGAACCGCCAGTATGCGAATTATCCGCGACGCCGTTGTGTTATATCGATGTGGGGTAGCAAAAGCGGCCCTTTCCCCAGCAGCGTCAGTCCTGCTGCACCAGCCGAGGGGTCCTGTCCTCGGCAGCTTCAACCCCGACCGATGATCTCATTCTCCCGCGCCAATCACCACGCCTGCCCCAGCTTTTCCTCCCACTTCCGACGGGACCCACCGAGGGGAAAGGCAAGAATGCGCTCTTCCGCCCTACCCAGGCCTTGGTCCAGGACTTCAATGGGCAATGTCGGGCCGAACAGATCTTGGACCCCTGGATTGCTATGCAGAGACAGACCCCAGATCAACCGATCAAGCCTTTTTCCCCCTTGCCCCAGCAGCAGAAGAAGTAAGAAAATAAAAAAGTAACAGTAACGTCTCTGCCGCTCCGGGCCTTTCACATGCGAAGGGACCGCGGACCCACTCAGCGCGGGCGGGCATCAATGCACGCGGCTCTCCCGCGCTCACCAATTTCCGCTGTTGAACACGCGCAGCTGTGGTCGGTAGACGCGGTCAAATCGGATCCTGTCACCCCCCAAAATGCGCCTGACGAATACGGACCAGACATTGATCGTGAGCCTCCTTCCAATTGAAGGCTCCGTCGTCGCCGGTCAAGAGCGCCCGTGGTGGCAGTCGGGCGTGATCACACGTACCACAAAAGGCGCTCAGTCAGGCCAAATATTTCGCACCAATTGGCACGACTCCGCGCGTCGTGGTATCACGACGTGTCAAGTCTCCCATGTGACCTGCTCGGTGCAGCTCGCAGGGATCATGGACCATCCATTGCTCATCAGAGGTTGTCCTGCATCAACTTGCATACTGTTCTGCAATACATAGGAGGTTGTGCCACTTGAAATACTGCAGCTGAGGATCGTCCTGACAGAGCTACGAATCGTCATCCCACTTGAGACCCTACCACATGTACATCATATTAAGCCTGGGTACAGCACCCATGATAGCCTGCAGTATCTTTCTGTTCAGCTGAGAGGTAGTCGCTACAGAATCATACATCGTCCGTCCGCCCCACCAACGCCGATATACCTTGGTTTGTTCTCGCGAGACCACGCCGTACACCTCGCAAGAATTAGCGAGACAAGACGAACCCGCAGTAGTCTCGTCCTACCCATTACACTGCTGCCGAAATAGGTCCTCGAAGCACCCGTCATCGACGCATCACTGGAAGGCGCCCTCTTCCTCGCCAGGCCCTTCTCGCCGGTCTGCCCAGCAGCGGGTCCTTGCCGTGGCTGCAGAGGATCGCCCTGGGCTCCCGAGAGAACAGGCCGAGCTTGAGCATCATCTGCGCGGCCGATGCGCACCTATCCGGGTCCGGCCTGGTCATCTCCCCCAGTGCGACAGGTGCTGGCCCGGCGCCACGGCCTCTCTGACCACCTGGAGCAGCGCCGAGACCGTGAAGTGGCCGGCGCAGGCGTCACGGCGGAACCCCTTGAAGTCGTACATCCAGATGAGGACCATGAAGAGGGACCAGATATCCGCCTTGGGCGTCTGGCCCTGCGCCGTTGACGAGATCTCGGGGACCATGTAGATGGGCGTGCCTGCTGCGGACTGGGCCACAGCGATCTGGTTGCACAAGCCAAAATCCCCTAGCTTAAAGACCAGATCCCCGCTCGCGCTGTAGGTGTACAGGATGTTCTCTGGCTTGACGTCGCGGTGGACGATGTCCATTGATGCCACACAGTCCTGGGAAACAACAAGACATTAGAGGCTATTGCGTGAATGAAAGTCTTTCCGTGCCTTTAGTGGTCAGTAGGCACCGGGATAGAAGGGAAGATGCGTGTATGCTTCATACCAGAGCCTGTAGCATGTGCGTAAGCATCAAGTTCGCAGGTTGGTCCAGATGGTCAGGTGGAGTTGGTTTCCCCTCTAGTAAGAGTGCAAACTGCCCTTCATCAGGCCCATAACCACTTGCGCCCCCGGGGCGTTTATATTGGCTTCGGAGCATAAATAGTCGACTACGGAAGGCTATGAAGTGTGTAGGCTCCCGGTAACTCTGTACCCATAGTGTTGTCATTTGACTGTAAGCCTGTAGAGAGATCTGTTTACATGTTCAATTCCGCCAATTGCCTCGACCTCACGATTGAGGAGTGTCAAGAAGGCTTCCTTGTGTTGGTTCTGTCGTATCTTTGTTATTTTGACTGCAATAAGTCTCCCAGAGTCTACATCGACAGCACCAAGAACCTTGATACCGTGTCAGTGTCCTCGATAACGAATGTTGGGCTTCCAGAATAGGTCCTGTGTGTGTAAAAGGAGGCTTCTCACCTGCCCAAACGCTCCAGCCCCCGGCTCTTCGATCTTGGTCCATTTTATCATGGGCCTCTTTGGCAACGATGAGTGTATTCTCGTTTGGGGTATTATCGACACAGCTGTCTCTGCATTGTCAGAGTCGGCCCGGGCAAATCTTGGGTTTAGCGCTAGGAATTTCAAATCTCTCTGTTCTACCGGCGTCATGGTCTGTGGATGGCAGTCACTGGGGACCAGTGACAGGGGGGTTCACATGAATACGGGGCTCCGTACGTCTTTAAAAAGGTGTCATCTGGGGCCCCTTCTGCACTCAGAACTTGGCCATACGCCCACTTTGAATACAAACAATCGCATGCTTGCCAGACCCAGTCTTCTTTGCCACAGTGGAGATTCGAGGGGCCAGTCCAACTTGAACGTGACGAGGCTCGGTACTCCCCAACTGTTTCTCCAGATTCCTTTCATTCACACTTTGTTTGCACTGACCTCAGGCTGCTACCATATCTCATCGCCTCTGAGTCACGAACAGCAGGCACACCGAAACACCAATGGCGGCTGACACCATCAGAGGCGACGGGCTCTTCCAGGCCCATCGTGCTCTCGCAGCACTCGCCGAGGACCCAGAGCAGTTCGACCAAGACAGAGAACGACGGTTTAGCGAGTCTCTGCCCTCATGCCTGTCAAGGTCGGGCACCACAACGCAGCCGGAGAGCCCCATGCCTGTGAACGAGGCACTCGATGACTACAACGCGCGCATAGACAAACTATATGAAGACTGGCAAGCGTCGTCGCCTGACAACCAGTTCGACGCACAGAGGCGCGAGGAGGCGCAGCGCATAGAACAGGCACGCCAGCCCGTTGGGGTCGGCAACAGCCCTGACAGTCTGGCAGCAGACAGGGTGAGGGAGCGCTGGATCGAGCATGGTATCTGGGACCACAAGTGGTACGAGGCGAACATCGAGCGATTCGGCGACAAGGTTCAGAATATTCCCCTGATGGGTGCACGGTGGATGCACGAAGTACCGCTCGACGATGACTCGGATACCGACGACTGCTCGACCAGCGAATTCCAGTTTGGCGCCAAGAGGAAGCGACAAAAGACGGATGAGGAAACGCGGCAGAGTGCTCAACGGCGCGCCGAGCGACTGCGTCGACGCGAGCTTTCACGCCCCATTCACCAGTTCAACTACCAAGTGTCTCGAGAGCGTGATCGGCTACTGGAGGAGAGATCGTATGAGCCGGGACAGGATGATCCTGTCAAGAAGTTCCCCCCAGACATCAACACACAAGCGTATACATTAGTCAAAGACAAATGGATGAGCGCAGGATTGTGGATCGATGAATGGGGAATACTCCCCGGAATGTCATGGTTGCATGAGCGGGATATCGACGAACTGGTGCAAGAGCTGGGTCCTAAACCGTCGTCTCAACCTGCCGATCCTGTCCCAGACGAAGTACCCCCAGCGGTACCCCTTTGAGGCGATGGTTTGGCCGTGTTCGGACCCTGGACTTCCCGGGGGAAAACATTACTGGCAAAGGGGAAAGGCGGATTCTTTCCATTTCTTACAACGGGGCTTAGAGTATTTTAATCAGCAACTTCCCCTAGGGGCTACTAATCAGACACCCCTGAAACTGCATGTCGCCCATTCTACCCCATCACATGCCAACTGATACGTACCGAGTCCTAGAAAGAATGCTCGGTGATGTGAGAGATGCTGCAGTCGTTGGCGAGGATGACTGTTAATGAGATGAGTGTTGGCCATACTCTAGTACCAATTTGCCACAACCATGTCGAAGTCAAATCCCGCCACATTCAACCGGCTCAGGAGGGGTAATGTTGCCAAAGTGTACCAGTGTTTTGTGGCTTATCCAGTCCCTATCATTTGGGGCAGCAGCACATGAGTATGAATAGAGAACTTTACGCTAGTTGATATTAAGTTCATATGTCCGTGTAGGGTACATGCCCTCAAAGCCACTCCCGATTCAAAAATGGGAGCGCAGCCTCACTGCTGCAAGATTCCTCGGTCCAGGTGCGAAATATTCAGCGGTATCACACACATGCTCGTGTCTAGGATGGTCCCAAGCCTTGTGTAGTACAGGGCCCCGAAAGCTTTATCGCGGAAGTTAAATATCACCGGCAGCCGCTCCACCTCCTCAACTCGACCAATGACAGCGGGATGGCTTTGTGCCCAGAGACTGTGTTGGAACCCCCAGAAGCTGGCCAAGAAAGCGACCTCGGCCGCTGCGTGGACTCTGTTCACGGACACGGCCGACTGCTGCGGCTTGGGTAAAGGGTACTTCAGCTCGGCGTTGACGGCCACGAAAATGGCGGTGGCTTTGGTTGCGCCGTTGGGGAAGTAAAGAAAGACACGCGCCTCTTCCGCGCAGTCGATGAACGGCGCAAGGCTTGGAAAGAGCTCGCCAGCCCTGTCCCACATCTTCTTCCCGTCCACCATGGGCTCAAGTTCCTCGAGCTTGAAATCCGGGGCGTCCTTGTTGAGCCTGGCCAGCTCGTGCGGGACCTGAAAAGTTGCCTCCCGCAGCGCGTCGTTGCGCTGGTGTAACGCGCTGTCGCGTGCCATGTTGAACCCCACGGTCAGGGTCGTCTCGACCTCCTCGCGCGTCTGCTGGTCGACTGTGCGGGCCCAGGTGTGTGGTGGAATTGTGCCACCTGTTTTGATTTGGACGAAATATTTGATTCCTAAGCCGCCGACGCTGCACGCCCCCAAGGCTCCTATTACCTTGAGGACACCAGGCAGCCTGTGGGAGCGAGTCTGATGGAAGTGACCTTTGAAGTCCCGATCAGTTGATAGTGTTTGGAGGCGAGGGTGAAGAGTCAGAATCAGTACACACATCTCTGCAAGACAGCGGCACCGCTGAGTTGTGCTGGAAGCCAGCTCGTGGTTGCGACCAACGTCGAACTTGAACCCATCGGCCCCCGGCTTGTCGAGCGGAGGAAGCTGGGGGCGCTTCTGGTTCTTAGAACCCATCGGTGTAGCATTCTGGAAGACATGACGGATAAAGTTGTCGGTTTTTTGAGATGCTTTCGTGTGGGACTTCAGAGGGAGCAACACCCCGTCGTGTCACGGACTTCGAAATCTGTCATTCCAGATGCTGTGGCTGGCCTCACCCGTGTGGCTAAGCCGGCTTGGGTATATGCATATGCAGGCGGCCGGTGTGAAACACAATATTGACTCCCTTCGTACATGAAAGCTGAAATTGCGTCAAGTCATAAGACCTTTTGTCGATTTGAAATTGTGAAAGGACTTGTGGCGCGTCAGAAAATGAAGTGGTTGTGAAGGAAAAGAAACGTGCAGGAGGAAATCGGGGCTTTTGCGAACATGGAGTTGGTCGGTTGGTTCTCCCAGCTCAGCAACATACAGCATCTATCGTATTTCCATTGGGAGCGTTCATGTACGAAATAGGCCAATAAAGATTCCCCGTTTCCAAGCGACTCAGAAGGGAAAACGCGGACAGTAGCCCCTTTTCTGCTGCGCACCATCATCTAATTATATCATTAGCCCTGTCAGTGGAGATGGGAGTCCTTATCCAGCGCTGCAATGAGCCATACATAACATGAGTTGATAAGTCTAACCTAGGGGGAAAGAAGAAGTCATCAGTCTACATGAAAGACAACCACTGGTTCCGAGCTAACATGCTGAACATGGACTTAAGATTCGGGATTTCAAATGGCGACCGGGATGGTTGAGAACACATCTGCCCGGGACTACTCAAGACAACAAGCGAAGGAGGCTCAAGCGTGGATGCGATACGAAATTCAAAGATGTAGGACATTCTTGAGAGGTGGAACGGTCCCAACACCACAGTAGCTGATGGAAGAGAACAACTGAAATTCTATGTAAAGCAAGAACATAAAGGGTAAATGAAAAGAAATCCTTTCTTTTGAATCAGCTCTTGCTTCAAAACGGGTCCTAAACCGTCTTCTTAGTCCGGAGCTATACCTTTACAGTACCTGCATAGCGAATCCATCGTACAATCCTCCCTCAAAACTCCGGGCGTGCCATCGCCCGTGTTGTAGCTCTCGATATTGTAGTCTTCATCTGTGATGTATCCGTAGATGTGGTAGTCCTCTTGTGGTTTCAAGAGCTCAGGGTTCATCAGACCCAGGGCCATGTTGTTTGCAGCATGCTCGCGAATCAGATCTGCGATGGCCGAGTTCTTCCGAATCTCAGCCTCCTCGATGGCGCCGTCGTACCCAGTCGTACCACGAAAACTGCTCAGAGCATTGGCATTGAGGAGGAACTTGACCATATCCAAGCGCCCAAAGAAGATGCCAGAATCCAAAGCAATGTCTCCCCCTGGGCAAGGAGGTGCGTTGACGAGAGCGCCGTTGCGTAGTAACAGTGCAGCTATCTCTATATGTCCGGCCATTGCCGCATACTGCAAAGCCGTCCGTCCCCAAATCCTGGCTGGTGCAGCATTTGTGTCTGCGCCGTGGCTGATCAGGAGTTGGCAGATTCTCATCTTGCGTTCGTATTCTTGCTCGGTGGCCGTATCCCAGGAACAAACGGCTTGCAGCGCCGTCTGGCTCCACTTTCCACACGCGCGGCTGTTCACGTTGGAACCTGCTCCCAGGAGCAGGCGGACCAGATGCTCGTTTCCATCCCTTGCCGCAGCCTGTAGAGGTGTGCATTTGCGCACGTCGCCCTGTGGTTGGTAGTATGCGTTCAGGTCCGCTCCAGAGCGCATCACTCTCTCAACAAGTTCCTCTGGCCCACCTGCACAGATAAGTGCTGCGAGACAGGAGCCCGGGCTCACTGAAACTCCCTGGCTGAGGAGATATTCGAACATTTCCAGTCTGTCTTCCCACTCCTCTCTATAGTGAGCCCGATGATAGATTGCAGGTGGAGGCCTGAGGCATGATTCTAGCAGATGCGAAGGGAAGACGGAAAACGCTTTGCATTCCCTCAATCCTTGAATGACATATTTGACTTTGCGGAAAGTGTCGTCACAGTTAAACCGCAGTAGGTAGCCTGTGAAGTCAAAAGGCGATGAGTCGTTCGGGGTGACAACCAGCCTGGCGCCGTGCTCGGCCAAAAGCCTGATCATGTCGCAGCTCGAGCCCTTGCCTTCCTCATCGCAAACAGCTGCGAGGGCTTGAACACTGTAGCTCGAACCCATCATATTCTTGTCGTCGAGGTCTCCACCTGGGATGAATGAGTTGGGGTCCACTCCGGCGTGGAGAAGGAACTTGACGGCTTCAAAGTTGTTCCGCCGCGCGGCTTCTGCCAACGCCATCACAGCCTTGGCCGGGAAATCCTCGACAATTAGCGCCAAACACTCCAAGGTGTCGAAGCCGTGGTCTTCCACAGCATTTCTAAGGTGCGGTCCCCTTATGCTGGCTCCGTTTGCCACCAAAATTGCAATAAGCTCCAGTCCATCGTCCGTGCAATGCCTGGATAATTGGTGCAACACCGCGTCCAGTAAATCCTGTATACCGACATTGATCGAAGAGAAGGTCAGGTCGACTCCATATTGAACCAAACTTCGTACCGTGTCCAGGTCGATTTCTCTGTACCTCATGGGTCTGTCGCGGTAACGCCTTCCCCAACATGGCGCTTTCACCTCATCTTGTAGCATAAATTGCTCCGCTAGGATAAATTCTAGGTATGACCGCACGTATTTCCAGCTCAATGAGGGTGTTGAAGCCACTCTTGACACTAAATACTCTTGCAAGGCGAGTGTACCGCCCTGAAGAGCAAGCAATATTCCAGTCCTGGATATAGTTGATGGCGATACCTCGCTGTATGGAGCCAGCTTCTCGTACAAAGGACGGTTGTAATAGAAGCAGGAGTCCAGAATCGTGAAGCGCAAACCGTCACTGATCTCGTTTCCATAGTACCACTTAATTGGTGAGTTTCTTTCGTCCGGGCGGAAAGGTTCATCAAAGTCTGCGCCGATCGCCAGGAAAAAGTCCAAGACGCGCATGTCGCCGTTATTTTGGATGTCGACGATGTCCCAGGCGGTGATCTCCCACATGAAGCGTGAAAAAGAGGCCAATGAGCTGCCGCCGCCCTGTGACCACCACTCAGGGGCACCAAAATCACAATCCTCAACCAGTAGCCGTGCAATTTCGTCTTTTTCATCACGGATGGCCGTGACGATCGCGCTGAAACTTTCTGTCCACCAACCAGAGCCAAAACTACGCCCGTAGGTCACAAGATCCATCACGGTATCTTTACAATTCATTTCGACGGCATAAAAAAGTAAATCACCGTCCACTGGTCGAGAAGTCAGCCAAATATTGCGGATTCCGATATCGACCAGAAGTCTAAAAGCATCCCTCCGGCGGCTAGTGGTGGAGTAAAAGAGCAGCGACATCCATGCACTCCTAATACTTGGCAGCCGGCGATGTAGGAGTTTGATGGTTTGGCGAGCATCGCGCTCGAGAATCGAGCAGAAAACCTCCAGCCCTTTGTCGCCATCTTTATAGTCGTGTAGATTGTTCGAGAGCAGATACATAGCTGTTGAAATGAACTGATTCAGCTGGAGGCGTGCCGCAGACATTGCGACTCTGCACCCAAGATCATGCGAAGGACGAGGTGGAACTGGGTAACCGTCTGGGAGCAACTCGAAGCAGGATTGTGAGTTCATGTCCAGATAATAAGTATGAACTCGTTTAGTACGGTGAGTGGTGATCGCTGATAGGAAGTCATGCTTTTTCTGCAACAAGTCATCATCAAGCCGCCAATCCTGATAGGTGTCCTGGAAGAGGTCTGAAGTATATCAGTACATATTAAATGCTCTTTATGGACAGAAAAAGATTGTGAATATGCTTACATTGCAGTGCCCGGTACAAATCCACCCAGGGAATAGTGGCGGCGCAATCCTGGTAGACCGAAACTGCGCGACGTGCAAGAGACCTGGACGCATCGTGTACAACGCCTATCTGCGCATTTGGTTCCGTTGCTGAATAAGGGATCGGGATTAAATCCTCTGTGTGCTCGAAGTGTTTCGGCAGAGCCTCACCCGTCAGCTGGGATGCTCGGGCTCTCACTGTCGATAGGCACTGGACGGGCGACGGAGTTCGTATCGTAATGCCATGCGGAAGCGGACTTGGGGATTCTGAACCATCATACATTAGGTCTAGCAAAATCGGGAGAGGCACCTTCTTTCCCCGGGGTGTGCCGGTAGGTGTACTTGACTCACTTTGGGGTAAAGGTAGGGCGATTGCACCAGACCTTCTAATTTCTTTCCAAGCCTTGTTCCACGGAATCTCAGAATTGTTGAGATAGATGGCCGTTTCCCTCCTCAGTTGTTTCTGTCCTGGCTTTTCAAGACGTGAAATGACGTGTTGGTATATCAAAGGCCAGTTGGTCGACTTGGCTTTCTTTCGAAGCTGTAACACATCCCTGGTCTTGGTCTCCCATGTTGATAGCCTGCCCGCATATCAGTTCCAGTGAGATTGGTATTGGTTGTGAATACGACAGGAGAACACCCGTCCAGCCAGAATGCACCAGCCTGGCCTTTTCATAAGATTGAGAAATCCGATCCTGGTTTGGAAGAGCTCTATTCTGAGGATAGAACATGGGCAAGAACTAGAAGGGAATTAATCTTACGGCTTCACAGGGAATCCTTTTGCCTCCATCAGAAGTTTAACCTCTTTGAGCTTTTTCCGTTGATCCTGGTACAAGTCTCTGATTTCTGCTTTGTTCTGGTGCCATACATCATCGGCAGCACTGATAGGAACATGGTTACCTGAAGCTGGCATGTTGATAATACCAGGAGTTGATAGGAAGTGCGAAGACAAGACAAGT
The DNA here is from genome assembly GCA_014872995.1 of Diaporthe citrichinensis. Classification (NCBI taxonomy): domain Eukaryota; kingdom Fungi; phylum Ascomycota; class Sordariomycetes; order Diaporthales; family Diaporthaceae; genus Diaporthe; species Diaporthe citrichinensis. The sequence continues at coordinate 229,507 of JADAZR010000052.1, read as the reverse complement.
TTTACGAAATGGTATTCCTTAGAATCTGAATTGTACGTTTGCGAGTTTGTTGCTGCTGAGTGTACACGTTTGGGCCCAACAAAATCGGGTAACAAGGAAATCAGGCTGTGGTTATGTCAAGCTTCGAGGGACACACGATATTGCTGGAAAGTATGCATATGCAGTCAGATCCGAGACGCATGATCTTCAAGTTGTCCGAAATCTTCCTGCATCGGGCCTCGTTTATTTTCTCTTACTGTGTGGGTGGTTACACAACCTTGGAATACAGGGATGTGCCCACAACGTAGTCCGATAGCACTGCCACAATGCAGCGCCGGCCACTTAGGTACTGCCAAACCGTCCGTTGTCCAAAATCTTGCATTCTCGGGGGGTACAGAAGCGTACACTGCATGCCTCCATAAACATTGCCACCCTGTCTGACACAAGCCGTAGGACTGTCCATGTCCTTGCCATGCAAGCTGAAAACAAAGGGGAAAGAGGGGTTGGGACTTGGGGCTGAAAACTGGCTTGGATCAACCGGCTGAAGAGGTGTCCAAAATCTTCTCACGTGACGAGCCTGATATCATTATGAGGCTGAGGAGGACATTGCGTAGATGTCCAAAACCTCGTGCTGATGAGTAGACTACCAACACAGCCACTGAGAGCTGAAAGTCCGTCATCTGCCACGCTGAGTTCCCCCTCCCCTGAGGACAAGCGTGTCCAATATCGTGTCACGTGAAGTCTCAGTCCACCTCCGTGTTTCCTGCCAGTGGTAAAAAAACGGAACAGCAAAGGCTATCGTTTTGGGAAGAGCTCCTAACATCCCTATACAAGTCAACCATTCTAGATCTTTAGTTTTCAGCCCCCTACTAAACAAGCTGTGCATGTGTCCGAAATCTGGTTACGCACTTCATGACAATTTGGATCTGCTCCATCATTTGGACCCATACCTGCATGATTACTAGTAGAGGTGAATTATTGAGCTACAAGGCTGATTATCTTCGTCATTGCGCCCTACAGAGTAATATCCATGGCCAGAGCCTCTGAGTTTGTGCCTATATAAGGCCTAGCCATGTACCTGACCTTTCGACATTGGGATGTTGCTAATTGCACTCCATACATCTCCTGGCGCGTTCCAAACAGTTTTTATCCATTGAAATTCGAAGATAACCATCATGGTCCTGGATTTAAATGACATTATCGGCATGTTGACGCTCTTAGTCACCTGTATCCCAGGGGCCTGGTTCCTCATTCGCTTCAAACGCCACCGTCAACGGAGTACAGCAAACACAGGAAGATCATCCTGCGACCTTGTGCGTGGTTCTGTCTTCTTCGTACCTTTATTGCGGGCTGTAGACCGGCTAACGCTTTTTTCTGTGTTTCCAACATTGATTCTACGAACTCCTTCGTACCTGTAGACCTTGAGTACATGCTAAATGAATGTGTTTGGCATCGAATAGGAACGCAACAGTCCCGATATTGCAATGCCACCAAGAGCACACATCTCTGACAACGGTGGGGATCTCAACGGCACGAAACCTACGTGGGAGCTTCCGTGCTAGTATGTAGGTGAAGCCCCTCCTCCCCCGTGGCAAGAAGTTTGTTAGTGCTCAAGCTACAGTGATTGAAAACCATGCCTCTGACTTGAAATTTTCACAGGAATGTCTGTGTTTTCAGTCCGTGAGACTTGTGAGTCTCGTAGCGCTTGGTTTCATGCCCAGTACTTCGCCTGGAAAGACCTGGAGTGATATCCTTCTGCAGTCATTCAACGGAGGCTTCTGTGAATGCACGAACGATTATCAAACCTGATCTCCAGATGAGAAGGATGGAATACAAAGGCACAGAATGAGCAACTGTCGAATAGTATCCGCACTAAGTAACTCGCAGCGTCTACCAAGTACTGGTCAGTAGCAGAAGGATTCGTTGAGCAAGCGTATTTCACAAGGAATGTTCTCTGGGTGAGGTAATTTTGGTTTTCGGAGAACTAAGCATGTAATCTGGTCTATGTAACGACACTTGATCTTCCTAACGATTCTTCACAATCGGGACACATAATGCCGTAGCGTACTCCCTATATTGACCTCAGCCTACGTACCTAGGTAACTAGGACAGTAAGAATAAAAACACAATGTTAGAAACATATAGACAAAAATTAGAGAACAACATTCTGTGTATCTGTTGGACAAGGCACTGTCCCTGTCTAGGATTGTCAGGTGCCTGAAATCGCAAAAGGCCATGGTAATCCTGTAGCAGCCTCGCGCCACTTTCCATGTCACCTCGGCTGTTTCACTTCCCCTTCAGGCAGTACGACATCTCATTGGCGGTCACTGGGGGTCAGTCACTCAGGGGTCAGTCAATGGGGGGTCACGTGACCTCCGTACGTCTATAAAAAGGGTGCCCTTTGCCCCTTTTGTAGTCAGATTCTACCCATACGCCTACTTCGAATACAAACAATCGCATATTTGCCAGATCCAGTCTTTCCTGCCACAGACCTTGATATTCCATTTATCGGGATCTGTTGCGCCCAAACCCCAGCGACAGTTGTGAAGCACCCGCTAATAGCGCATGGTCCTGGGGTGGTGAAGCCTCATGTGCTTCCGGAGATTGCTGACCTGGCCCCTACGGCCGTTTTTTCCAAGCCTGAATCTTGATTCGCAGTGCTCGCAGCGGACGGCTCCGTCTTCCGCTATTTGCAGAGTGTTTGCTGTGGTCTTGGGGTGGAGGTTCTTGTTACCCGACGAGTGTACGTAGTACAAAACATGTTTCAAAGCCCTCAGCTGCAAAACTGCTTCATGGAGTAGCTCATTTTCAGTGGATATATCATCTGCAGTCTTCAGGCTCGCAGCTGATAACTTGCGCAAGGTAACACTTTCCTGAGATTCCTCAGTGGACGGATAGTACCCCTTCGAACCCTGACGAAAAGAGCCTTGGCTGATCAGTGGGAGTGGATTATGGCAGTCTTCGCTAAAAATTTAATCAAGTCAACAAATTGTCTCGTCTTCATCTGGAAGGCTTGCCATGACGAAGGGTTCAATGTCATTGGGACGCATTAGAGCTTACCAGACAACCGTCTGTGTTGCTCCCTTATACGTCATCCTCCTTCCACAAGCTTGACATTTGTCAAGAACCATCCACATTTTCACTGTGGAGCAATTTTGAACGAAATAGGTCAAGATTCCTCGGTGACGAATTCGTTAGGTCTCCGCGGGTCCCCTAGGCAGTACATCCCCTTTCGGACCAAGTCCTGGCCCGGGCAGTCCTCAAACCAGATCTCTAGGGTTCTCTGCACAGTCTGTTAGGTAAAATGGTCAGTCAAGGAGATATAAATTTGCATCGTTGCCTGCCTGCACTGGGAACTACTCTGAATACTAAGACCTACCCTCCAAGACTGCCCGCCACCATATGGCAGCTTGTAATCCCTTCCAAGAGCGTCGATCAACCTGAGACCAGTTTCTGAAGATATCCCGATGCGAAGGAGCGCGATGCGGGAGAATAGCGGCACAACTAGCCTTAAGTATCCTGCAATGACTGTAAGAGTGATGAAATGTCTATGCTATTAGCACGGTCCAAAGCAAGGGACACACTGGCAAAGGCAGTGTCTTACATCAATGTCCTCAATACACAGAGAGTACTGTTCAAGAATTGTTCCACGCCCTGGAGACTAATCTCTCGCGTCTCCAAATTACTCGACTTCATTCTACCGTCCTCTACAAACGGGACAGATTTACGGGGAACAGGCGGGCCCCGTAGAGGACCGCAGGTCTCGAAACGTATCTGCAACTGCTCTAGCCGTTGCAGGGTCTCGGAGACTTTGTCGAGCTGGCTGTCAAGCTGGATACACTTCCCATCGTCTTGCTGAGACAAGTCGTTCTGGCCATGCTCATGGTTATAGATATGATTGTCCTCGAGTGCAATTCGAGATGCCCTTTCCTCCAGGTCGCGCAAGATCCGATCAAGATGCATCATATCATGCTTCTTGACTGCTGAATTTCCTCGGTATGGTTTGGTATTGCCGTCTCGGGGCAGGGACTCGTGGGACCGACGATGATTATCAAGCGTTGACTTGATAACACGTTCTATTTGACATTGTATGTCGGCCGGCATCTGCTTACAAATGTTGCTGCACCGTATGAGAACAAGACTTTTCCACAAACCTCTACCATCCACAAAGGTCGGAAAAAAGAGTTGGACTCACATTATTTGCTGAGATAATTTGATCTGCAGTGTTAACAACTCGGAACCGATTCTATCGCGCAAGACCCGGACCTTCTTGGATGTCGACACTGCCCACTGTATCTTGCGCAATGCAGGTACGGCGGCGCCCAACACGCCACGTCGCGTCGGGAACCGCCCGAGATCTTGCCCGAATTCCGACTGTAAATCCTGCAGAAAGCGGTCTACGGCCTTGCCAATACGTTCCGCTTGTCTGGATATGCTTGCCGCTAGCGCTGGTTGCAACGATTCAGGTTGGACGTCGCGTAGTGTCTGCATGCTTGAGGATAGTGTGTCGAGGAAGTCGGTCTCATCCTGGTACTCTGATTTGGATCCTCCTGCATCCTTCAGTGCGACACGGACTTTGTTTAGGAGTTGAAGACCAGCGACAATGTCTCCAACTGACCAGCCAAATGACATGGTGCGCGCTGTTGCTTATATGCGAAGAGATGATGGCGTCTCGGTCTGTACCAAGTATGGTCCAGAGACTGGAGTAGCTGGGCCAGGAATGTTGGAGGAGCAGAGAACGGTATTTGAGAGACCAAGAACAAGCCAGTACTGTGGTGGCGCTAAACGGCCAAGGCAGAACCCGAGGTGACACCAATGCTGCTGCGCCTCCTTGTAACACCTAACATGACTGCCCTCGCGCACAGTTCGAGACAATGTTGGTAGAGGGGTGAACAATGACTAATTGAGTGTCTGTTCATTCTTCCCGCCATCTCATAGTATGAAGCTTTGCTGGCGATTCCTGACATGGTGTTCGTGACCAAAGAAGAGCAGGGGAGCTACGGTTCCCAAAGTCTACAGATCCCAGACGTGGCTCGCTCCTTATCGATCTTTTGCACATTTAGTACGCTCTGGATCGGCACTGGCCACCTTTGAAACCAGGCGCCGGGGTCATGGCAATCGTAAGCCTGTCCCACATGGCGAAGCACATCACACCCTGCGGACCTGTACCGCCAGCTTCCTTAACTCAAGGATGGCAGGAGTCCTAGGGCTTTGTGAAACGACTGACATGGCAATCTAGCGCTGACGTCAGTAAGATGTTTGGAGCGCCTAGACTCGCCTGGCTTTTTTAAACCTCAATAACTCAATCACTCGCACTGCTCCTTTCGTCTCTGTTAAGCGCCATTGTTAAAACTTCCCGAGCCCATTTATCCTAATAGAATGGACTAGCAAAGAAATTGTGAGTGTTTAAATAAAGCTTAGAATGCTTGTAAAAGGCAGCGGGACAATTTCCCACAGCCAAAAAAGCAAAATGCAGCCGCCTTACAAGCCTCGCGGATATTACAGTGAGTTCTCTTCTATGTATTAGCCGCTATAATCTATACGCTCGGTGGGTCGCTGGTAGCTTTGAGCCAATAGAAGCCCGCGTATTGGTAGGGGCGGCTAGTCGCGGAGCGCTCCACATTCAGATTTTCACGTGTAATCCCTCCATAATACCTCCAACCGGCAAGGATTTCAGTTCTCACACCGTAGTCGGATATGGTGTAATGGTTAACATCGGTGACTCTCACTCACCAGCTCGGGGTTCGATTCCCCGTATCCGAGAACGTCGGAGGTTTTCAGCCTTCAAATATTTTTGCATATTTTTGCAATTATTATTTTCAAGCGTCACGGCGGCCTGTCTATGCTAGTAACACCCATGTGAAGCGTCGCGCTGAGGCGGGTGCTGAGCAATACCCGGATGCAGCCTCCATATAGCACAGAACACAGAACGCCCAAGGCTTCCAGATATCTCCCATTATCTGGATGACTAACAACAGACTGGTTCGATATATGGTATAGAATTTCGTTTGCGTATTTTCTATACTCTTCACTCTCATTCAATAGCCCCCGGCCCCCAGTCCTGAACCAGGCCGATCGCCTGCTTGTGCCCGGAAGAATACCTGTCTCTTTGTCCTTGTCTGTTGCTGGCCATTTGGTTGCCCAGGTCTCGTCTCGGAGAAGTTCCCTACTGCGCCCCAATGCACCCTGCCCTTCCAGCTGTGCAAGAGGAGTAGAAGTTCCATTGGATGGCTCTGGCATGGTAGCCATGGCTAAATACTAGTATGAACACGGATGATTTTGAGCCACGTTCCAGTATGTGGACTTGTGCATTCTAGTGCAGATCATCATCTGGACCTCTTGTGCGGGAAAGGCTTTCCACTTTCTGCACAAGCGATTGGGAACACGTCAGATGCGCTATACGAAATCCGGTGCTGGAGGCTGCCAAGGGTGAAATGGTAGGGTCAAAACCTGCTGTGCGACATCAAGGCAAAATTTGATTGAACAGAGGTGCGTCAGCAGGTCACAGCTGCCTAATATTTGCATATGTACGTGACAAGTGTACAAATTCAAGTGTAACAAGGCAAAAGGAGGGGCCAAATCCATTGATGAAGTTGCAAGTCCGAGTGTTGACCTTGATGCATTGCTTTTTCCCCAAGCCCTTCCACAATCTGTGTCACGACATTGATGCGATTGCAGATCACAACTGAGAAGCCCCAATTGATCCTCATTATCATTTGCATCGTGAATCAATAAGAGCCACAATGCAGTCACTAGATTCAAGAGCCACCGCACAGGGACTGATCGAGAGAATCAGACTTGAGCACAGTCCACAAGGCAGATCAAAGCTATCCTCCATCATCAAGAATGCGCTTGATATGTGAGTGATATTCGAATGGGGGTTTGTCATCCAGGATCTAATCTTGACGTCTTCTTTACAGACTGTCAGCCGAACTATACGACACATCAACTCATTTTCTGCGGGAATTCATTCAGAATGCTGATGATAATGACTATGATCCTGAGTTGATACCATGGCTACAGATCAGCTACGATCCCGGCTTCTTGCGCGTTGACTGCAACGAGGTCGGTTTCGCGGCAAACAACGTGGAGGCCATCTGTACCATCCGCAGTAGCACTAAAAGTGGGAGAAACCATTCGGAAAGGACCGGAGAAAAGGGAATCGGATTCAAGAGCGTATTCAAGATTGCAGATGTCGTCTGGATATCTTCACGAGAGTACGCATTCAAATTTGACAAGAACATTGACTTCGGCATCATCGCTCCCATTTGGGACGAGTTCCCGAGAAGAGTCTTGGAGAAGCATACGTCCTACTTGATTCAATTGGACAATAGCTGCGACGAAGGCCACATAGTCGATAGCTTACGGAACTTCGACCACACTTACCTCCTGTTCCTGAGACGCCTGAGGCGTGTAACGTTGAATGTGGTTACAAACGGGCCATTTCAGACACTTGAGATTCGGCGCCGGGATGAGATCCACAAGGACGGCCCAGTCACCATTATCGAAATGGGCGAGCAGAGGTTCACTTACATTATCGTCAAACAAAAAGTGTACAACCTCCCCCAAGAGGTCAAGCGCGTGGGGGTTGAAAACTCTGAGCTTATCCTGGCGTTCCCGGAACGCGACGTTGCAGAGGATTGCTCTGAACCGGCTTTAGAGGAAGACGAAAAGGAGGCATCAGAAGCATTACCAGTATCGGAAAGCGATCCCAAGGTAGCACCAGGAGAGGCTCCTGAAGAGGAATTTCCCAAAGAAAGGGCCATCGAATGTCAGAATGTCCATGCAGTCCTTCCAATTGGGCAGTACGGCTTAAAGGTAAAGTCACCCCAGGGCTTTCAAGGGCAAAAAGATTAACATTTCCAGTTCATTGTCCAAGGGGACTTTCTCCAGACAGCCAATAGAAGGCACATCGATACATCTTCACTCTGGAACATTGCTCTCCGCGATGCAATACCTGATTCTTTCATGGCAAGCATTAGCCGCCTCAGGTTTGGCCGCATGAGGTTCTCATGGCCTGCGTTCATTCCATCGATTGGAATGAATCCCTTCTTCGAACCGGTGCGATGCGAAATCGTGGCAAGACTAAAGGATTTACCGATTCTCGAATCATTCTCCGGACAATTGACCGCTCCGTCCAAGCTTACGTACGTGGACAAGAAGTTCCTTGGCCATGCAGAGGAGCCACTGTGTTTATCGAAGCGCGCAAGATCTACTTACCTATCACCTAAATATCCCCATCACCTCAAGGACGTTTTATACAGTCTTGGCGTCGAGGAGATGTCCACTGAGAAATTCGTGGAACACTTCGAGCAAATGATTTTGGAAGATGAGGGAGAGTTCCATGCGAAACCGGACGAGTGGCATTCCGAAGTGGCCAGAACGTTGTTGCCACTTATTGACAACGGCGGATTGAAAGAAACATTGCGAAGACTTCCAATAGTACCTCTGTCCAATGGAGAGTGGGTATCTGCTACCTCCGAGCCACGCATGTTCCAGGAGCAGTCAGTCCTAGGCGATCTCCAGGTCTTGAGATCCCTCCGCATTATTCATCACGATGCTATGAAGAATGGGAACCGCCGCAGTCTATGGTCCTTGCTTGACATACACCCTATAGACAGGCAGGGAATCTGCCAGTACATCGTTGACGCTCATGAAAATCCAGTGGTAGATCCAATGGTGTGGACCAGAGCCCAACTGGTAGCCCATGCCAAATTTCTCTGCACCTCTGAATGGAGACCGTCGAGGCCTGTTGACCTCTGGGTTGAAACCTGTCGGCTACAACGCTTACGATCTTCAAAGGTGTATTGTCTCACTGGCACTGACCGCGATGAACCTACTACCCGGGTCCTCGAGACAATGCAGTCTAGGTTGCCCAATGTCCTGCACGACGACTATTTCTATTCAAACACAGCTGTTGAGGACGCAAGTGAAAGTACATCCGAGAAAGCCAACGAAGACTCTGCCGAAAGTGGGTCGCCAAAGAGTACACACTACTCCAAGAATGCAGGCGACGCGCAGGAGGTAACCTATCCCATCTCTGAGGGAGATGACGGTTCACACTCAAGGGCAGTTGGGAACAGCGTTGAAAGTGAAACGGAAGAGACATACGAGAGCAACGCTTACCTCGAGGACATAGCCAATATGCAAAGTCTAGGCTATCCTATCTCTGAAGAAGGATTTCGAGAGTTCTTGGACTGGAAGTCACTCAGAAGGGAGTGGGACCACCTCTTGCAAAACAAAAATCGCCATGATGAGACAAACGCTTCCGAAGACGAGGACAAGTGGCTTTCCTACTTGAAAGATGTGCTACAAGTGGCAACTCTTCCGCGGTTGGCAGAAACGTCACCATTGCAAAGGGATCGTGGGTCACTCATGCTGAGTTCTGACATGAGATGGCTTTTATACTCCTGTAATCCATCAGACTTGTTGCACGTATTGGTCTCGAATTGGCATCATTACGCTCACCTGATCGAGCGCCAGGGTATACGCGACCAGGGCGAAGAAGAGAAGCTGCGGGGGATCCGGAATACTCTGTGGCACCAGGGAGATGAAGCAGAATCCCCCAGTGATTCAAGCTCAGATGACCAAAATGCGAGGCTGGTGGGTGAACTGATACAAACGCGAGTCAGAATCAGCAACCGCAATGTGAACTTAGGGTCTTGTGTCCTCCCAAAGCTAGATCCTCGATTCGATGAGGATCCAGACATTCCCCTCGCAACACTCGATCTCGGATATCTAAGCAGTGATGCGAGACAGCGGCTTAAGTATTTCAAGATCTCAGTGGAGGCTGACGCCGATTACTACTCGAAATGCCTGGCCGCCATGACCACAAAATCTGCACCCCCTCATTGCACTGTGAAGCGGTTGTACGAAGAATTACAATCTCGCTACGACAAGAATGAGGGTCGCATACGGTAATTAAATTTCGACGTCCCCTTGAGGAACAACGAACTAAGCGCAAAATAGGACCGTATTCAGCGGACTGCCTCTCGTCTACTGGTCGAAGCGGACTTTGCGTGATGGCACCGAACAGGGTTCGTGGATGAATATCAACGATTCCATGGAGAGGGGATTTGACCTGGCCTCGGAATACCCGACCTGCACATACTTGTTCCGTTCGCTTTGCGATCCCGCAAACCTGCAAATCACTTCGCTTATAAATGGCTTGAGCTCGAATCTGCTTTCAAAGTCGCCAGATCGTATTCTCGAGGTCCTGGAACAGCTCAGCCAGCGTCTCAAAGGGCTGGAACCAAAACAAGCGGCAGAAAAAGTCAAGTCACTGAAAGGAAAGAGAATATTTCCGGTCTCGGACACTATGGACATCTCAGACCAAGGAAAGTCTAACCGACTGGTTTCTGCAAACAGTTCGCATTGGTACATCGATGATACAAACGAGTTTCGCCGGTGCTTTGGCGGGAAAGTACCTCTGCTTGCTATTTCGCCTTTGATTATCGTGCAGTTGACAGACATATTCGCGGCTTTGAACCTTGATTCGAGAAAGCTTTCCGAGGTCACTACGAGAAGATCCAACCCCGTAGGAAGGCAGCGGTATTTAACCGACGTTACAGCCTTTTTGCGAAGTCGTCATTGTTTCCTTGAGCCGTGAGTGACCCTTTCACATTTCATTCATTATTCTTCCAAGTCCTAGAGAATCAGCGCGTATTGGATAATAGAGTACTGATGGGCAGGCTTAACTCAGTCTGATTCCAAAAGACCACTCAGACGGAAGAGACACTATTAGTGTACAGTTTCGGAGTATAAGCGCCTTCTCCGTAACAGATATTGTGCAGACTTTCAACCTGGTCACAGACCAGTCTGATCTGACAGGGCGAGGACCATCAGTTCAGGCGTCCACAATCGTTGAAGGGGACTCTTTGCGACTGTTCTTTTCTGAGAGCAATCTTGATTCGCTGCCCGTGTCATGGCAATGGGTAGATCTGTTAGCGGAACATATGGAGATACATGATAAAACCTCTCGGAATCTCCTTATCTCAGCCCTGACAGATATGAACACCCGCCAAGTCTACCAACACTTTGAGAGTCGTGGGTACACTATAAATTACACACCCAGTGCAATTTCAGGTAAGTTCGTCAATAACGGCTCAAAGAGTACCTAGTGAACCCAGCTGACATAGCCGATGAACCACCTTAGGTGTCCCACGTGATCCAAAAAGCAGATATCTTTCAATGTCGGGGGATGCAGCACCAATGTTGTCGGCGTTTGACCTCTGGAGAAATACGGCTCAGAACCCCGGGCGCTCTTCCGAGTGGACAGTCGGAGCCATGTCACACAAGACTCAACCACACTCTCGCCAAATCCCTCTTGTCCATCTACTTCACAATTCAGGGGGCATAGGAGATATCAATGATCCGGATTCTAACATCGAAATGTCTGGGTTCTTCAAGCAAGGTCCCTCTTCTGGTGATCCATTCCCTGAATTTAAAACCTACTTCCTCGTGGCAGATCCGTATAATCACGAGCAATATATCACCGAGTGCATGGTTGGTCCATCGCTCCTTTGAATAAAACGAAAGATAACTCAGATTAACTGACTCTGTGTGGTTGCTGCAGGTATCTCAACTTTTCCAAGACCGTCTCGGTGAGCTGTACGACCCGGTCAAATGCTGGACTAGCCGTCTTCGGTCAAGATCAGGCCTTCCAGAATTTGAATACGATTCATCTATACTACACTCGCCTTTCACAATGGAAGGCCGTGATCTGTCGAAAGCGATATGGAAGCTACTACTTCAGTCGTCCTACCGATATGCTGCTCCATTCTCCCGCAAAAGATTTAGCATCGATACAATCTACCATTTTGAGGTATTCATGACAGCGGGTGACTCTGATTCTTGGTTTAATATGGGTTTGAGAACTCTAGAGATGGTATGTTGGTATCACTAGACTGCCTTTCTCCCTATCTTTCTTCATTTGTCGAAGATGTGACGCAACTCCTTTTCATGCGACTGCACCGCCTCATCAGCTAAACCCCTATTCTAGGCACGCTGGAACTCCTACATCCCTTCAGTTCAGGATGACGGGAGAGTTTTTGGTGAGCTTGTAGTTTGGGTCAGGATCTATTTCGCCTTCACTAGTCCGCGTTTTGATTTCATCGTGGACCCGTGGCTTTATTACGTAGGAGGCGGAATGTACCTCCGAGATTACGACGAAGCACAAATTCCTTTATTCGACAACCCAGCGGAAGGCCCGAAGTTCAAAAAGGCACATCGAAGAGTTGATGACTTGACGCGGGACGTCAACGTATTGGGGCCAAGCCTCAACATGCTCAATCGTCGGGCAATGGAGTCGAGCAGGCGCACGGCAATGGCTCCAGCTGAGGACGCAGAAGACAAGACTCCTGTAAGTAGATTTCAAATTCACGTCAAGATGAGGTAAGAGACGAGATCGCAGCTCACCGGGTCCTGATAGCAGGCGCAACTATTGGAATATCGCTACACAAATTTGAAACAGGGGGATATGCGGTTGCTTGTATTGTTTCGCGGAGAAGACCATGATATCCTACGTGGGCTCGTCTGCCACATGCCCTTTGAAGACGCCGGCGCTTTCAGAGCATTGTCGTACGTGTGGGGTCCTGAGCAAGCGAACCATAAAAAGCGTATCTTGGTCACGCCACAGGGGATACTAAGAATCAGAACATCGCTGGGAGCCGCGCTCCAACGGCTCCGGCGGAAGACGAAGGATCTGGTTCTCTGGGTGGACGCCATCTGCATCAACCAGGACGACGAAGACGAGAAGATCCAGCAAATCTCGCTTCTGCCACAGATCTTCCAGAGATCGATCTGCACTCTAGCCGTTGTAGCAACAGACGAAAAGAGTGAGACGACCGTGCGGACTTTGTTGCAGATTGCTGCAGTCCGAGAGTACGGACCAGACATATATAAGTGGCCGGCGGAGCTGGGCATCCTGCGGGCTCATGCTCCTTGGCTACGAGAAGGCCTCCCAGCGCAAGGCTCAATCTTCTGGCAAGATGTAGAAAGTTTCTTCCAGAGACCCTGGTTCAGAAGAGCTTGGATCGTCCAGGAGGCCATAGCAGCGCGCACTGTCACGCTCATTTGTGGCAAGTGGATGATCGACTGGAACGCCCTCCGCAGCGCAATGGAAATGGTTGACAAGAAGCTCGGGACAGCCACATTGGCCGATGCATGGCAACCATTCATGATGCTCACCGAACATCGAGAATATGAGGCTCGAAGACAGAGATGGCCGCTTCTTTACCTGCTCGAGACGTTCCGATACGTCTATGCAGGATTGCAGCGCGACCGTTTCTTTTCTCTATTGGGTCTGGCATCAGACGCGGACAATCCGCTTTTTGAGCCTGATTACCGGAGTCCATTCGAAGACATAGTCCGCCGATTTGGGCACGCCTTTGTGGGACAAGGCGAGGGAATGAGATTGCTTTCCCGAGCTGGACTAGGCCATATTGAACAAGGAAACGAATTGCGAGCAAGTCGTTTTCCTTCCTGGGTACCTGACTGGACAAGACGAACCCACAGTCGCGGATCGCTGAGTTCCGCGGTTGGCCGAGGCGTGACATTTTCGGCGTCAGGAAAGCTAAAGCCTTATCTCTATTACAACACAGACGATGACACATTGGAGGTGGCCGCCACAGCATTGACATATATTGCGTCAGTGAGCCGTTTCTGCAATGAGCCATCTCAGAGGAGCAGATACCTTCAGGAAATTGACACCATGATCGAGGGCTGCGATCGCATCCACCCGGATCAACATCAACGTCTAAAAGAGACTGTCCCAATTGCGGGAGCCCTTTACCCAGACACTGGAGTATCAAGCCCGGTCAGCGTTTCTGAATCATATATGGCATATCGAAAGGTCTTGAGGAAGGATGAACTGCGTACCAAGAGCATGCGCGGAAATGGAAAGAGAAAGGCGAAAGAGACGTTACCGCCTGGTGGTGGCTCGAGATCCGAAACGGAGCCCATACTTACAGGTTTTCGCGAAAAGAGCAAGACGTATGAGGCCTTGCTTGACGCGTATATCCTTGGTTGGAGATTTGTCATAACCACGGATGGCCGGTGCGGCATTGCGCCACACGGCGTCTTGGCTGGAGATGTTGTAGCGATTGTGAGCGGTGGCAACGTACCTTTTATCTTTAGGGACGCTGATGGACCGGGGTACGGGAGCTTCCTTGTTGGCGAGTGCTATATCGACGGTGTCATGTCTGGAGAAGCGGTGAAAAGTTACAAGGCGGGGAGTGAGATCCCAACCTCGTATTACGTTCGATGACGGGGTACAAATGGATGGATGTTGAGAGGTTGAGCTACTTGATGGCAAACATGCATGTTACTTTGGACCCTGTGCGCTACCTCCATCAATTATGCCACCAGAAAAGCCTTGAATACTGATATCGTCTGGCTTAGTAAAGGATGTTAAAGGGAAAGACATTTTCATTCCTAGTCTATCGATTATGCCACTCTTTCAAAGTGCCCCTTACCTGCCGGGATACTGATGAAAGTGATGATTGATGGTAATGATGTGTATTAGCTCCGATGGCAACCGATCTACGTGCGCTGGCGACTGGCAAGACCTGCTAAGGCGAGGAGTACTATAGCGGCGAGCATCTGTGGTCCTGGGTAACAAGCTTCCAAGTAAGAACCTCGCTGACAGACCATCGATATACCAGAAACGCTGGTGGCACCTTGGGCTGCCATTCGTTGCGTGTGATCTTTCAGAGCCAGTGGCTAAAAAAACCATAGTCACCTGGGCAGTTATTAGAAAAACAACGGCTCTGTACCTCTTCATATCAACTGAAAGAGGGTGAAATGAGTCGTTAAGCATTTCGAAGTTCAGGAAAACGCTTCACAAACTTGAGCCACCTGAAACGTTCGGGGATTCTGAGCCCTAATATGGTGTAATGGTCAACATTGGTGACACTCACTCACCAGCTCGGGCTTCATTCCTCGTATCCGAGAACGTCTGAGGTTTCGACCTCAAATCATTTTGTGATTTTTTTCGTTATTATTTTCAAGCCTCATAGTCACCCATCTATGCTAGCAGCAATGTTTCAGAGCCCCATGCGAGGTGTTGGTGGCGCTGTGGCGGATGCCGAGGACCCATGTAACTCTCCTGGCTGAGACAACCTTGGGCGGTCTGCATCCCATCACTTTTGCACTCTCCTTACATTTGTGTTCACTGATATTTCAGGGGCTCTTGCCTTTGGGGAAAGTCTCTCCTGACGAAATGACCATGGCAGGAATGATTGGCTGAAGCTCACAAATAGATTTCTCTACGTCGTCAACCCGATACTTGGCAGCAACTTACAGAGATTGTTGGAATGCAGTTGTGCCTCAACTGCAGATGGATTAGACATTTTGTACAATCAAGGAATTTGCTCATCGACTACAGAGTTCCATTAAGATTGGAATTTTCCAGCTACGCAGTG
Source organism: Diaporthe citrichinensis (assembly GCA_014872995.1). Lineage (NCBI taxonomy): Eukaryota > Fungi > Ascomycota > Sordariomycetes > Diaporthales > Diaporthaceae > Diaporthe > Diaporthe citrichinensis. The sequence goes on along the minus strand of JADAZR010000052.1, from coordinate 214,106 downwards.
TCAGAAGCCTCCCCAAGTTACCATTTGAGGCGGTGAAAATTACCAGTAGCCAAGACTGCCGGCAATTGCACTTGTGAACCGTTCCCATTCACCTCTAAATCGCTTCTTTACCGATAGTGTTATTATATGTCAACAATCTAGCATGGGTAGGCCCAGGATCGGTGCTTCTGTACATGTCACGATTGGTAATACCATGGTCTCCTAATGCTCAAAAACTCCCAGCCTGAAGTGATTGGTGATGTCGATCGTCAGGTCGTCTCTGGATTGCGTTTGCCAAGGACTCGCCCGTTGAGGGGGAGTCTGTTCAACTTTCTCCACTTCCAACATAGCAAGTGTTGTGGACGAGGATTCCGCCGCTTGAGCGGAGATGAACTCGGGAGAACAGCAGCCGAGGCAGTTGCAACATAAACATCGTTATAAGAGCGCCTGCTCTTTGCTTGCCAATGAGGTGCGGGACTTGTAGGGCTTCAGCAACGGAGTTGTCAGACTACCTACCATGTTGCATTCCGCGCTTCACCTACCCGGGCTGGCACTTTGGGGCCTTCTGATAATATCACGTGCTTGGGCCCAGACGACGCCATGGGAGCCCTATATCCTGAGCCCCTCTTCGCGTACGGTGCGCCCGGTCAACGTGTCGGTGCAGGGCGGGGATCATGAGGTTTTATCCGGTGCGGAAGGACTTGTGTTGTCCCTCGACACGGGGGCGCAGGCCAGCCTGGATTTCGGCGTCGAAGTCGGCGGGCTCGTCACTTTAATTATCGAGACGCCGGCGGACGGGTCCCCGGGTCCGCAGCTGTCTCTAGCATTTGCCGAGTCTCCTGCACACGTTGGGCCGATATCAGACGACGCGACGGGTTCCATAGCTTCACAAGACTGGGATAGGGAGCTCAACGTAACTGTTGACGCCGGAGATGAGGTGACTTACACGATGCCACAGGAAAGGTTTCGAGGGGGCTTTCGATTCATGACCATTGTTGCAAAGGCACCAGTCACTATATCCAACATCACCTGCGCAATTGGCTTCTCGCCGTCACAGGAAGACTTGCGGGTCTACTCTGGCTACTTTTCAGCACCCGGCCACGACCTCCTATCTAGGATCTGGTACGCAGCAGCCTATACGGCGCAGACCAACATAGGGCCCGTAGACACGGGCCGTCACCTGCCGCAGATCGAGCACGGTTGGGCATACAATTCCAGCACCGGGGTTGCCGGACCAGTGCTGATGGACGGGGCAAAGCGGGATCGCGCGGTGTGGCCTGGAGACCACGGCATCTCGGGCCAAACGGCTTTCCTGGCGTTCGGCGACGTTGGGCTCGAGGCGTTCAACAACTCGCTCGAGACTATGTTCTACTACCAGAATGTAAGCGGCAGGTTCCCTTATGCCGGGCCATCGACACGGTCATTCAACTCGGGCAAGGAGAGCGACACTTATCACGCCTGGAATCTCATCGCTATCTACCATTATGCCGTCTTTACCGGCGACGAACCGTGGGTGGAGTTTCATTGGGCCAATATCACGAACGCCATGGGGTACATTCTCAACGGGATTGATGGCAACGCCGGCCTCCATAAGCAAGTTGGGGCGAACGATTGGGGCCGGCAGGGCACAGGTGACTTCAATAGTGCTCTAAATGCACTTGACTACCAGGCGATTCTTTCAATCGCGTCTCTCGCAAAGGCTTTGAACAAGTCAGACGAGGCGAAGGCATGGAGCTCTGCCGCAGAAGACATCAAGCAGGCGTTCAACGAACATCTCTGGGACCCTGACGCATCCCTCTACAACGACAACAAAACAACATCCCTCCACCCCCAGGACGGAAACGCCATGGCCCTATTTTTCAACCTAACGCAAAATACCACCCAGGCAAAGGCCCTGAGCAAAGCCCTCGAGACTAACTGGAACAGCTTCGGCCCCGTGACGCCGGAGCTGCCCGACGTCATCTCCCCCTTCATCTCGGGCGTCGAGGTCCTAGGCCACTTCGCGGCGGGTGAACCAGACCGCGCCCTGGAGCTGACCGAGCGCCTGTGGGGCTACCTGCTCGACTCGCCCGAGATGACGGGCAGTACCTTGGCCGAGGGGCTGGCGGCCAATGGCAGCCTATACTACCGGGGCGCGTCCGGGTACAACTACGACGCGGCGTACACCAGTATGAGCCACAGCTGGTCCACGGGGCCGCTGGTCGCCCTCACCACGAAGCTCGCGGGCCTGGAGCTCTCTGGATGGTTCAGGTGGACGTTTGCGCCGCGGCCGGGGGGAGGGGTGCGGCAGGTGCAGAGTGGTTTCAGGAGCCCCTTTGGGCAGTTTGATGTGAGCTGGAGGATGGAGGATGGTGGCTTCAGTGCCAATGTATCGGTTCCCGAGAAAACGGTAGGTGAGGTCGTCCTTCCCTGGCAATGCGACGCAGTCAGACTTGATGGCCAGGATTGGACCGGTCCATCTGTGGAGAAGGTGGGGGAATTCGTATTAGAGGCGACTGGTTGTGATGTAGATGGTCATACATAGTGTGCATGATGCTAAATAACACAAAAAGTCGGCAGGTTTTACACTTCCCTCGCTGCGTGAGAAAATACTTCAACGCTCTTTTGCCTTGGTCCCAATTCATAACTTGGACTGACCTCGGGAGCCGTCTAAGCCCGGATTGCATATAACTTGAAAGATACCGGTAACGTAGTCGTATTGGAGTACATTGCTCACATGCAGCTCGTGATGCAGCGCGGGCATAGCGGAACACATGGAGTGAATAACGCGGAACGCTCTCCCGGTACTGATTCTGCCAACCACCTGCCAGGAACCTAGCTAGGTATCTAGGCAGGTAAACTGGTGCTGTGGCGCCCCTATAGCTGGACTGACACCATTGTCATGCTTTAATTCAGGGGTTGGGTCGGCTGGCTCAGAACATCCAAGCAGCGGCCCTTAGCAGCACGACAAGCTTACAAAGGGCGAGGATCACCCGCGGAACAAACGTGACGTGAACACGATGTGTGCTGATGGCATCTGCGCACGCTGCGACACTCAACAGCCTCTTTCTTGACAGCGCAATCTGATGTACCGTTGTGATCGAATTGCACATCCAACGAGGATCCGAACTTTTTTGCATGAACGTTCTGTACTGTATGTCTTATGCAACCCCCTAGCTGCCTTGAAACAGCAGAAGCTGGCGGTAAGCCACAGGCCTAAAACGGCTAGCCAAACAGCCAGCACTCGTATAACAGAGCAGGAGCAGGCAGCAGCCCGCCATAGTAGGGGAATGCTAGTACATCAACCGTCAATAGCGAACATCGCTCAGGCTGCAGTCACGCTGCCTAGCGAGTTGAAGCTCAAAACCACGAGAAAGGCGCACAGACAGAACGAGATAAAAGCTCGACGTCTGCTCACTAGATACAGATCAATCCTATACGGAGCACTGATCATTTGTCGTCTTTCGAAGGTCACACACCATCACAGATCTTACACCACTGAATACCGAGACAATGTTCGCCCTCGACAATGTGCAGGACGGCGAGGTCGTGTACCAGCGTTGTGTCCTCATCACCGGACGATGTGAAGCCAACCAGAAACGCAGTGCCTATGTGCGCATCGAGACCGAAGATGATACAGGTGCTGCTCTATTTCCTGAGCAGCAATGGCCGATGTGCCTTGGCTGGTTCAAGGCGCTGGTCATCTTGACTCCAGGAGAAAACATCATCACCATCACAACTGGACAGGATGACTTCCACACAAAGAGTGTAAGCCAAGCCAGCCAGGCCACTTTGCAAACCCAAAGACGGAAACATTGACAATATGCCAGTTTCGTCTGCAATATGTACCACTTCTCCAGACGCCACCCTTGCATCTGGCCATCATGGTAGCCAAGGACTCACCCTTGGCCATTGATTGCCCGCCACGCAAGTACAGTGGCCTCTCAAGTGCTCATTCTAGCCTTGAAGCTGCCATAGCCAAGCTCCGCGTCACAGCGTATATGTGGCAGGCCCTGACAGCCGAAGAGCTGCGCAAGAACGGTCTAGGCCGACGATCGTTCCGTCTGGAGGAAGAATGGGCTGCTGATAGCCTAAGCCAATCCTTCACACACGATATGAAAATGCAGTCCACCGCCAAGGTCCACTTGATCCGAGCAGACAAGACTGTTGCCGAACTTCGCGATGCGCAGGTTGCCCAGCAGAATTCCGGTGGGAGACGCAGAGACGATCTGCACAAGATCTTCAGCGAAGCGCTGCTGGCACACGGAGGACCATTTGCCACCGAGGCAAAGCCGGTCGTCGCCGGCCTGATCTTAGACTCGCACTACGACGCGGAGAGCAAGTTGATTCTCGCCCATGCAGCTCTTGGTGCACACAATCCCAGCGGCCTCTCCCTCGGAATTTTCGGGAGCCACTTGACGTATTCCTGGCCACGCTTCATGGAGGAGGTTCCCGACTGTCTGTTGGACGAAGCAACACCCGGCGACCGGGTGGGAAACGACAATGGCGAGTGCGTGTCTATGTGGGAAGCCTGCTCCGTAGGCCAGGGGGCGTTCCTGCATGAGGTCGGCCACGCGTTCTCGGCGCCGCATACATCGGGCATCATGGCCAGGGGTTACCCTAAGAATTGGTCCAAATGCTTCCTGGCGAAGACCGCATATTGCAGGCATACCAAGACCGAGGGTATCGAGCCCGTCACGCCGTCTACGGAGAACGACTGCCGGTGGGACATCCGCGACCTGCTTCGCTTCGTGAACCTGCCGCACTTCAGACATCCTTCAGATTCACCACGGGACGACAAGTGCCCCAGCTTCGAGGTGCGTGACGACGAGGAATTCAGTCGAGTCGTCGTCACCTGCGAGGCAGGAATCGCGCAGGTGTTGATCGATGGCAAGGTGGAAGCCAGCGCCACTCTTGCCAGTCCTCAGAAGTCCATCCAGTTCACCCTGGACGAGCTCGAGTCCCGCTTCGACCTGCTCAAGCCGCTCGAGATCGAAGTGTTGGCCATGAACGGCAAGCACCAGACGGCTGACCTGTCCCGGCTCTTCTCCAACAAGTCGTCCATCCGCGTGCCGGGGACCAGCATCCGCCTGCAGAAGCAGAGCGTCAGCAGCGGCGAGCCGCAGAAGGACGACTGGCAGTGGGCCGTGATGCTGAAGAAGCGCGGACGCCAAGATGAGCTCGTGCCTGCACACAAGATCGACCTCCGGGTCGGTTGTGGGCTTGATGGCGCGGTGGTGTACTACAAGGATGGCACGCGGGTGCCTTGTGGACCGCGCGGCAAGAATGGGAATGATCCGGGGATGGGTGGTCACCAGGCGCGCAAGATTGCGATTCCGAAGCGCGTTGATGTCGTCAAAGTCGCTGTGACAAAGGGCAGCGGCTGGGGGTTACAGGGTTTGAGGATGTGGCTCTCCAATGGCAAAGCCATGGGCGCCCTGAACAAGGAGTATGACGGGACTGTCGAGACTCTTGGTAAGTTTTTCGCCTGCGCACCAAAATTGTGGTCTCTTTCATTTGGCCAAGTGCGAATACGCTTTTGCTGCGACCAGCTTCACTAACACGGAAAAAACAGTTCCGGGACCCAACCAGAAAATTATTGGCTTCTATGGCACCAGTGGCCAATACGGAATGTGCAACGAGTTCGGAATCGTGACAGGTCCAGCGGATCAGCAAATCCCCGACACAGTCTACGACATGCCAGAACTGCAAAACAACCCCGATGGTGGTTCGCGACGGCCGACCAAGCGGCGACGCATTGTAAGTACTCGGGCCAACCCTGCATACTATGGTATGCCTTGGCAAATGAGAATGCGGGCTGTCGCTAATTTCCTTTTTCGTATCGTAGGATCAACACCAGTCCGATACTGAAGATGATGACACGGAGACCTCTGAGGATGAAGACGAGGGGTATGATCACGAGGTCGATGATGAGGACGAGGATGAATGAGGAGCACCTCATTGCGCTATATGATTCGTCACCTTGTTGCCTGTTGCGACTAGATTTCTTTTTCCGGCGTCGTCTTCTGATGTCCAGTATTAACACGGCGCGGGTGAAAAACGTCGGCACTCCACTCATAATTACTGAAGAAGATATGGACAGGACTGTGTTGCGAAATATAGAAAGTCCTCACAAATTACATCCTGGACACTCGTCAGTGGTGTTGAGGTGTCTGTTGTCCGCCCGATCCCAGAGCAGCTTCTCTGCGAGGGCAGATGTTTCCATGTTTCTTCGGACGCTCATTCTATAAACTTCCACGGACGAGCCCTGTCCCGGTCAGGCACCAGCTGCAAAACTGCCCCTGGATGATGGTGATCGATGTGGTCCAAGATGCCTTGAGCAGTATAATGATTCCGAAAATGCGTTGCCGGATCGCTAGTACTGGTGCAGCTGAGGCAATATAGACCCCAGTCTACTGGCGTTTGAATCGAACGGCCTAGGTAAGGTATCGTGATTATGGCCATGTGGCGTCTGGGATCGTGCATGTATTCCTTGACGGTGTATATTGCAGGATCCCGCTCAAACGCACCGGCCTCTATCACAGCCTGGCGATCAAAAAGGAGTTTCCTCGACAAACACTTTCGGCCCGTCGGGCCTCCATATCGTCCCGGAATACTGTGGACGTGAGGCAATCGCTTTTGGACCTCTTTTAGTGACAGACCCATACAATTCGCGGCCCTGGTTGACGACATGGGCATGTAATCTACATGTCCCGTGAAGCAGAAATAACAAACGCGTTTACACGTGATGAGGTACAGGTAATTTCCTGTTCGATTGCATGTCGCACAGCAATGCGTAGTGAGAGTTTCGTAGAGCGTGTTGCAGCTGAAGGAATTGGCACGAATGCCCAAGACGGCCCGGAGGATGTAAGGACAATGCTTCCGTATGACCGAGTATTTGGCCAAGTTACCAACAAAAATGATGGCGGTGGGGCTGGCCTGCCTGAACGCCAGCAAGCTCGGTATGTCGAGGTCTAGGAGGATGTCGGTAAGGATCTCCACTGGCAGCTTACACAGCTGGCCGAGCCCTGTTCTTGTTTGCGAGAGTCCATGGCATTCGTACGAGGTGTCAAAGTCGACGGGACAGAGATTCCGAAGATCGACATCGTCCAACGTGTGGTCAGTGAGGGTCAATCGCCGCTGGACTTGCACAACGGCAACAGTTGAATTCTGCGGCTTGCGGTCCATGTGCGTGGTTGTTAAGGGTGGGCGTACAGAAGAAGTAGGGTGGGCCGATGCACGAAGCTGTGTGGGCCTGATTTTTGGCTGATGGTCAGAGGGGATATTTTGCAACGAGACCCTGGGCCCGCAGCCCCTGCTAAAACGGAGGATCACCTGCTGACTAAATAGAGACGGGGTACCTGGGTAGAAACGGACGGCAGAAAACGGAGGCACGTACTGATAAGCAATTCCGCCTCTTATCAGTGGAGCCAATATACATAGTGGAGGTTCCTAGGTATTATTCGGAAGTCAGACTCGGAGTGCAGATTCGAGGCCCAGAGCAACAATTAGATACATGATTGTGCCCTGACAATCGGTTGGATAGAAGCCATAACCATGTCTTTGATTCATCATGGATGATGAGAAATAAGTTCCTTTCCACAAAGTCTATAGTACGTATCTAAAATCCTTGTTCTCAAACTCTGTATGGTCTCTCATTCCGGCCTCCTTACTCTGCTCTCTGTCAGGCTCACCATATTTATTGTTTCTGTATCGGTTGACAAAAGCCATGTATACTGCATTTTTGGGTTAGCCAAGGATTCAAGGGAGTGTGAAATCCTGTATACTTACGCAGAAGAGATAAATGACACACGAGCTTAATTGCGTAGCCGACTAGCAAGCCGATGGTAGCCCCTCGAAATCGTGGTGCTTCCGATTGCTTCACCGCAAACGGGCCGGCGAAATTTCCCCAGCAGTAGGCCGTGCTGAACACATCTCGTCAGTTGCAACAAGACAGTCTTCCAAGAATGGAGTTCTTACAAAACCATAGCGCTGGCTAAGGAACGATGAGTATATCCAGCCATATTTGATGAGATAGTGGTTAGAGAGACGGTGAAGCCAACTGACTGTGCGTTGACCAGCCAGAACGCAACGAGTCGGCCCCATGTATTTGACGCAGGGAGGTATGCCATGCAGGCGGCCGACACAGTGCACAGGAGATTAGCCACTGTTGCAGTAATCAAGCGTGCTAGTGTCATTCATGTCAGTAGAATGACAGTCGAGACATTTGAGAATTTCATTGCTCACAATTGGGGACATTCAGAATAAAAGTGCCTCCTATGAGGAGCGCAACAATTTGCACTGCATCTCCAACTGACTTAAGCTGGGTGGTTGTCGTTGTGTCGAATCCCATGTCCCGAATGATGACAGTAGAGAAAGAGTTGACAACGCCATTTGGGATAGCCCTAGAGAAGGTCACATCAAGAGCTGCGCAGAATTCAGGCTTAGCGATAAAGACTTACGCAGCGAAGACAGAGGTGAAGAGTAAAAGGGCCTTTGGGTCAAAGAAACCAACCAGAGCTTGTTTCTTATCGAATGCCTTGTTTTTGATGCCAGTCTCATTATCAGAGACACGTTTGACAGCCAGAAGTCTCTGGCGGTGGTTGAGAAACCAAGCGTTTGAAGGTGAGTCGGGTAGGGCAAACCAAACAACAAGAATGCGGAGATTCGCACCGGTAAAAATGGAGGATGCACCGGCTTTGATCACGTGCCTTAGCACGTGACCTAGCTGCAGCTAATAAGACCTCGCCCTTAAACCCACCCTCAATCATAGTCCACCACTTATAATGCTTATTGCAGCTATAGCCACCAGCAACCTGCATAGTCTTTATCATCACTAAACCTAATATAATCATCCTTCATTAATATCATATTAAATTAATTAATTACTTATTAGAATTAATTATTTTAGCATTAAAAAAAATTCCTAATTACTTAAATCTTAATTTTTTAGTATTATAATGATAATGTAATACCCAAATTACTTTAATTTAAAGGCATAGTGGCAAACTAATTGTTATAATTAAAATGCTAACATTATTATAAGTAATTATTATTAATTAATACTTTTTAACCCTTTTGCCTTCCTTAAACTTTTTTATGATAAATATAATACTTATAAAAACCTTAAGATTAATTTAAATAAAGTCATAAAATCTATTAAATTCCTTATTATTATTAAAAGGTTAAAGCCTAATTATATAATATTAATATGTAATTATAATGCCTAGTAATTATTTATTATAAATAAAAATAATACCTTAATAATTAAAGCAGGTTATTTATAATAAGCGCTTGCTTATGTAACTTAAGTAATATTTAGTAAGTAAATGCTAATAATTCAAAAGGATGCACATACTTATTATGGTTCTTAGAAGGTCCTTAAAGCTTAACGTGGCTAGGTGAAGCTTATAGTAAAATATTATAATTTCCTTGCTTATATAACTTAAGATTTATTTTTTATAAAGCTTAAGTGACTTAAAGCAGCCCTTCGTTAAGAATACCCTTAAATCTAGCTAGGAAGTAATATAATAAAGGATTAATTAGCAACCTTTTAAAAAAAAAAGTAGGGCATTTATATACCTTCTTAAGTTGCTTTAAATTAGCTTAAGAAAAAGGGTTATTAATATTAATGGGCTGCTAATGAGAAGGATAACATTATAGGCATTTTTTAGTGTAAAAAGCAGTAAATAACTTGGATTTAAGAGTAATGCTTTTTATATAATATTTTGCTTAATTTCATATACTTAATAAATAATAAGTAAATGCCCTACTTTTAAGGCATGATAATTATTTATATGAAGAAGATTTTATTATTATTTCAAGTTATTATTAATAATGAAAAGGAAGTTGACTTTTAATGACTTTTTTAGTAAGTTTATGATCTTCTTAGGTAGTGCAACGCCAAGCCTTTTACCCTTTTCATTATTAATTATAATAACGCTTTAATTAATGCTTTAAAGCATAAATTCCCTTAATTACGTCATTAGTTATGCATCTTTTATTATAATATAAATATTATACTTTGCATTAAGTAAAAATAAAGGAAGCCAGTAGTAGGAATATTAGTGATATTAGCAATAATGAGAGATATTATGAAGGGTGATGAGCTAAAAGCTCTTAATAAGGGTAATAAGGATCTTGCTACCCTTAATATGCTAGTAAGAAATGTAATGATAATGTTTATAAAGATTCTTAATAACATTCCCTATATTTAAATAACCCTTTTTAAGCTTTTTAAAATTATAGAGTACTTTATAAATTATAAGACTTTTAATATGATGTAGTAATAACTTTAAGAGACCTTCTTAAATTAAATGATAATCCTTAATTATTTTAAGATATAATATATTATTAAGAAAGATAATATTATTATTAAATAAGCTGTATACATTACTTACAAAATACTTAACTTTAGCTTATATATAATCTTTTTTATAAAGTATATGCATTATAAGTTTAAGGTTTAATTAGGTTATGACATGAGAAATTTTCTCTATTTAATAAAGGCTATTAGTAATGCTATTAAGGGAAGGGCTTGCAACTTTCATTAAGAAAAAGTGCATTAAAAAATATCAGCCCTTATAAAGTTCAATAGTTAAAAGTGGCTGGGAAAGCTTCCTTTATAGATCTTAAAGCATGCCCTTAAGCTTTTTAATATAACTTATTATTATGCATATTAAATACTTTAAGGAAAAGCTTATTAAGAGCATTATATAATTATTAATTATTATTACCCTCTTTATATTTAATATGGCATTATTTATGCTAATCATATAATAAATAAAGAAGAAATAAGTTATCCTCTTAAAAAGATTAATATTTATAAAAATTATTACCTTAATTACAACTTCTTTCTTAATAACTCTTTCCTCACTATATACTTATTAAAGAAGGTTACCACCATAAAGAGCAAACCTTATAAGATCTTTATATTTGCTGCTAATGAAGAGGGCCTTTTTAAGGGTTATAAAAAGGTTATAATAAGTAAAAAGATAACATTAAATATTATAAGTTTAGGTAATAAAGTAAGTAATAAAATAAGGGCAATAATAACTTTTATATAAAGAGTTAACTTAGCTTTTAAGTAAAGTAACTTAACCCTTAAGTTGCTAAATAAAGAGGATACTTTTAATAATAATACTTAATAAAATATTATTCATTAGGATTAGTAATTAATAACAGGGCTTACAAAGCAAATAACTTAATGATCTTTAAAGCAAAAAACACCCTTAAGCATTATAAAATCTTTTAGTCAAACTTTATTAATATTTATAGCCTTAACTACAAGGGTAAGAGCTAAAAAGTAATATATAAGGGCTATGGGAAGCATTAATTAATTAATATGAGTAATTTTAATTGCTAAGGATGTTATTAATAATAATAATGATAAAGAGGGTATTTAAGATAAGATTATAATTCATATAAATTAAATAGGCACTAGAATACTACGTAATTAAGTATAATTAAGTAATTTATGCTCTTAAAGAGTATTAAAAAAGTAATACTTATAATAAATTAACGGTTAAAGTATTTTATTTTATTATTAAGGGAAATATAACGCTATACTATATTAATTTAATGGCAGGGCGTTATTAATGCGTTAAGGCTAGAATTGCTTCGTTATGGTCCATGCCCGGTGCGCCCTCCATTTTAACTGGTGCGAATCTCCGCATTCAACAACAAAGGCCCAAAGACAGGTTACGCCCCCCAACTACCAAGAGACGTTAGGTAGTCGCTCCTCGTGGGACAATAAACTTTGCAGACATACCACGTAGAACAGAAGCTGCCAGCGTTCCGGCTTTGAATCAACCGGAAGCTTCGAAACTCCCATAGCAATGTATGACCCGATCTATTGACGAAATTAGCTTCCTGCTTCTGTTGCTCAGGCCGTCGAATTGTGAGTTTGCAGAAGTACGAAGAAAGACCTACAATGCCACCCCATCCGAGAGAGGAACTGCGTATTATAAGCGGAACTGCACCAAATCATAGTACTATTGTTGATACGTACTACCAAATACACTGCCGAAGAGGGATCTCCCTTCGGGTGTACCAAAATCCAGTCATGAGAGTCAACCCACTGATACTGTTTAGCTACTTAGATTGCAGTTCTGGAGTCCCGAGTTTGACTTACGGCGTCACTGCTGCCTCGAATAGACCCATTAAGACTGGGTCACCACGTCAATTTCTGTACGGCATAGGGAGATGGCTAACAATCAAACGGCTTACATCTGACGCCCACTACAAATTTCGTCAGCTCGGTTCTCGGGAAATCAGTCGATAAAGACACGACATACAGGCACTGGAATAGCTTCGACTTTGAGTCATAATAATGAGCATCAACCCCCAGAAGGAGATACTGATTGATATGACTTTCTGAGCAGGGAATCTGCCAATGAGCCAGCCGCAAGGATATTGGCCGAAGAAATAGCCCGCGTAAACCACTGAGATGTTCAGTTAATGACCAGTGAGGCGGATTCTATTTTCCATCTGAGAAATACGTACTTGCTGAGAGATAGTTGAATTCCTGGCCTTTGAGACCCAATGCAGCTTGGTACCCCAATATATTAGCATAATTCAAGGAGGTCTTGTCCATGAATTGCAGTGCTTGAGTGATAAGGAACATCGGGAGAATGACAAGGTCGATCTTCCATCGTAGCTTTCGCAACTGTGACGTGAAATTAGCTGGGTCTACTCATGAGTTGTCGTGTGACAGGGCAAGGGAGTTGCTAATTGAGTTGTATGCGAACCTCTCGATCAGAGGCCTCCAAGTCCATGGCTTCGAGATACTCTCTGTACCCCACGGCATTCTCTTGATGCGTGATGTCCATCTCCTGGACTTTGCCCCGGGTAGGCGCGAGACTTCCGTCGTCGGCCGGCTTACTGGCGCTCTCTGCCATGGCTCAAGAATGACCGCGATGGATTCTTCTGGTGAGAGACTTGCTGCGAAACTTAGTCGCACAAAAGCGACAAATGTGGAAGGAGTAGGAAGAACTGGAGTAGTGAAGACGAACAAATTCTGTGATAGAAGGAGATAACGGCACCGCTTTCCCCCACGACGAAACCCCAGACAACCAGTCATTTTGCGGGGTGTGACTTTCCAGACTGGGGAAGATGGGGAAGGAGGGTGGCTGACAGGGAACAATTCCTTGGGGTAGGGTCAGGTGCTCCAGGCACCCTCCGCGGCATGTCTCCGCGCGTTGAAGATGGATGAAGCTACGGTAGGTCAACGATCGCTGGCTCATCGATCGATTCAGTCAGTGTCTCTGGTAAGCAACAGCTCCCTTGTTCACCCTAAAAATTTATGAATGGGTCCCACAAGCTCAGCCATTCGATCGCCGGACTCTGCTCGGCCCGACGACAACCCGGAGGTTGTTGCAAGGCGCTGAGACACCTTCAACGGGTCCAACAGTGCTGTGACAAAACATTTGCAGGCCAAGCCTTTCTATACTATAAGCATCTGGAGAAGGTTCCCGTTAGACTGACAAAACTAATGCAACCACTCAGGTCGACTGCTCAGGAGCGCCTGACGAGGTCCATAGGTAGTGAAATGAAGAAGCTTGTCGAGCAGATTCTGGCAGAGAGCAAGGCCACGAAGGAAAGTCATTAAATTGAATCTGGGAGTGTTATGTTTTCTAGACTTTTAATTTAGCCTTGCCATTATCCCACGCTTTGAATAGTGAATTTATTGCTTACAGATTTGTCGAAAATGTGTTATCTATCTCTATTTATTTAAGGTATCAAAAGGGCCAGCCCCTGCCAAGGACGATAACCAATCATGGAACTTGGATAATCAGAAGCGATTTGAGCGCATTTATTGCGCCAGACAAGGAACCATCCCGCCTGAAGTCTCCCAGCACAACTCTGGCTGTACAAGACTGATAACACGCACTTGATTTTTTCTTTCATCTCCGATACCTTCATTCGATTCTTTCTCTAGCGAAGTCAAGGCGACATTGAATATGGCTTATTTCGATACCTGCCCGCCTGAAAGAAGGTTCGGTATTCCCACGGCACTCGGCTGGCCTGGAGGACCACGTGTCTTCACCATTGTCGACGCCGACCAAAGATGCTGCATCGAACTCAGCGTAGAAGACGAGGATGCGGAGGATGACTTCGCCATGGAAACCATTGCGCGTCACATTGACCAGCTTGACCCCGACGTCACACTGATTGACGTGTCGCCAGACGGCGCTTTACTGTCTACGTCAACGGATCCCCAGCATGGCCAAAACACAGCAATCATGTTTTCACCACTGGAAATGATTCCTAGCGAAATCATGACCGGAAAGATATGCAGGGCCGAGCTTGTTGAGGTGGAGAGGTTGGCAAATACTTGCGATCTTGTCTCATACGCGGACGGATCCTCTGGTGTGCGCAAGGAGGCCGTCTTCAAGTACGAGTGGTATGGCCAATGGGCTGGGAAACAGTGGGACGAGCTGAACTGCTGGATTCGGCTCACGGGACACCCAAACATTGTCCCATTCGACCGTATTGTCACGGAGCATGCCGAACTTCCGGGTTTAGGGCAGAAGGAAGTCGTCGTGGGCTTCACGACAGCGTTTGTCGGCGGAGGAACTCTGGACGACAATCGGAGCCGACCTTTCAAGTTCAAGTACCTCGAACAGCTCTTCCTCGTCATAGACGACCTCAATCTGAAGCACGGCATAGCGCACCAGGATCTCGCTGCTCGAAACATCTTCATCGAGCCTTCAACTGATGCTCTCCAGATCTTTGATTTCAACTGGGCTGCAAGGATCGGGCACGCAAGCCCTATGCCCCCACATCCTGACCACTATATGGGTGCGATATACGAGTCATTCCGTGACGACGTCAAAGGGGTTGGTTTCACTCTCTACGAAATCATCACTGGAGACTCACAGCACCTGCTTACTCACGACTCCAAAATATCGGACGTGCTTGACAAAGAATGGATCCCACACCCCGAAGTCACGCTTGACAGTAACGTTCAAGAGTACCGTGAAGCACTCCGGAAATGGATTGAGTGGCGAGACCAGCCGGTGAATAAGATCAAGCATTATACTGAGGCCCCTGAGTATATAGATTGGCCGGTTCCATTCATACCCGTGCTCCCCGAAAAGGATGCCTACGGAAACGTCCTCGGGATGAGGCCGTATTTTGTCGCTCCCCGCTCAGGTTGGGAGTCATTAGGGGTAGATATCATTGAATGGAAGCGGCCAGCCCACAACAAGATCCCTGATGGCTTTTATGTGTTAGGCAACGGGCATCTTGTCTTAAAGTCGGAGATAGATGCAAAATGAAGATGAATGCATATGAAATTCGGAGCGGATCCAATGTTGGTGATAATCTTTGAATAATGTTGATCAAAAATCGGGAATTTTGTCGAATTGGATCAATTCTCTGGAATAATTTACGTTCAAGTGTTTACTACAATTGTATGCCCCTTAATCCAGGCGTAAGAATGCATCTATCTGTGCTTGGTTGCGCTTTAGATCCCAGTCCACCGTGGCTCTCGGTCAGATGTTGCTCCTCGAATACTTCTCAGGACCACGTCAGTAGTAACATGAGTGGATCTCCAAGGCGACGGAGACTTTGGACAGGTGAGTGCAACTTACAAAGACGTAAGGGCGAAATGAATGCGAATGGTTGTCCAGAATTCAGTGCATCATACTATCTATGGACTCAACGATGGCCCTTAATTCAGGGTAAGACTCCAAAAGAGTCACGAACAGCCTCAAGTGTATTTAAACCTTAATTTCAATAATTCTGGACAAAAGAAATGCGGAAAGCTGATCTGGGAATCAACCGCTGTTGTCCGTATTCAATGTTATGGCCGAGCATAGAATCCATGATCCGTTTCAATTTGATGCAAGCCTCCATCACCTTTCAAGGCCCATGAGGTCGCTCCGACTTTTCGTGCTTGATTCATAAAGTGCCTTGACAAACTCAGCGCGGAGACCGTCCCTGAAAGTTCCGAATGCCGTACTGAATTGCAACAGGCTCAAAACGATTCGATGCAGTGATTCCCACCAACGGTGACAGTGTCGAGGTTGCGCGGAGTGACTCTGCAGAACAGACCGCCAGGTGTTAACCAATTTGGACGGACTAGCAAACTACCTGACGGGACCGAATCTGTCCTCGCCTTCACACAATATATGATAGAGTGATCTGGCAGTGTTCAAGCTGAAGAATCGCGCAAATAGTGATCGGAAGGCCCCCAACAGCTCGTCCTCTGTGAGGGGACCGCAAGCTATGGATGGCATGTGTCTAGAGATTAGCATTTACTTAGTCAGCCCTCGTAAGTGGCAATGGGAATGAAGGCCAGTCATACCACGTCTTTTAGCGGCGTCAAAAGCTGTAAGAAGCAGTACGCCTAGGCTTTAGGATATATTTTCAATCTGGCGACATGTTCAGGCTGACGTATCCAGAGTCTCGTGTTTTATGTAGCCATTTGGTAATATGCGAATTGGCTGCATTGACAGGTGTGGGGAGCCTCTTCTGTTTTGCGAGCCTCATCTGTTTGGGGTCAAGCGTGTCTGCGGAAGGCAGAGGGTCTGATGTTGCGTTCAATTCTTCGTCAAGCAGGAACAGCTCCTCTCCTGTGTTGGAGGCATGGAAAAAGTCTTCGGCCACCTGGCTGTGCGGCCTTTCTTTGGGATTTTGCCCATCAAAAAAGCTAGGCTGCTGTAAAGTGACCATGGAGATGATGTCGAGCCCTGAAGGAAGATTGACTGACTGCGCTCCCAAGCACCGCTGGATGTCAGCCAGAATATCGCCCATAGGTATGACATAAGCATCTCCGAAGAGGTCGTCTGCGACGACGTGGCCGTAGACTTCAAGACGCAGCTCATCGACGACCCATGAGCCAGAATCACCATCGCTAACTATATGCTGCGCATTAACTTTTGCATTCTTCTTCACCAGTGGCATCAAATAAGTATTCTTACCCTCGCTCCCCTCTAGAGATAAAGTGTAAGCATCGGTAAAGTTGTCTCCTGGGTCAAGCAAAACTCGCGCGGTCGTTGTGGAAAGCACGCCGTGTTTGATTCCCTGAGACGCACAAAGCATGGATACATCGATCTCATCTTTGCCACGACCTGTTGTTGACTGTGGCAGGCGTAAGTCGCCTCTGGAGTTTTCTCGGCCATCAAAGGCAAGTTGGTTCGGTCTGTACGCGTTCAGTTCGAAGAGGGCCCAATCTAAGTAGGGTTTCATCTGGCGTTGTTCTTCGTCCAGCTGGGACTTCTCCCCTCGCGTGTCGAGAATCCTTCCGAGATTGTGTTCATTAGAGACACACCAGCCTCCAGGGCTATTGTGATCGATGTCGTTGCTCATTTTTTGACAAGTCGCTCTGGTCTGACCTTCTGATGCCTCATCCGGCCCTTCGCCGAGGTCCAGATACACCAGGTCACTGCCATTCCATGGTGCCAATCCTGTATCGCCTTCGACTGAAATGACTTGGCGATATTTTATCAGATGACCAGCAGTGAGTCCGTACAACTGGGACTCTCCGTCAACGAACGTGACCTTGACCATACCGCCGAAAGTCGCGTTCCTCCAGTGCCCGAGTCCATCACACAGACGCATAGGCACGCCACAGAACGTCTTCGTGCTGTCGTAAAAGCCGTTCACAGCATCACAGCGAACCGTTATATCAGAATTTGATGCCCTTAATCTGAGCGCATGTCCAATGACCAAGGCCTTGAATGAGGGAACCTCGTCGTCACCCGGATCGCATAAGGACTTGACAAGAGTCTCATGGAGAAAGTCTTGGATTTTACGCTTGATGTTCTCCGGACAGATGACTACCATGTAGAGCTTCGCCTCGGAATCTGCCTGCGTCTTACCCAGCATCATGGGTCTGATCGCAATCGGTTTGTATCTCCCAGGCACTGGTTTGAGCTTGCGCATGAAATCGATAAGCATTCTCTCAATTTCCAGCTGCACTTCGAGGAATCTCCGCTTAGTCTCGGCCTCCATTGCTTTGTTGGAAATGTAGAGACCCAGTTCTTGGATGAACGTGACTTTGCCTGGCTTTCGCAACGGAATCGCCGTGTCCTTGGAGTCGGGCATGCTGGTGGCTGAGGCATACCCAGAGTCGCGGGCACGTTCGCTGAGCTCTACCGTCTTGG
The DNA here is from genome assembly GCA_014872995.1 of Diaporthe citrichinensis. Taxonomy (NCBI): domain Eukaryota; kingdom Fungi; phylum Ascomycota; class Sordariomycetes; order Diaporthales; family Diaporthaceae; genus Diaporthe; species Diaporthe citrichinensis. Next base: position 196,035 of record JADAZR010000052.1, on the reverse strand, counting down.
TGGCTGGTGAAAATGGCTTCGAACCCGGAGCGGGAGGACTGGAAAGCTTGAGTGCCTTGAGGTCATTCACAGCTTTGACCCTCGCCAAATCCTGCGAAGCTTCATTTGACATACTGAGACTCGCACGGTTGGCAGATGGAACTTGACGGCAAGAAATAAGAGTGCGGAACCATAGAGGGAGAAAGACAGAAGTTTGAATACAGCCAAATTATGGTGTTGGGAATTCCGGGGCAGGGACTCAGATTTATTAAGATGGCTTGGGTGTGGCTGAGTTAGTCCCGGCCCCCCTCCTCTTCCAGTGTCGGGCATCATTGCATCTCACTCCTGCCTTGGTAGCCAGTCGCTTATCTGTGGCGTATAAGCGAACCTGTCGAGGCCATGATGTATGACAGAGTCGGCCCAATACATTCCAATAACCTGCAATTTTTCGCGCTTCCTAAAACCAGCTGGACAAGTCTAGTTCCTGCTGTGCAACAGCAGACGCCCACAGCCGAGCAAGGCATTGGGTAGCAAAGTGGCTGAGTTTCGAGATTTTCTACTTCTACGACTCGCGCCGCATGCAGATAACTTTAATTACCTGCCGGCATCCGCAATCGAAGTCTGTTCGGCACCCATGAAAGACGATAGATTGCCGTCTTTGAAATGGATCCGCCGATTGCCTTGTTTCCCCTAGAGAACGTTAACGAGGCTGATTTGCAAAAGCTTTGCCAAACGCTATGGCGATGGGACTAGTGTGAGGTATGCACATCTAGTCTGTCTTGTGGATCGACGAGTTGTGCTTGGAAAAGATGGAAGAGGTTGAAACCATTCTTCCAGTTTTACAAGGCTTGTACCGCGTCTTATGTTCCAGAACTCCTGGTTGGAAACCACCCCGCACTCAGCGGACACGAGGATCTTTTGAGCATTATTCGCCTCCTGCAAGACAAACGCTCGAGTTCCCGAGGAAGTTTGATGGAGGAATACTTTTCACTTCTTGAAGAAGCTTCGCACCCCGAGGAGAGTGATATACATCGCGCTTTTAATCTCGCATTCAAAGTCATGACCATGGTGACTTGCTCAGGCGAAAACCAACCAGCTGACCTTTTCGACGCTGGGTCTGAGCCGGTGGAGTGGCGCAACGGCGATTCTCTTTCGCAATTCTTCGAATCCGCTTTTCCAATCCGGGACCATCCGACGCTGAACGAAAAGGAGAATGAAGCGGGAATCGACATAAAGTCTCAGCTGAGAGCCACTCAGCTTCAGAGTATCGCAGGCCTGAAGTTTCGCGGGACCGATAATCTGAAGGATCACCTCCGGATGAGCCAGGAGACGGGAGTCGTTGAGCTATACCATCACACCTCGGTCCTGAAAGAATGCCTCAACATGCAAGGCTCTGACCCCAATGATCCGGCGTCGATAGGAAATATTTCCAGGTCAGCATCATTTCCTCACTTCGCTACTTTCTCCGACGACAAAAGATTGTCTCGAACTGACACTGTCAATAGCGTCATCCCTCGACAGCTGGCTCTTGAAACGCTAGATTCACTGCAAAAGGTCATTTTTCCAATGGATCAAGAGTCTCGAAGAATACTACGATCTCTTGTCGCCAAACAAAGCTTGGATCCGGACTGCCTCAGGTTCGAGACGGCAATCGACCGTGCCGATGACGAGCATGACATCAAGTATCAGTACTGGGGTTCTCGTCTGATGGACTTGTACGATGAGGTTGAGAACCCCAAGCCTCGCGGTCTTCTGGAGCAGTGGATGGAGAGGAAGAGTGGAGCGAGGTACGTGATGATGGCTACCTTGGCTGGCGTCATAATCGCGGTCATTTTGGGCCTGCTTGGACTGGGTGTTAGTATTTTCCAAGCGTGGGTCGGTTATCAGCAGTGGAAGCACCCAGTGAGAGTGTAGAAGACTGCTTAATTCGAGCATCCTTGTTGTACAAGTGCTGCTCAACGAAATTCGAGCAACACCGATTTTATGATGAGCCAAATGTTAACGGTTGGGATATCATGTAGATTTCTATTCATCTTGATACCATCACCTGTTTCCCCGGCCATGCCCTGCTGGGACTATTATGGGTGTGGTCCTTGGAGAACCTACGCTCATGTGCGACGCCAAAAGCTCCACCATATCAAGACTATTCGACCTCCGGGCTTTCTCTAGCGGCGTGAGGCCCTCTGCGTCGCGAATACTTAGATCCGCGCCTCTCTCGACCAGAATCTTAGCCTCGTCGTATCTCCCGTTGTCAACAGCAGCATGTAGTGGTGTCAGCGCCCCGTTCCTCTCCCAGGTCTGTAGGTCTGGGTTTGCACCGTGATCTAGCAGGGCGTTGATCAGACCCGGATTCGCGCACATGACCGCCCAGTACAGCGCCGAGCAACCGTCGTTTGAGTTTTGAAAATCAGGATTGGCGCCGTTCTTGACGATTTCCAGTGCGACTGGCAGGTACCATCCTGCGCAGACACAGTTGAGGATGGTATCACCTAAATCTTTGTTAGCATTGAGCGAGCCCGCACGTTGTGTGAACGAGAATACTGACGAGCGACCGGGAACACGGTGTTAGGATCAGCACCATGTGCAAACAGTAGTCGCGTCACAGAAAGGCTGTCCGCGGCCATCTTGAGAGGATTATAGTCGCGGTTCTCAGTCTTTTCCACAAGGAGCTTGTGACGAGGCTCCGTTCTCCTGGGTTTGCGAGCACTGGGTGGGAGGATCGAATCCACATCGGCCCCTTTCTCGATCAAGAGTTTCACATCACCCAGCCGGTCTCTCATCACGGCCTGATGTAAAGGCCTGTACCCATCCTCCGAAATATTCGGATCAAACCCAAGCTCGAGGAACTTTGCCAGTGCGTTCGAATCCTCACGCTCGAGCGCCACGTGCAGTAGCTGCGGACCACCGCCGGCCTCCCCAAACCTTTTCACCACCGCCTCTAATACGGGTTCCAGCTTGGAGTCGTCCTCCCCGGCGTCCTGGAGCGCGTCGAGGATCCGGGTGGAAAAGCTACCCAGCCGGCAGCCCTTCTCGATAAGGAGGACCGCCACCTCCTGCGAGTGCTCCTCGAGGCACACGTCGAGCGCGGTCAGGCGGTCGTCGTTCTTCGTGTCAAGGGCCGCGCCGTGCTCGATCAGCACCTCGGCGATATCCCGGTCGTCATACTTTGCGCACACGTGCAGGGCCGTCGCGCCCCCGGCCGCCCTCTCGGTGACGCGGGCGCCCTTTGAGAGGAGCTCTATCACTGCTGCTTTGTCGCCTGCCGAGACTGCTTGCACGAGTGTTCTCGGCGTTTCTGGTCTTGGTAACGCTAAATCGTCGCTACTTCCAAGCTCACTGTGATAGACCGTTAGCTTATGGGAGGACGCCACGATATCAAGTGAACCTGCCTAGTATTGATCGTTTGCGCGGGCTCTTCAGGAGCCGTGGCGATGTCCAAGTCTTCCATGTACTTTCTCATGGCGTATCCGGCATCCGTTTGCTCAGTTATGGACCTTCGCCGTGACCCCTCTGGAATGCTAGAAACGTCGTCCTCGAGCTGCTTTCTTATCTTTCTTGCACTCGCGTCGTTGATGAAATTGTCTAGCATCCTGTCGTAACCTGCGGCAATGTCTTGCCGTATCTCGTCTTGAGCTTTGCCCGTCAAATGACTGCATTCCATAGTTAGCTAGAATATGCTTATCAGGAATCCCTCCTCAAGCTTACCCATTTAACACCGAGACCGCCAGGTTGAAGCTAGCCTTGCGGTCTCTCAGCTTCGCCGTCGAGTTCCGGACCTCTTCCTTGTGCATAATCCAGCTGATCATCCTCATCGGGCTCCGCCTAGCACCGCCCGCCTCAGCGAACGGAGTGATGACCACGCGCAGGTCCTTCATCGACTCCTGGCACCATGTCGTGCACTGACTCAGCGTCTGGGCGATGACAGCGTCCTCGTGTCGCAGTGGGTAGTTGGTCGTCAGGGTCTGCGCTGACTGGAGCAGCATCGAGAGGCTCTCCAGCTCGACCCGGAGGTCGGTGATGTCCTTGGGTGCATCCTTGATCTCCGTGACCAGCGTGGTGAGGCTTCGCGTTGATTGCGCTGCGAAGGCGAGAACGCCAGCAAGACTGGCTACGATGGATACTGCGGATTTGATGTGAGCGAGAGAATTGCACTTGGCGCGCACTTGAGGATGGTTTTCACATACGAGGATCCATTTTATGCTTCGTTATTGAGGGGTGAGTTGATGTGAGACTTCGCCCTCTCCGCTCATGCAAGTCTGATGTCGACCCTTTTCACTCAGAGCACATGGCTCCGCTTATCGCAATCTCTCGGTGCTGTGTGCCTGGAGCTCTCGCGATGGATCGCCTAAGTGCTTACGGAGTGGGCCTGGAAACCAGCAACAATACAGTGGGCCGCCGTCGGCAAAGATCGAGCTCAGCGCCAAAGCTGTACAAGCAGTACCGTCTTACGTCGTCATAACGGCTGGGTCTTTGCCTTGGAGAAGAGGCAGCTGATGGTTATATGAGTAATCTCCGAGCTGTCAGGGTGTGGAAACGTGGGGATCAGGCTACCTCTCCAAGCGTCGATCCGTGATTCGCAAGCCTATAGGAGTGGCCATAAAAATAGGCCGCAGGATCAGCTGAAAAGGAGGCTCGGCCCGTCAATAATCCTTCGCTCCATAAGTTAGTATTTGGAGGTTTTACCAATTCCAGTCGATTAGGAACAAAAGCTTTGTTTTCGATAGGAATACAAGACTGATCTAAGAAGTACTGCAAAAAATGCTATGTGACTTGGTTTTCGGAGCTTCCATCTTGTGGAGGATGTTTATGAGGATGCAGCTGTGAGATCAAATTGAAGCCGCTTTGCTAGAGGTGAACAGTATATATGCCCAACACAACTAACAATTTTCTGAGAGCAGAGATCCTGCCAAGTATTTCAATCCAGTATCGCAAGCAACCGTGACGACTCTTTTCCCCTGCCCCAACTCCTTAGCGAGTGTAATAGCTGCCGCAATATTAAGACCCGAAGACGTTCCAACTAGCAACCCTTCTTCTCTGGCCAGCCGACGACACATAGAACGAGCATCGTCTTCACTGACTGTACGGACTTCATCATACAGATTTTGATCGACATGGCCCGAGATGAAGCCGGGTGCGATGCCATCGATGCCGTGTGATTCGTATTGACCGGTGGCTAACAAGGCGGACGATTTGGGCTCGAGCAGGACAACTCGAACGTCTGGCCTCTTCGCTCTCAGGACGCTCGACACGCCCATCATCATGCCCGCCGTTCCGAAAGAACCGCAGAATGCGTCGAACCCGTCTGGAAATTGCTCCACTAGCTCGTGGCCGATCTCCGCGTAGCCGACGAGTGCGTCGCGGTTGCTGAACTGGTCGGTGTAGAGGTACTGCTCGGTCGACCCGAGCTTCGCAGCCCTGACCTTCATAGATGCCATCAGGTCTGCTGTCGCTTTCCCCGTAGGACTGTGTGTGATGTCGACTGTCGCTCCGAACGCGGCCATTGTCCGCAACTTCTCTTGCGCGTACGCGTCGGACGACAGGGCCTTGAATTTGTACCCTTTCACGGCACAAACAAAGGCCAGAGACGAACCAGTACTTCCTCCAGTAGCTTCGACGACCGTGGTGTTGGGTGTAAGATCTCCGCGGCGCTCGGCTTCTCCTATCATGGACTTGGCCATTCGATCCTTGTAGGAGCCTGTCGGGCTGACATATTCGAGCTTGACAAAGACATCGGCGCTGCCTTCCGGTACGATGCGCCTGAGCTGCACAACGGGCGTGTTCCCAATGGTATCCAAAACCGACAGACTCGGAGGTTGGGGATTCGGTGACATGTTGGATGGAAGCACGTCCTTGTCGGTGCGGGATTGAAGTTTGGAATAGAATTGTCACGTTGCACACGTGGGAATTTCCACATATATGTGCCTCTGTTCCAGTGCAAGTAACTCAGTAGGCAAAATGACTCAGACACAAAATGAGTCTTAAAATTTTAGAGTCTACGATCGCGAATACTTTCCTCTTCCCGATGCCAGGTGGGGTTGACCTCAGTTTTAGGTAACTTTATACGTACTAGTAGGGCTGGAGAGATGCTCCTGATAATCATAGCCCTTGCCGGAAAAGAAGGTCGCATGTGAGTCACAAAGACTTAGGCCACACGATTTTCTGATCAAATCTGAGGCAATTTGCATCCAAATGTAAAAAGCAGACGGCAATGTCAGGAAAGCAAGCGACACAGATCCAGTGCTCTCCTTGCTGCCAGGTAGGCGAGCAAACAGAAAGACGAATGGAAATAGGAGGGCTCCTCGGAGGTCGAAAACCCAGCACCATGACTCAATCTAAATCTGAAGCTCAAGTTTGGTATTGGATCAATGCCCCTAATTGTATGGCCTGGCTACATGAGTATTGCCCTCGAGATTGATAAGTGCGCAATTGCACGCGATGGGTGACATGCTCGGACTCTAAATCCGGACTTGCACTCCAGAATCATCGTTATGGTCATCCTTGGATTACTAAGAAAATTTCAAATTCAATTGCATGTAATTATCTGGCTAAGAAGAGATATATCCATCTCTTCACACACCCAAGCATCCGGCATGTGTTCGTTCCGGTCCAGGCATATAGACGCTCATCTCAAATCCATTAGTAAATGGAAGAGTCATATTCTGGAAACCGTTCTGCGGGTCTCTCAGGAACGCCAGCAGGTCTTTGTATCCCTCAGCACCAGATATAGTGTTGTCTGTCAGGATGACCGCGCCCTTTCGCAGACGAGGAAGAACGACCTTGAGTGTCGGAAGAGCAAGGGCGGACCAGACTATATCATGGATCAGAACGTGGTAATTATTCCGTATCGTGATAGGAAATGGAAAACTCACTGTCAAGCAGCAGGAGATCAATCTGTGGCAACCCTTCCTTCAGAGTCTCGAGCAGATTTCCCACCCTCAGATCAATCTCTTGCTCGACTGCCGCACCGCACTGCGCCCAGTACCCGCGCGCAATCTCTGCCTTCTGTGTCTCCTTTTCGGTGGCTACGACCGTGCCGGACTTGCCAGTGGCGGCCTTGGTCTTGCCAACAGCGAGAGCAAGGTAGATGGTGCTAACTCCGAAGCTCGTCCCCGCCTCGACGACGTTGGTCGCGCCCATGGCGGTGATGAGCTGGTAAGTGAACTGGCACTTGTCCTCGTCCAATGCGATGAACTTGTCCAGCATTAGCTTGTCGAACTCGTGCGCGGAGTTGGAACGCGAGTGCTGGTCCTCCAGGTCGCCGATGACGTCGGAAGAGAAGACCTTGCCGGTCTTCGAGATGAGGCTCTCCTGCTCCAGGGATTTTGCGTGCAGCTCAGAGAGGAGCTGCAAGATGTGCCGCGGGGCATTGATGGGCGAAGAAGAGGACATGATGAAGGCTTGGAGGATTCACAGATTCAAACTGCAGAGAAGGTGCCAGCAAATGTTGGCTCGGATGCGCAGACTGATGTTTGAGGAAGTGGGAATTTTCGGCGTTCTCAAGCTCTACTTATACCCGAGTACCTTTCTGGTGGTCTGTAGAGGTCCGCATCTCTCCTTGAAGTCTCCGAGGCCGCCCATGGAGCGGTTGGCGGATGTTGGATCTGTCATTCTGTGTCCCCGTCCCCCGCATGATTAGATTCACATTTCCGCGGCCGATGGTTTCCAGGCCCCACACGGCCAACGTTAACGACAGGTGAACGCGATCAGCCGTTGCGCGAGCTAGCCGAGTGAGTCATTCCGTCGTTTTTCGCGTCACGCAAACCAAGGAACCGCAACGGTGCTTTCTGCGCAAAGCCACCATTGTTTCGTCTCGATCGTGTCGGAGTTTTCCTGCAGATCCCGCTGCTTCCAGATTGTCTCCAGAATTGTGCGCATGACGCGGACATTCCCAACATTTCGGACCTTGTCCATTCGGTCGAGAGTTTCGAGGATATAAATGCGCTCCTCGTCCGTATGCGCTTCGCAAGCGACTACGAACACCGGCCATGGTCCTGTGGCTACTGGGACATCACCCAGCGCCGCAAACGCCTGGCGTACATAGGCCGCCCTTCGCACCTCATCGCCGGTGTCGGGTGCAACCCGCTGGAGATACAATAGGCTCGCTAAACGATACAGTTCTGCGGTCGCTGATGCAGCTTTGATTTCCGCCGCCGTCGAGAGGGAGACTTCATCCGGGCTCAGCTGCTGCCATGCGCTTTGTAGTTTCTGTTCCAGAGCCACTCTTTTCTGGAAAGTCTTGTCCAGGTCATGCTGTTCGGCATCCGTATCAAGTGTTACTGTGCGCATTTGGTTGATGGAAGAGATACTTTCGAAAACCTCTGTGGAGCAGCCGAGAAGGCCGACTATCTTTTGTATATGTCAGCAAGGTTGGTTTTGCAGTGCGGATGTGTCTCACCGACCGAGTTTGGCAACGGGTTTGAGTACGACGTTACGCTTAACTCATCCTGAATAGTTCGAGAAGGATGAGCGAAGGTGCTCAAAACGTCATAGTACAGCAACCATTCAATGAGAAATTGGGACACCGGGTGCTCTCGTTGGTGCTGACTCATGTTGCTCAAGATATTCTTCGCACCGTTCAGGTGTAAATGAAAATGAGCAGCTTCTTGTTCATCAAAAACCTGACAGACCCAGTTAACCACGTTGACTCAGTGTATCACAACTCTCCAACTCACATAGTACATGCACAACATCATGCTGGTAGCCAGCTGTGCCTCGGCGCATAGAGCTGAACCACTGTGCGATGGTGCTGCGAAAGATTCGTGGAGGCCTTGCATGGCCCTTGTCTTGTGAGTCAGCGCGGCATCTGGCCTCTGACGATGATGTGCGGCAATGGCCAGCATTGAGCTGCATAAGGCGTCCGTCGACTGATCTCTGTAGGACAATGCTATGGACAGGATGTGATGTCGAAAGCCGTTTAGCGCCCGAGTTGTTGAACACATTGGTGCTATGATTTGCTCGTCTGCAATGATTGTGTTAGTTGGAGGACAGCAGTAAGTAAGAGAATAGACACGGACAATAAGCCAAGAGCATGGCATCTTCGCCGACTACGGGTGAGTGGAGCGAGAGAGAATGGCTTGGTCTTGCAGAGATTCTTTGCATGAAACGATGCCAGGTGAGGTACTTCTGGGCAAGCCGAAAATCCCTACTGGTGAAGTTCAAGTACTTGCGCTCCCGGCTTTGAGGATACCTTTCGACACCAGCGAGACCTGCTGCACTGCATACAATGAGATCTCTGCGCCGATTACTGTGGTGGTCAGGCCAATTCAAGCGTATCCCGTAGCCCGCACATTGTCTCTCTGTTCGTATGCAGTTATTGCAATGAGGAATGCTTCTATCGCACCCAATCTTCCGTTCTGATTGGGAATCAAGTAAGTCTTTCAGCCGAGTCCTGACGATGGTATGGGTTTCTTACTCTTACACGTCCAACAGCCTTGTGCCGCTTTCATAATGTTGACATCCCTTGAACATCCCTTGAACATTGATTGTGACGATCAAGCATTCAGTGTAAGCTGAAAAGTTTGATGTTCAGGTATAAAGTGTTAGCGGCAGCTCAACTCAGTAGTCACTATGGGAGTGCTGTTGCGGTGCAATGACTCCTCGGACTAAGGGCCGTGAGTAAGCTCGTCGGTCCCCGCCCACTGCCCTTATCGATAAGATTATCTTATCTGCCCCAGCTTTTATATAGCATCCTTCTCACTGCGCCAGGGCACTCTTTTCACACTGAGCGACTCCTAACGAGGATCGATAAACGTTAATGTACTTCCTTCTATGTAATATATTCAAAAAAGATCGCATCAATGTTTCGGCCTCCGGACCTTGCACTGTGGTACCTGGTGCTCCCGCTTGCGTGGTATTCCAGGGCCCAGATCCCGCCAGGGTTCAAGGTCCGACAGACTCTTATTTGGCTCAGCCAGCCGGAGGAGTGACATTGATGTAGAGAACGTGCTTTTAGTTTCCCAGACAGGAAAGCCTTAGACTATTAGCTGGGGCCGTGTAACCGACCCACTTACCACTCGGCTATATGACCAAGAAGCCGACTTCCAATTCAGACGAATTCAGATCTATTGGACAAAGTCTCATTCTTGGAAGACTGGCAACTGTCACGTCACATCAACCTCAAATTTGTCTCGTAACAATCATGGACGTGCTCACGAGGTTTTGAGGTCGCGATGACATAAATGCATTATTCGAGCGGTGGTCGGCTCTTATTGAGGAAACAATGGGAACTGATTTGAAAGTTATGAAAATCTTAGTCGGAGACTAAAAATCTCGATTTGTGACATTGGTGTGCTCGAGTTTCTCAAACCCATATCTATGAGCCCGATGCCATCATGTCTACGTCTTACTCCAGCCTAAGAAACGACGGTTCCTGAATATACTTCTTGACGAGGCTGATGAATTTAACCGCCTCCAACCCGTCCAGTAGTCGATGATCGTACGTGAGGGACACAATCATTTGCTTCGATACTTTCTTTAGTACATCCCTGGGATTCTCTTGGGTAAGTCTGGCTTACTGGTCTGATCTCAGGCTTCCCATTTATGGGAAGCACGCGATCTCTGATGGAATTGAGATTGAAGGTTGCGACTTGGCCCCAAGGAATCAAAGGGGTGCCGTAATATGAACCAAAGATTCCAGGGTTGCTGATTGAGAAATGCCCACCTTGGAGGTCTTCCATCACAAGCTTGCCATCCCGTGCCTGAAGCGGAAGCAACATGTCAGTTTCAGCACCATCAAAACCATAATCATATATTTTGTAGCGCAGCGATGAACACTTACCTTTTTTGCAATTTCAGCAACCCGTCTCTCAATCTCAACGACACTCTGGTTCTCGGCATTCCGAAGGACAGGCGTTACAAGACCCCGTGGCGTCGAAACAGCGATGCTAATGTTGGTGTAATCCCTGTAGGTGATTGTCCGTTCGTCCATGTTGAGCGTCGCCGTGATCTCCGGGACGTCCCTGGCGGCCAATGTGGCAGCCTGTGTGAATGCCCCCATAAATCCAAGACGCACTTCGTACTTTTCAGCCACTTGGGGGCGATTCTGATCTCTCCATTTTAGAAGATTCGACATATCAATGTCCTGGTATGTCGTCGTGGAAGCGTAAGTATTCTGGGCCTGCTTGAGATTCTTCGCAATAGCCATCCGCATTCTTGATGCCTTCACCTTTTTTATTTATCAGACAATTTTTATCTTCAGAAAAAATAAACGCGTTAATTTGAGGTGGCTTTGAATACTCACCACACGCTCTCCAGATGAACTGGGGGCGGCCGCATTGACGGAAGGCTCAGCGTTCCCTACAACAGCGGACAGCGAGCTGTCTTTGACTTGCGTTTCTGCCTGCGAATCGCCGTCTTGTGTTTCAATAACTGCTACTTTTTTACCGACAGATACCGCGTGGCCCTCCTCGATGAGATACTCGACAACCACTCCAGCTTCAGGGCTGTTGATAGGAACATCAATCTTGTCGGTCTCAACCGTGGCAAGTTCTTCATCTGCATCGACAGAGTCCCCGATCTTTGACAAAAAGGAGGCCAATGTCCCCTGGGTGGTGGACTCGGCCATTGGGGGAACTGTGACATTGACTCGCTTCATGCACTCGGATGAGAATGTAAAGGCTCTCCGTTGGGTGAGAGGCCAACTTTGGGCCGCGGCATGTTGACGAAATCGGATCGCTCCGCCAACCACAGTCGACTTGCGAAATAGCTGCCAAGGCTTCATCAGGGAAACCCGCGGAATCCGGGCTAGAGTCATACTGAGAGGGGGGATAGGGTGTCGAGGTTGTCTATCACTCTGAGAGTTCTGTAGGGTGCGAGTAAACAGCACAACATTTTGATTGACTTACGAAACACTGGTTTCCTTTTTCTTCCGGCTTTTCGAAGTATTGAGGCATGTCTCGTGTCTGTAATGGCCGGCGGAGCTGGGCGCCTTGTAGCCGATTCGAACAGAGCGGTCCACCTGCATGCATGGGATCGCAGATGCGATTTGTGGGTCTCATGGGGTAAAATTGGAGGCCGATGTCCTTGCAACCCGGCCTACCAAGTAGGCATATTGAGTTCGGCTATGGAGTGTGCGCCCAGGATGAGCTCCTGACTCTTCGAATTCGACACGACATGGAAGAGTCTGAGGCTTAGGTCCGTTTTGTTGTCTGCATTTTCGTCGTCGGCACCGATGTGCCTGGATGAACAACAGACATCATGTTGCGCCGTGGATCATCGTCTACCAGAAGGCCATTGCCATTCCAATGTCTGTCTAGGTTCGGCGCACATTCTCGTGTCCGACAGCGCCTTATTGCCGTACATACTGCAAGCACTGCTTCTGGCCCGATGTTATCCCCCGCCAGCGATGACTTGACAAAACATCTGAGGGTGCAGCGTCTCATCGATTCATACCGAGCATGGGGGCATTATAAAGCCTCCATCGATCCACTGGGCGTTCCCATTCCGCGCCGGCCAGGCGTCTTGACCACCGAGCTTGAGGCGCATGGCTTAACATCAGCCGACCTTGACCGGAAATTCCGCCTGGAACCGGAGGCTCTCCGTCAGTTTCGCAAGACCAGCACGGACTCACTGACTCTTCGCGAAATTGTCGAAGCCTGTGAACAGTCATATTGTCGGAGTTACAGCGTTGAGTACGAGCACATTGAAGACCCTGGCAAGAAGGAATGGCTCCGCAACAGACTGGAGAGACCCGACCCAATTTCCTTCTCTCGAGCCGAGAAGGCCCAAATTTTAGAAGGTCTGATCTGGGGAGGTGGGTTTGAGCGCCTGCTGGCCACCAAATTTCCCACCGAGAAACGATACGGCCTCGACGGCGTCGAAGGCCTCGTCCCGGCAGTGGCGAGCTTGATTGATCGAAGCGCGGAGAAACATGGTGTCAACCACGTGGTCATCGGCAGCTGCCACCGTGGGCGACTGGCTTTGTGTGGCACTGTTTACGGGAAGCCCTTGGAGGGGCTATTTGCCGAGTTCATGGGGCGTCCAGGATGGGGTCTCTTGTCTGGCAGCTGCGGCGACGTGAAGACTCACCTGGGGTTCGAGGGTGAGCACCAAACTCCCGAAGGAAAGAAAGTCGACATCTCAGTTATTGCCAACCCTTCCCACCTCGAGTCGGTCAGTCCTGTTTCACAGGGCAGCACCCATGCAACGCAGCGGCTCGCTGGGCATGACGGCATTGACAAGACACTCTGTCTGGCACTCCATGGCGATGCAGCGTTTACGGGTCAAGGTGTTGTTTACGAAACTTTGAGCCTAGCGCATCTATCAGCCTACGATGTCGGCGGCACAGTACGACTGATCGTCAACAACCAAATCGGTTTCACTGCTGACCCGGAATCCTCGCGATCAACGACGTACTGTACGGACCTTGCTAAATCCCCGGATGCTCCTATCTTCCACGTCAACTCCGATAGCGTTGAGGAGCTCGTATTCATTTGCCAGCTAGCCGCTGATTGGCGTTCCAAGTTCAAGTCCGATGTGATTGTTGATATTGTCTGTTACCGCAAGTTTGGACATAACGAAATGGACCAGCCGCGTTTTACCCAGCCACTCATGTACCAGAAGATTGCGCGTCATCTGTCAGCAGAGGAAGTCTACACCCAAAAACTACTCACTGAGGGTTCTTTCACAAAGGAAGAGTTGGCATCGAGAAAGAGCGCGATCTGGAGCAAACTGAACCAGTCGTTCGAGTCGGCAAAGACATACACGCCGGAAGTCCAGGATCCTCCCAAGGCTTGGAAGGGTCTGCCCAGCCTGGAGCAGCTTGCTGTAGAGATATTCCCAACGAAACCGACTGCCATCACCGCCGACAAGATTCAATAGATTATTGAGAGAATCACGAGTGCGCCCGAGAGTTTCACCCTCCATAACAACTTGAAGCGGATCTTGGACGGTCGGAAAAAAGCCGCCGAGCAGGACAGTATTGACTGGACCGCTGCTGAGGCTCTTGCTCTGGGCTCACTGTCTCTGGAGGGCCACCACGTCCGAATCCTCGGCGAAGACGCCCAGAGAGGCACATTCTCTCAGCGCCACGCCACATTCCATGATCAGATAACCGGGGAGACCTTCACCCCACTTTCAAATCTTTCCGAAGGACAAGGCCCTTTTTTGATCGAGAATTCGCCCCTGAGTGAGTACGGCGCTCTTGGATTCGAGTACGGCGCTCTTGGATTCGAGTACGGCGTGACAATAGCCGATCCCCATTCTCTGGTCATCTGGGAGGCCCAATTTGGCGACTTTGCCAACACCGCACAGGTCATGATTGACAACATCATCAGCGGTGCGGAAACGAAGTGGGGGGACCGTTCCGGTCTCGTGCTCTCCCTGCCCCACGGCCTCGACGGCCAAGGTCCTGAGCACTCGTCCTCTCGAATTGAGCGGTTCCTCATGCTGAGCAGCGAAAGCGGTACGGTGTGGCCCAAAGATCTTGGAAGACAACATCAAGACTGCAACATGCAGGTTTTCTACCCAACCACCCCGGCTAATTATTTTCACGCGCTGAGACGTCAGCTCCGCCGCGACTTTCGCAAACGTGAGTTTCCTCTACCGAAACGACTTCCGCGTTTCTTTGCTTCGTCGGGAAGACGCGATGTTCTAATACTAAGCATTCCGACCACAGCTCTCGTGATTTTCTTCTCCAAGTCTCTGTTGCGCCATGTGCTTACGCGGTCTCCCAAATCCGACTTCATGGGCGACTCCACCTTCGAGCCGGTAATCGCGGACTCGGAGCACGGGAAGACCGTCGGAGCCCCCGACACAATCTCCCGAGTAATCCTCTGTACTGGCCAAGTCTATGCCGCCCTGCGGAAATACCGGGAGACAAATGATATCCGAGACGTGGTTATTGTTCGGATCGAAGAACTAAGCCCGTTCCCCTTCGCCCAGCTCAAGGCAAGTCTCGATCGATATCCAAATGCACGTACTGTGGTCTGGGCACAGGAGGAACATTACAACGGTGGGGCTTGGCATCACGTACGCGATCGCGTCAGCACGGTCCTGAAAGAGACGGAGCATCACACCCAGGGGCGTGTCGTATACGCTGGTCGGGCAGTGAGCGCGACGACGGCTGCTGCAAAGAAGAAGGTCCATTTGCAAGAGGAAGAAGCATTGTTGAGAGATGCTTTCAGTGTGTCAGAGTAGGAAAGTTCACAGAGCGAGGCACGGGAATAGAAATATAGATGCCGAAACTACATGTAACGAGCTTCACTCGGGTGTCCGCTAAGCCGCCACTGGATCTCTATGATGAATCGATATAGCCGTGGGTCCGTACGGCCTCACGATAGCTTTGAAACTTAATCAGCATCTTGTTCTTAGATTGCAGATACAGTTCTTGAGTACGGTAAGCTATGCGAAGCCACAACTTCTTTTCCGCCGGGCAGAAGCAGAAAGTAAGCGAGTTGGACGATGCTCTAAAATGCAGGGTGGTTTTTTTTTTTTTTTTTTTTTTTTTGAACTCGTGGCGGTGTTATATAATAGTTGTAGTAAAGTTCTGCAACGACAGTGGGTGAATAAAGGTTCCGCTACACTACTCAAAACTTTTAAATAAATAACATAACCCACTTGGAATAACATTTCTTCTTTTTTGACCACCAACCGTGTTGGCACCATCGAAGAGGCTTTCAAATCCAAAAATCCACGTCAGCCTCTACTATCCTCCATTGAATAAACAAGAGACTGTTGATATATTCGAAGTCAATTTGAGAAGGCTTCACGAGATGGAAGCAGCCAAAACAGCAAGCTGTATGGATTACACCCTCTTGAAATCGACGACGGCAGCACCCTTAAATTTGTGAAAAGACATTTCGAGAATCACGCGCCGTCACAAAGATGGAATGGCCGACAAATCCGGAATGCCTTCCAGGTCGCCTGCTCACTTTCCCAATTCAACTTGGAAAAGAAATGCTCAGACGATTCAGATGATGATGTCTCCTAAGCCAGTTAGGAGAACGGCGGGAAGTCTTTGATTTCTTACAGGGGATCAAGGTTGGACGGCAAGCAATTCAAGAAAGTCAGTCAATCCGTCGAAGGATTTGACCGGTATCTTCAGAACAAGAGGTGCGTATGCGGATACGGCGAGAAGCCATAGATTGAGGAACGACAATTACCATGCTGCGAGGGAGGACGACAGGAGGTCGGCCGGAATAGACTACCAAAATGCGCAACGCTGTCATCCTCTCCCGGAACTCGTTCACAGCCACAGTAGTCGTGGCTCAGGGTTCGACGGGCGTGTCCCATCCCCGAGTATTCCTGCCCAGGATGTCTCTGACGACGGAGGACGAAGAAGACGACAGCGACTCCGACGGGTCCGGTGGGGGGTCCGAATATGAGAAATACAAGAGAGGCGCTGCAAGCAACCCGGCGAGACATCCTCTCGTCTCCTCACACTCGACTCCTGCGGCCACAAAGACCAAGGGAAGCAGGGACAGACATTATAGGCAGTAAGGGCAGTGGCGACGCGCTCTCACCGGATGATACCGGATACGGCAGAGGCGGTAGCATCAGCAGCGGCCGTGCGGACAGTTACGGTCGTGGCGGATACCAGTAGTCTAGTGGTCGAGGTGCGGATCCGAAAATTCCATATCGGTGATGCGGGTGCGAGGGTGCATGACAGCCTTTTCCGATTTCGTCCCCCTCTGCCCCTTGACTCAATGATCCAAATACGAAATCCAGCCCGGGCGAGTGGAAATATTGAGGGCGACCATTGGAAGGGATAAGGGGGAGCAGGGGGCCTGTTGTCTAGAAGAGGTGCCAAGACGAAGGCAAAACGTGGTACTAGTTATTTCAATTCCTCCACTCACGATGGTCATGCCTTTGTAATCCACTTTGCGCGGCGATAACTGCGCGGCATAAGGCCCGAAGCCTGCGACTATCCGAATAACAATTGATTGCGCGCCTGGATTCTTTGTAGTGCGCTTTTTTCTTTTGGTTCCGACCGCTGTCGGATTTACATTTTTGTTTTGTAAATCTATTTCGACGTAGCATTACCAGTCAATTAGGAGATGCATGCCCTGGTCGGTCCCATTTCGCGGCAGACTTCCGTGAGATGGTGCCTGAGATCCCCTTCCCCCCGTGTTGCACTCGAGCATCATCATCAACCGCTGTCAGCAATCGGCATCGACCGAGGGGTGGCTGCAGCGGGCTTAGGGCATGAAGAAAAGCCGGCCATCCAAAGTCATGTCGGTCGTCAGAGACGGCAGAAACAGAGCAGATAGACAGGCAGACAGTGAGAACAAAGACACCGAACCGCCGAGTTTTTTGAGCCCATCGTCATTTATGGTTCGATGGAGAGGTGAGTTGACAATAGGATGAAACCGTCTCATTGATCTGGCAGTGGGTCTGACAGGAGGTCTCGTTTGGGTTCAGCCGCAAGAGGTTTAAGTTGCCCAATGGGGCAGCTCGGCGGATCCCCCCTCAGGGGCCCCCCTGCCTCGCTCCTGGGAGGGGCGCCTCTCTTACGCCAACTGTCTGGGGTGCCAGAGCCAACATACGAGCCTGACGAGCGGCTGCGCGCAAATAGGCTTATTCTGTCGTTTCCGGTTCCCACCCACCAGAAACCATCTACCGCGCAGGATTTTCCCGATGATCGCTGCTGTCCCTGCTGCATATCGCCCTAGTACTGCCAAGAGAGGCAATCCGCTGTGGCTGGCGGCCCTGGGGGCCCTAGGCAGGCTCGGCGCGTGGTTCAGGTCCTGCGCGCATTTACTTTTTCTCTCCCTCCTTATTCCTCCTGATTCTGAGAGGGCGCCTGGTACCCACCCCTGCCCTACGCAGATTAACAGAGCAGTCGATCCGGAACTTGACGAACTTGCTTGAACCAAAGTAAGCTCATGCCCAGCGTCTTGCCTGTGTGATTTGCAAGCATGATCGCGCCCTTGTGAGCTTGAGTCGTCGTCCGCTGCTCGGTTCTCGCGTGCATCCACGTTTTGGGCAATTAAAACGTCAACGTCAAGGCGGCCATTTCGAGTAATCCGCCGTATTTTAAGCCATCGAAACAAAGAGTCGTCTCAATATTGTCCGTTGTCACTTCCCGCAAGCCACCTTCAAACATCGGCACAACGGGTTCGCAGAGACAGTTAGGCAAATCATCGGGCAAAAAAGACCGGCGCCCCCCATCGGATGGATAGGCCCACTCTGAGCCCACTTGCACCCGGCACGCCCCCCTGTTCAAGCATGTTTCCAAATGGAGTCCTTGGCGAACTCCGAGGTGTGTTCCTGGTGCACGTCCTCATTCCTGCGTCAAGCTGCAAGAGAGAAATGATGGATACGGTACCTGGTCTGCATTGTACTTTTGGTGTGGTCGATGTCATCTGCCTCGGTCTGTGACACCCGCGAAGATTGCCGCCCGCGGGATCCCCTTGCCAGTTTAGTACAGTTGAAGCAGGGCTGAAGTAGCGACGCGCGTGGGTGGGATAGCGGCTGGATCATCCTAAGATCTTCAAGATTGGCACCCAGGGTACCCCCCAGCGCCCGCCGCATCCCCTGTAACTCGCTCAAACATGGCTCGCCAAACCGCTACCAAGCTTCCCTATAGCCGGCCTTATATCCTGCTCCTGGGAAATATCGAAACATCGCGCCCACACACTCACAACCGCCTGCCACCAGCCTGGCACGCTCCACCGTGCTGTGACGGAGTCTGTTCGAAAGGGCTCGAATAGTCACTGTGCCTGTAGAATGGCCCCTCCTTGGCGAGACTCGCTTGCTTGGTTGGACTAAGCATCTCGCCGCACCCCTGGCAGACACGGCCGAGAACGTGCATCCAGGCGCCCAAGCGTCGTGCCCGTCCATGCCCTACATATACCTATGTAGGCACTGTCATCCGACTGGGAAACTTAGAATCTCGCCATCTTCACATCAGCCACTGCTCTATCGCTCATTCAGAAAGGATCTTGACGATTCCTAATTCTTTTCTTTCTTAATTTTGATTCTTCGATAGGCTGGGCCTCATTCATTTGTGCTTTCCTCCGTTTTGGGAAATACCTGGTGTTTAACTCTCTTCCGTTCTCGACGATCCCTTCCAACTCCTCAAACCCGTCAAAATGTCTTCACTCACCCGAGTCCTGCTCTCCGCAGCCTTTGTTTCTCTGGTTCACGGCCACTCGCAGATCCTGAACGTGCAGGGCGAGCAAGGATCGCCAGCCTCCGTCGGCTTCCTGGGTATGATAAACCATAATATTGAAACCCATAAACAACGAGTCCACAAGTTTCCTAACAATAATATCAGTTGAGGGCGACCTTGCAAGGAACTGCACGAGCATCAGCCCCTGCCAGCAGGACGCCACCATCATCCGTGATGCCGAGATCACCTCGAACATCGTAAACGAGTGTGGACGTACTGAGCTTGGCGGAAACATCGACGTTGGGGAGAACACCGAGAACGCCCTCGCCGCCAATGCTGTTACTCAGGTCTCGCCCGGTGGAGAGATGACTGTCACGGTCCACCAGGTCAACGCTGACGGTGCCGGCCCTTACACAGTAAGAAACATGTGAAAACATCTAATGTCCACTGCTCAGCAGCTGACGATCAATGATAGTGCGACATGGACCCCACTGGCAACTCTCTGGGTGCTACCGGCCAGATTCCTCTCGAGGTCACGAACAACGTGCCTGGAGCCAACGGTTTCTCACAGGCCAAGACTGTGGACTTCAACATGACCGTCAAGATGCCCGCTGACATGAACTGCACTGGAGGTGAGTTACTTATATGTTTACATGTACAAATCCTCAAAACCATCAGAGCGCATGAACTGACAGTTATATCCAGCCTCAACTGGAAACGTCTGCACAGTCCGATGCCGAAACAACGCCCTGGCCGGTCCTTTCGGCGGATGCTTCCCCGTCCAGCAAGCCGGCGCCGACACGAAGACAAACGTCGCCTCCAAGATCAGCACGGCACAGACCAAGGACGGCGTTGACAAGCAGGTCGCGCAGAACAAGGAGGACCTGCCCGCCGCCATCGCCGCCAACCAGCAGGCCGGAAGCACCGAGGGCTTGGCCGCTGACGAAGGAGTCAAGAAGGCCCTGAACATCGAGGACCCCGTCATCAAGGAGTCTCCCGTCCAGACTCCCGCCCTCGACGCCGCTCAGCCTGCTGCCTCTGGAGCTGGCAACGCCAACAACGGCGGTAACAACGCCAACGCGGGCGGAAACACCAACAACGCCGGAGGACAGACTCAGACTGGCAACGGGCGCCAGCGTGGCGGCAAGAACGGTGGCAACGCCAACGCGGCGTCTGGAAATGGCAACGCCGCAACTGGCAACGCTGCGACTGGGAACGGAAACGCTGCTACCGGTGCCACTGGTGGCCAGGGCAACGGCCGTCAACGCGGAGGCAATAACAACAACAACAAGCGCACGTTCGGTCGCTGGGTCGGTAGACAGTTGGCCAACCTCCGCCAGTAGAGGAGGAGTGAAAGACAAATGATACGACTTTCTTATGTGTATCTAATTGGCCTCTTGTGAAAGAGAAAAGAAAGACACAGCGCGAGGGAAAGAGGCTTGGGTGGTGTATAAACGCCTACCAGAGGGGAGAGCAGAGCCTGACTGATACGATACCGACTGCTTTTCACTTTGTTTCTCGTTGTTTGTGAATAATTTAGAATGAACGATAAGTCCTACACGCTGCATGAAATTTGTCGTTCCCCTGCTGTCCTCGGTGGTGAATTGTACGGAATACGCGTATCGGTGAGCCGGACGGGTAAGCCCCAGTCAAACCGACAGCACATCACATACATCAACGAGACTAGTGCATTTTGTAGCATGTTTTACATTCAGGCCACTTTCTACGCAGATATTCATTCCGCTGTGAAATTCGAGGGAGCATACATTTAGTGGCCTCAGTTCTCACAACAAATGGCTCAATCATACGATACGCGAACGTGGGGGTGGACATGACATCCACCTAGAAAGTCCCAACAAGTGGCAGCCTAATAAAGGAAGAGGCACAGCACCGAAGAAGAAAAGCAAGTAAGCTAGCGCGAGGCCTACGCACGAATGTGGCGTGCGAAACCCGCCCAGAAAATTGACTCGTGCACTCTTGTACATACTGTAGGAGATGGGGTTTCACCTTCGTGGGGGCCAACTCGTGACGTAGCCCACCCACCTGTCAATGCACGAACGCCTGCGGCTCCCCGACCGGGCGAGATTGGGGAGGGAGGCGGGGACAGAAAAGGTCGGCCGGCGGGTCTGACCGTTGCATGTGCTCGGCAGCCGTGTATGCCACGCAACATGTGCCCACCTTTTACCTGCAGGAACGCACGTCTCAGAGCCGCATTCATCTCGTCTTTGGGTTTGACTCCCCCGGCCGGGGCGCCTAAGGTTTTCGGTGGGCCGCCTGAGAAACTCCGAGTGAGAGATAACAAGGCATTTGCACGTGATTGTTGAGGTGGACTTTGGGCTGCCCGATTGATCAGGTCCTGGTCAGTTCAGTAGAACTGAATTTCTCGTTTGTGGGCTGTCATTCGCTGACCTTGAGGTTGGTGGATCTCAGATGAGCGAGAACCGTCAGACAGCACCAAGTTTGTTGACAAGTTCACAATCCACACGCACGTCACTGCACTTTATTAATTGCCATTCTATTCTGTAAAGCTTCATTAGGTTCGTGCTGTGAATTTGACGCGTTTCGAATGCAGCCCAACGAACATGTTGCCGAGTCTAAAATCCCCGGAGCCCCTGGTCTGAAGGGATAAGGCTGCCTTTCAGATGTACGAAATAAGCATAAAAAGCTGAATCGATAAGCTCAGCTAAGTTCGAGAGCCTGGAAGGTAAATTCGGTGTCAGTGCCAGACTTTTGCTTTGCCGTGGCGGAGAATTCTGAAAGCTTGAAGCTGGATACCGAGTCATGGGAGCCCCCCAAGCGAAGGTGATAAAACGCAGACTATGCATGCACGACTTTGAGGTTCGTCCCACTTACTCGAACGTGGTGACACATCTGGCTAGGACAGTCACGGAGAATAGTCAACAGCGACGAAGAGTGGAAACCAGATGGACAACACGATGAGCCACATTGTAGTTGGGACATCTAACCACCATAAAAATTGCAATATTGAAGTATTCCAGCCTCCGAGCAAATATACGGAGACCTTACGATGATGACTTCAGAATGATATGCTGAAAGATATGAAAGTCTTCAAAGAAGATAGCATTAAGGGGAAGGTGGACCCCATGAGCCTGGGATATACAATATTCTCAATGGCATAGTGCTTCGCCTTAAACAAGTTCTCTGATGATAATTACACAGAAGGCATCGGGTCATAGAGAATACCTCTACCTCGAATAATGTTCAATCGTCTCTAGAACTTGGCTTTACGACGACTACTCACCGCAAATGCAAGCATCCTTGAGCGGGTCAAATGGATCCTTGCTTAAAGTGAAGATAATACCGAGGTGACCCGGCTCACCCACCAGGTCGTGGGAAACTTCTGTCTGAAATGGTTACAGAATGGATTCTTCGAAAGAATGACAATGTGTTGAGACCCTAACGGCAAACAATCATCACGTCCTTTCTTCAGGGTGGCTGAACACGGGTTCAAATCGTACAAGAATCGGCTGTTCCACCATGTACTGAATATTACTAAATATGAGTAAGTCGAAAAATAACAAGAAAGCCTTACCTACGATCTCGAATTGTCTTCCGCTCGGTGAATTTCAAACTCGAGCAGGAGAAAGACTACGATAAATTCTGGCAACATATTCCATAGTATGGAAATTCCTCGTGTACCCCAACGAAGTGTTGTAATTGAACACTGCAGACTCAATCTTCTTAATCAGCTAGAGCTCATCCTAGACAGCCCGGAATAAAGCGATGAGTAGCTACGGCTTTCGCAATTATTGCCTCTGATTAATCAATGTGCGATTTCCCGACTTTCGATTTGTCAGTCTCATCCTGATATTCCTACTATTACAGCCCCTGAATTTCGACTTGATGCGACCTGCGAGGTAACACGAAGAATGGACCTACATTTCAGCTTCTTACTCAGGAAAATGAGCCGCATTTATAAGCAGTCAGACCGACCACTTCGTCCGTCTGACCGGCCTTCCACCGGTGAACACAGACACCATTATTCAGCACCCACGGACACGGACGAGTGCGGACAAAGAGTGGCTGAATGTTAAGCTCGACAATATCTATATGAGTCCACTGGGGTCTGGAGGATATAACCGCATTATAGTCCTCTGCTCATTAACCTTTTTTCTCAGTCGTGCGACCATCTCCGCCTATCCTGCATGTGGGCAATATAGCATTCGAGCAGACCCCCCTCCCCCTCCCTGAATCCAACGCTCTGATAATTAGCACTTACTTAGTCTCAATCACACCCTACTATTGAGGAAGCACGAAGATGCAGATCCTCATCCTCGGCGCAAGCGGCCGTACAGGCACTCAGGTCGTACTGCAGGCCCTCCAGCGCGGACACAACGTCACCGCGCTCGTCCGCACGCCCTCCGCACTGGACGATCTCACCTCCAAGCTCCCCGACACCCAGAAGGCCAAGCTGACCCTGGTCAAGGGGTCTCCACTGAACAACACGGACGTCACCAACGCCATCGCCACCGCCTCCTCTGCCGGCCCAAACACCAAGCTCGCGGTGATCTCGGCCCTCAACTCGCGTCGCACATCCGAGAACCCGTGGGCGGCGCCGCACCCCACGGACTCACCGCCGCGCATGATGGCAGACAGCATCGCGAACATGCTGTCAGTCCTGTCCAAGACCACAGCCGGCTGGGCCGAGAAGCCGAAGGTGGTGTACGTCTCCGCCATCGGCGTGGGCAGGTCGTCGCCCAACGCGCATTGGGTGCTGCGCACCCTGATTGGGCACAGCAACGTCAAGCTCACGTACGAGGATCACGAAGCTGCCGAGGCGGAGCTGAGGGAGGCCGGCGAGTCCGTCAAGTGGGTCATCATAAGGCCCGGGAGGCTCACCGAGGGTGACGACAAGAAGCAGGCGAAGGTGTGGCCTGCGGAGAAGGGGATGGTAGGTATGACGGCAAGTATTTCCAGGGGCGCTGTGGCGAGGTTTTCGCTGGATGCTGCTGAGGGGAGCGAGTGGGATGGGAAAGATCCTATCATCCTTGGCTGAGCTCAGATCCGGGCAAGAGGTCAAGATTTTCGTAGCTTGTGTGCTTGAGCGGCATTGCCCATTGAGTTTCTCTTGTATTTCGTTTCACTTTTTGACTGTAAAAGGGACGAGATTTGGAAGGGTCGTGGGCATGATACCCGCAAGTGTAATTATCTATAGCCAGAGAGCTATCTCTTGATAATATGAGTTTGGTCCACTGGCTGTTCAAACCTTGCACCAAAGCTGACTTCGGCTGTCCTCCAGGAGTGGAGGAACTCACAGGCAGCTTGAATAAAAAAGCTAAGAATGTGTGTACCGTATCTCTAGAATGACAACTCCGGATACTCGTCCATGAACTTGACGACTTGAACACTCCAAGATTGCTTGGCGGCCTGTGCAAGGAATGTAATTGACCTTTCCCAATCCGCCGGTGGTCTTGGGGGCCGCCTGCAGTGATACGCCGTTAGAATAGAGAAGAAGTAGACTTTTCTTCCTCCGAAACATCTCAAAAATGCTTTGCCGGATAGGATTGAGGAATCAAGAAGCTCGGAGATATGACTCAAATTCCTAGGGACAGGCAATTACCTGTAGACTTCATCGAGAAACAACGTGGCCAAAACTCATCGCGAGA
Source organism: Diaporthe citrichinensis (assembly GCA_014872995.1). NCBI lineage: Eukaryota > Fungi > Ascomycota > Sordariomycetes > Diaporthales > Diaporthaceae > Diaporthe > Diaporthe citrichinensis. Next base: position 171,378 of record JADAZR010000052.1, on the reverse strand, counting down.
CAAGTAGTTACCATTCATTTCTGTTGGTTATGTCTGGCTAGCTGCATGTGAAAATGCTGCCATTCACGATAGAGGCAATGCATGTAGCTTGCTGGGAGACTGGAAGCGCCTAGCCGGTGAGGTCAAGCTGCTCTAGTGCTTACTGCCACTTTGCGAATAGTGGCATTGCTGCGAGGACCTTGGTGTCGTACAATAGAGTCGGTATCTTTGTCTGCCACTGCAGGTGTTGTCTCACCAATAATTGTCAGCAAGAGAATTCCCTGTGCCCAATCGCCGACGACATATCAAACGCCGACGATTTCTTTGCCCCGATCTCTGCTTATTCAGACCCCGTGAAGAGACGACCTCCGACCCAGGCAGTCCGAGACAAATGTCGATCCCGGATATAACTGGTAAATCCGGATTGGCCACAAGGCTTGGTCCTGCTCGGTTCTTCGTCCTGACCTCTTCTACTTTGATTTTATCGCGTACTCACAATACATAAACTTGTGTAGCCATTCTACCGTCGTATCCACTATTCAACTGGAAAGACGGCTCGACCGTGCCAATAATTGCGAAAGAACATCTTCAGAGCCGCAAGCACTCGAACGCCACTCCATCAATAAACAGTTCACTCAACCTAACCACCATAGTCAAGAAACCACCATGGCGCAGTCCCAGGGTCAAGAAGCGCCTGATCTCAGCACCCCAAACCGCTACATCACGGACCACGATGCCAAGGGTCTGTCCGTGTTCAACACCAGCATCCCGGACCTCCTCCCCGCCCAGGTCGTCGGCGGCAAGTCCAAGCTCCATCTTGGCTATGCCGTCGATAAGATTCCCGCGGACTTCACAGGCCAGTCCGACATCGCCACTTACTCATCCTTCCTGTCCAATCCCCCTGGAATCTTCCTCCCCGGCGGCAGCGTCCTACGTATTGTGGACATGAAGCCGGGCGGGGAGAGCCTCATGCACAGAACCCAGAGTCTAGACTACGGTATCCTGCTGGACGGTGAGGTCGATCTTATTCTAGATTCTGGGGAGAGCAGGACTCTGAAGAGAAGCGATGTGGCAATCCAGAGGGGCACCAATCACCTATGGAGGAACAAGAGCCAGACGGAGTGGGCACGCATGATGTTTGTTACGCTGGAGGCGAAGCCGATCGAGATTGATGGCAAGGTCCTTGGGGGAATTGAGCATTACGGGGTAGAGAATCCAGCGCCTTCTGGAAATTGACGGGGGGAGCTGAACTAGGCTGGAAGTGTTGAAGTATTTTGGGGGACAGAAACTGGCATCGTACAAGGCTATACGCTCAAATTGCAGACAACGTACCATTGTTTCATGAATGCAGACGATGACATGAGGCTGGGATTCATTTTTCGCACGTTCTGTACCGTTTGTTCCACCCTTGAGATATGAGTTGCTCTCCTGGCCAAAAGCCCATGCACAGATCTCATGTCCGTGTTCAATATACGGTCTGAACATGCTGAAACTTGTACCCCAAGATTCCGTTACAGTTTTAAATAGTATCCAGGCCGGTGGTCGTACTGCTTGAGCGGATGTTGGAAAGAAGTTGCGTAGTTATCTAAGTGGTATTGTACTCCAGTAATGCCAGTACTTCCTCAGGAACTCATCCCCAATTTAGATGGTTACAAGCGTGATTCCACAACTTGTGGGCTAATTTGAGTTGCAAAAGGCCTGGATCTGCATGTCTGCATCTAGAACACAGGAAAGATGAATTCCACTGACGGCCGCCACCCGCAAGAGGAACGGGACACGTGGCAGTGGCGACGATCATCGTATCCCGCACCAAAGACCGAACAGCCTTATCAGCCCCAATGCGTGAGGAATTACGACAGCAAGGCTGCATATCCCTCCTATTACACACCCGAACCAAGATGCGACAGCCGGCCGCATTCAGCCGCACGTACCAAAAAAACGGTTGACCGCCGCACGATTTTGCGCGAGGCTCACAATAGTCGATCCCTGCGATCACTGACACGACCGAGTCTGAACCACGAAAGGACGATATCTCGACTTTTGCTCCAGGATCCAGGATCGTATTTAGGGGCGGGTTTGAACATGCGGCCGCCACATGCATCACGGCTGTAAGCTGACTAGCTTTTCCATGTCGGGACCCGAAGAAGGGACAGTTGATCGCGTTCGAGAGACGTACATGCACGCAATCGAGGGCGGCAGTCTGTCGAATCACCTTTTTGGCAGCCGAATCATCTTTGTGGTAGCCAAGGCGCTCTCTCTTACGGTAATAGCGGGGCCCAAGGCGGCTGAGTCCCGCCAAGCTGCGGTCACTCCTGAAGGGACATGTTGGCTGGTGGTGGAGCGAAATTATTGACATGCATCTGAAATATCAAATTGGGACGGTGTAGCCTAGTGGCGTAGTACAACTTCATCATCTCAATCATCCAGGAAAACGCCACATCTTCTTGTTGTCACCTGGCTTCTCAGCTTGCAACGTTTGCGTGTTGCACAACATGGAGTGGCAAGCATGGTGGCCGCCTCTGCCGTGTTGACTAAACTCAATGGAGCTCTACATATACCCTCACTGAATAGAGTACGGTGATCTACCTGGCGACCGTGGTCGTTGACTGCGATGTTGTTTGTCGATGACTAGGTTCGACCCGCGCCCCGCTGGGCGAGACATGTCTCTCCGAATGTGGCTTTTCAGGCACCGTGGCAGAAGACGGAGCGGACGCTTACAGATTCCAAGAGAACATTCCTAGGTTCTGCCTCGAATGTGATAACGTCGACGCCAAGAATTGCAATACGTGGTGTGCCACTGAACAATGTCAACTGCGGTACGCTCGACAAATAAGAAATGATGCCATGGATGACTAGCTTATTTTGACATGACAGGTCACACTGAGGCAATCGAAAATACTCGCATATGGAACAGATTTGCGAGGCCGATGATCGCGTGTACATGTATATGTACGTTGTCTCGTCAAAAAAAAAAGATGGTGTGCGGTCAGACGGGGTGAGTGAGCACCACAGAAATAAGAACTACGGTACTTAGGGCCGAGGCTCTAGACAGAACAAAAAGGGGTGTCAACCGCAGAACATTCCGCCAAGATGAGTTCTGCTTATCATGTACATGCGTACAAATGTAGCGGGCGGAGAGTTGCACAGAATTGCCTGTTGTCGGTCGCTGACAGATCTGACTGTATTGTGTTTCCCAGCAAAAGGGAACCAGGCATGCAAGTACCTACACCTTGGAAAACTCACTTTATTAACCCCTTTGATGGTGCAGCTACCGCAGAAGGAGCCCACCCAGAAAATCACTGCATGAGGAAGTGCCTGCCGATGTGACCGTCGAGGCCGCCGCTCTGGGCTCGGGATAGGTGTATTCCAATCGGGTCTCATCTTGTCAGCAGGCTATGCATCCTCCTAATAGAGTATTATCACATCATTGATGATTCGCCGTCATCAAGTCTCGCTTCAACCAGAGAAGCCAAACATTGATCTGTATTCCTGGGTCGCTACCGAGCCGACCGGTCGAGGCCTTCTCTGCAGGAGATTTCTTACAAGAGCAGCCGAGGAGAAGCATAAACGTGATTCCTGACACACCACAATACTCCACGAGTGTCACCATCTCCCGGCCCGGTTACTATCATGATGATTATGAGACGCTGACTGGCAAGAGGTAAAAGAGCACACCAAAGAAACACATTATCAATATCAAGAAAGGCGAAGCTCAACCTTTGGAGGCTCAATAAATGGGAATGGACGGAAAGACGATCCGGCTCCGGGCGTCTTGCAACGCCTGCAACGAGTCCAAGGTCAGGTGCAGCCAGCGGAAACCGACGTGCGCACGGTGCGAGCGCAACGGGGTCGAGTGCGTCTACGGGCTGTCACGTAGAACACACAAAGACGCCCCGCCTATATCAATGCCGCCGTCGCAGCGGTCCCGGGGTCCTTTACGAACATCCTCCAACGGAGATGTGAGCCGCAGCAGCAGTACTCACAAGAGTCATAACAGCAACAACAGCATCGGCAGCAACAGTTGGAGCGGGCTTTCATTCACCAAGAGCGCAACTGCGACCCCATCCACATCGACGCCCAACGGCGGTGCCTCCCCGGATCGATCCATGTCGACCGAGATGTCAACGCACGATGCAAACACAGCCTTCTTCGGAGATTACTTGTCCCAGCTGCAGCCCTATAACACACCGCAGACGCCAACAGCAGCCGACCCAACGCATCGAGCCGGTCTCTTGTTGGACTTCAGCAGTCCTGCCAGAGTCGCGGCCAACGCAAGCAGCGGCCCACATCATGTCGACGCCCTCAGCGCGGCCGTGACACAGTTCTCAACCCCGGCGGCCGAGTACGCCAACCCCTGGGCCATGGGGTCCCTCTTCGGCAGCAGCAACAACACCCACACGAACACAAACACCAACACCAGCAGCAGCGACAGCGGGCCAAACGCTACAGACATGTCAGCCTACCTAGCGACACCGCCCTCGCCCCCGTCACTCGGCGACTACACGTGCAACTGCCACGCGGGCGTGACGGAGCTGCTCACCTCGATGCGCGGCGGCGGGGCCGAGGACCGGCGGCTGCCCGTTGACGCGCAGCTCGCCCGGCTGAGGCGATGCATCTCGTCGTCCGAGTCCTCGATGGCGTGTGCCCACGGCCGCGACGACGGCGAGCCCATCCACATCATGGCCGTCGCCACGCTCATCGGCTACGTCATCGACGAGTTCGAGGTGCTCGCCTGCGACCTCGTGTCCCCGGCGCTGCGGAGGATGTCCCCGCCGTCCGTGGGGGCCGACATGGCGGCGGCGCTGGGGGGTGGCGGCACTGGTGGCGGCGATGGAGTCGGGGGTGGTGGTGGTAGCCTCTCGTCCGGCTCGGAGGAGTCCATGTCTATGATTGGTGCCGGTGCGAATATGTCCCTTGCGAGTCTCATGGAGCCAAGGTTATCCTGGGGTATGCTTGAGCTAGAGGACGACGATGAGGTTGATCTGAGGCAGAGGCTGTACCTCTTATCTTTCCGCAAGCTGGAGAGGCTGCTTTCGCAGCTGACGATGTATCTGCGAAACCTGCATGACGCGCGGGCCTGCCTCTCGGACCCATCACGGCACATGGCGTTCGTCATGGCATGCGATTACACCCGCCTGTGGCTGGAGAAGAAGGCTGAGGACGTCAAGAGACTGCTTTCCGCATCCGTTGGAGACGAGATCCTGGATCCGTCGCTTTTGTAGTCACGGCACATTTAGCAGTGGAGAATATTCTGTGGAAGGGCGGCAATTCTGCTTTTATCATAGCTTCGTGGGCGCATAGGCAACGGCAGCTTCAGGTTACAGGCTCATGTACAGTATGACTAGACTAGACATTGATATCACGGTACGGCGGTAGGCATGCTTCTGGAATTTTAACTGAATGACTACGACCATACCTGACGTCTGTTACATTTGTTTATGTTGTGTTTACGCAGGGGCGAGCCAATCAAATGATGTTAGCAAATGAGCAATTTCACCAAGAATATCTTCCTTTTCTTTTGCCTCCGTGTGCCATGCGGCATTCTCGTTCCACCGCTCAACCGTCCTCGGCGATCTCGCGCCGTTCGAGCCTTGCCAAACTCGGGATCAGTCGCTTGTCCGGGCCCGTGAAATCAGTCTCCCACCCGAGCCGCCCAACGGTCACCGGCCTGCTGGCTGGCACCGGCAGGACGAAAAGAAATCGGATGTGATGAGTACTACCCTGACACATGGTTCTCCAGTGGCGGCCCGCTCAACGTCCAAATCCCGGCAGTCGCGGCGGCGCAGTGCTGACACTGCGTGCCCCCCCCCCTCCCACCCTATCTACGTTACATACACCACCAGACCGAAACCAAGAACTGCCAATTGTAAGCTGAGAAGAGACCATGTATCCAGCGCTCGGATCCTACTCGCTCTCTGCGCACGAGCTGCGGTCTTTCCCGCAGCGCACTTATCCCGCTCTGGGCAAGACCCGAGGGCGATCCCTTCTAAGTTGAGGCTCACTGCCCACAGACGCGCGTCCGGCCCGCAAACCGTCCCCCCTGAGAAACAGGGAGGACGGGTCCTTGCCGCTTTTGCCAGGCCCATTTATTAAGCTTTCGGGAGCTCGGGCTTTATTTGACACCTGGCTTGCGCGCTAAGCACAACCTTATTTGGACGTTATCTTGGTTGCTCCCTCTGCCAGGAACACCGTGACTTATACTAGTATTTCAGGATACCGTATGTTTTGATCTTAAATTCCAATAAATGTCTAACCCGTAAAATAACACTCATGATCCCTTCCCACAAACAGGCTAGCTACCGTGAGGAACATGTGCAATACTTTCTTTCCCTTTTCTTTCTGGGACGCGTCAGAATTCTGACTGTTTCCTTGGCCAAGCTAGGGAAACGTCGATCTTCTATTTTCCCTCGTCCACTGATCTAGCACACTCCCATTAGTGCTTACGGTATTCTCTGTCTTTCCATCATCCCTATCTCGTGTGCTCGCTCTTAGCGTGGGACTCTAGTGCGAGCGCCCCCACGTTGTATTCCAGGTTAGAGCCCTAATCTCCGCTTCCGTCAACCCGCGCCCTCGCTTGTGCTCGGATTTATCTTCGTGATGATTGGTCATCCCGCTCCCTTGACCTCCATCGGCTCACCATAGACTGAGTGTTTCTGCTCCGGGTAAGTGCGATTCGTAGAAAAGTCTCGATAAGCGATCAAGTTCCAGCAAGTCTGTACGCTGCGTGAGGATGTGGTGAAACGCCGATTCTCAAGATCTAAGGTTGTGTTAGAGAACACAGGCCGGCATGCCGACTGAAACAGCAACTTGAGCGAACAAAGTTCTGATAATGTTCTGGGTTATACAAAATATGTCGCTTATTTCACACCCATAAAGCGTAAAGCTCCACAGCCGTCCGACATGTCTGAGAGCCGACACCCCGTGGCCGTCAAGATACGGAGGCCAAGGCCCCACGTAAACTGACAAAAGGAATGCTGCAGTCGTAGTCGAAGAGGAAATTATGAACGGGATAGCCAAAGTTGGCAATAAATGTTGTTTGATACGTTGGAGCCGAGCTCGAAGATCAAGAGGCAGGAGAGGAAGACCCACTTCACGCTGAAGCGCTAGTAGAGACGACCGAAAAATAGCTGGAAGGTGCACAGCGTGAGAAAATATGCGGATCCGTACTAGCCGACGTCGTCCAGCGCGTGGAACAGGTTTGTGGTTTTGGGAATGGCCGTGGCGACGATGGTGTTGTCAAGGGCGACGCACAGGACGGCGAGCTCGAGGGCAAGCTTGATGATGAGGCCGCTGGGGTAATCCCTGGCTGTCTCGGCCGCATCTCCCTGCTGGGTCGGAGCGAGCTCCACCGGCGCGCCGTCGACGAGGCCCTGATCGTAAGTTTGACTGGTTTTGCTGTCGTCAAATGGCCCAAAGTCGTCCAGGTTAAATTTCGCAAAGTCTTCAAGGCGGAGGGGCTCAGCGCTCGAGGAGTAGCGTAGCAGTTCGGTCTGGGACTCTCGGCTCACAGAGCCTCCCGTCGTGGACATGCTGGTTGTGGTGCTATACGAATCACTATCCATGATGGCTGATGGAACGAACAGGGGATGCTGTCGAGAGGTTTGCAATGGGCAGAGATTGTGGATAGTCTTCTGGAAAGATCCAAGCTTTTGTTGAGCTGCACACCTAAGATTTACAAAGTCAAGACTGCTTCAAGTAGTGACACCCCGAGGACCCGTTGTCTTAATCACTTGATGCGATGCTAGATTTCCAGGAAGGCTAAGACAAGTTCAGAATCACCTTGACGGAATTGCTTTCCAACGGGTTTTCGAAGTCTACCACCTATTCTTTTACATGCATCTCGTCCGCCGCTCCTCCGCCGTCACTCCGCCGCTGCTCCGCCGATTTTCCGCCGTTCGTCATTCTCTGCAGGCATAGTCTCCGCCGACTAAGCTCGTAATCCTCATGCGTCCAGATATTCTCAGACCGCAGCTCCGGACGCACCGTTTGTGCAGTTCCCGTTTTCCTCCGAAAGTTATTAGTTAGTTCATGTTGACGTGTCTGGGTGCATTCGGTCCGACATTATCGGCTGCCAGAATGTCACTAGGCTAGTGAATTTGTTGAATGTACCGCAAGAGGATGGGACGATCTGCAGAGTATCACCGATTTGAGCCCTGACATGCAGAGGCGGCGGCCAACTAGTCGGTAAGGAACCAGTCAAGAACTAAGATTGCAGCCCTCTTTCCAAGTGGTAGCCCGAACTGACTAGATGCAATTTCTGAGTGCTTCAAGAGCACACCAAATAACAAAAAGATGCTCCTGAGGCTCTACCCACGGCCAGCTACACAAGGCCATCCAGGTAGTCTCGGTTGGAACGGCACAGTAGCAACAGCATTTTATGGGCAATGAAGGCAGGATGTGCAACCATCCGCGGAGCCCAGGGCCTTCCCTGTGTGACATTTGTCTTGAAAGCCTATTCTGTAACAACTTCAGGATTCGAGATCGTCAAACCTGAATCTTGCACAGGTAGAAGACATGTGGACCAACGGAACAGTTGACATGAAGTTTGCTAGTCAACTTGGGGCGAAGACTTTCATCTGGAGAAGTTTGGTTGTTACGCTAGCATCTATTGTGTATCTGCACGACATTCTCAGGTGGGGTCCCAAACATGAGGAATCATATTCTCCTCGGCCAATGTCAAATGTCCTCGTAGACACATCCCACACCAATTTCGCCATGAGCATGCTACCCAGCAGCAAGTGCTGCCTTTGACTCTGCAATCACGTCAAACGAAAAGACGTATTCGTTGACGTCGTCGGTAGAGTCGAGCCTGGTGCCCGGAACGTACTCTGCCGCGATGTCACGAACGCTTTGCGGTGCAGGAGGGTTGACGCTGGAAAGAATCTGCAGCGCTGACCCCCTGTTGCGCCTGACTTTCTCGAACAGCTGTAGCCGGTTCTCCAAAGTCCCTTTACCCCCGACCTGGTCAAGCAGGCTACCAAGTGCAGCGCCATCCTCGATGGCCTGCCCGCCTCCTTGGCCCTGGACTGCTTCCATAATTAGCATGAGTAGCCTTTGTACATCCTGAATGCAGTGTGAGATTCACTTACACGTGAGCATGGGATGGGCAGCGTCGCCAACCAGGACGAGTCGGTCCTTGTGCCACTTTGGAATTGGATCCCTCGCAACTAGTTTCCAGAACTTCACGTCTCTTGCTTTTCTGGATCACTTATAAGCATGTGGCGAGGAAACCAATCTTTACTTGACTCACTTGATCACAGGGTGCAGGGCCGGGGCAAAGTGCTTCTTGGCATATTCGAGCGGCATGCTTGGCTGCACCATCGCTCGGAAATCTAGATATTCTTTGTTATTGATGGATCACTTGTAGATTCTGATAGATGAGCTCATAGCTACCTTCTCCGACATGCGATGTGTCGAATTCGCGAGAGAGATACAAAAGGTTCTGCACCTCGTTACTAGGGGTGAGAAAAGTACTCGTCAGTAGATTTCCAGACTATCGGTTATGGGTAGATTAGAAAACGCACTTTCGGCACGGATACCATACCAAGCCAGCAGCTCCCCCGGCCGCCTTGAAATACCTGGTGGCCGAGTCCTGGACCATGTGTGCCGTCTCCAGGTCTGAGAGCAAATCTTCTGTCGGCACCAGCCACCGCATGCATGCCCAGCCCGTGTCCCCGGCCTGGACAACCTCGTCGCCGAGGACTTGCTTCACGGCTGTGGAGTGCACGCCGTCCGCGGCAACAATCAGGTCAGCCTGAAGGACTTGGCCACTCTCGGTCGTGACCTTTCCGTTCTCAGCGTCCTGGTGGTGCATGAGCATCAGAGTCTCTCTCTCCCTGTGCGCAAGATGTGCTCAATTAACTCACGTATTCAACAACTTTCGACCGAACCTGGACGTCACAGGGACGCCCGGGGCCATATCTTCCCGTGGCAAGCTGCCTCAGCTGTGTGTGGAGGTCGACCCGGTGGACGGCGTACAGAGGCATGCCCCAGTCGGACTCGCCGTCCTTGTAGTAGTCAGGGACCAAGACTTCCATGTTCGTCCCGTCGATCAGGCTGGTCTTGCGTATGACGACCATGCCCGACCGTTCCGGGACAAAGTCCCATGATTTCAGCACCCGCGACGCGTTGGGCTTCATGCTGATGGCTGCCCCGACCTCGTGCATCAGTGAGGACTGCTCGAGAATCTTGCGTCGGATATGTCTGTCAGAACGGGGGTGGGGTTACTTCACATGGGGGTTCGGAGTGGGTGCTAACCGTCACTTTGTGGCCTGCCCTGCGCAGACCAATCCCAGTGCTCAGGCCGGCTATTCCGGCACCGACGATGATGATTTCCATCGCTGCTGTCTATGAGGCACTGAGACGGAGTTTTCACCGTAACCAAGAGGTTTTTGGATCAGAAAACGCCAAACACTTCGAAACTTGTTGTGCAAAGATTGGTACCAGAAGATCTGTTCTATTATGGTAGCCCATGGTAATGCTGTATTACGAGGGACCAGCCCCTCTCGTCCCCGACTTGGCTTCGCGCTAAACCGCGCCATGGTGACGAACTTCCCGGCGATGATCGAAGTGGCTTGAGGTTGAACTGAATCGGCATCGGGAGCGTTCCTCAGTCGATGAGTCAAGAGATGAGTGCTTTGCTGCCGAGTTTCTTCTCAATGGGACAAAGTCCCTGCTCAGCCTCCTCGGCAGGGGCGCCTTCACTGCTCCTTCAGTCTTTGCACAAGGTCCTCTCCGAGCCTAATTTACGGTCGAGGATCAGAGGCCATTGATTCCACTGATCAATGGCATGGGCTCTGCCTGTTAACTCGGGGACGCCCACCTATCGATACTCTCCCGCCAAGTACTACCATTACCAGAGAAATAAGGCTGGAAGATCGATATCCTTGTGAGTTGTACGTGTTCATAATTTGTGGTCCCCCCCCTAACAACGGCAATTCTTCCAGTCATTGGGCTGGACTTCTCGTCAGATGTCGCGTATTTTGTGTCATGCCTGATGATGGATGCTAGCTGCATGATGAAGTTTTAGTGAGCTGCTGTGACACATGTGCGGGGGATACCATTCGATGTTCATCCGAAAGTGCTGAAAGGATGCTTTTTAGTGAAAATGAGGGGTCGAACCTCGGAAAGAGTCTCAAGGACATTTGACCGTGTCTGTTCTCAATTCCCACTTTCCCGGTCCTGCTACTCCATCATAGTTAAGTACCGTCATGCCTACATAATTTCCTTGCCTTGTACTGGTGCAGATGGAATATTCGTCCGTTAGGCCAGTCTTTGATTAGTGGCTGGAAAATGAGGAGCTCCACCACGCAGCGGACGAACGGTCTCCGGCTAGACGAACGGACGATTGGTGGGCGGAGCGAGGATCAGATGACCGAACTTCGGGGAGACCATTGCAGTAACGTCGGATTATCAAATAGGTAATCATGACCGGAATCATGCCTCATGTTTAAGTTGCACGAATACGACCTCCTCAGCTTGATGAGGGAGGATGACGATGGTGGGGGCTGTGAGTGCCTGGCACGAAAACGGCTGTAAGACGGGTCTCGCCGCATGGTCGAGACCGTTCGATTCTCCGTTCCTTGGCAGGGATGCTCAATATATGCGAGTGAGACGGATGTGTGCAGGATGGGGGGCTTGACGTGACCACCACAAAAAGTCAGCCCTGGGCGACCTTTATCAACAGCAAAGCAGGGCGCACTCGACTCCCCGCTGGTGAAAAATTCTCGGATGTTCCGATCTGAAAGCATAGCCCGGTGGAGGCTTGTTGGTGCAACTTGACTGCATCTCTTCCTCATGTCAGCAAGAACGCCAACATTGCGCGGCACTTCAAGATCCACTATCCGAGGAGGTGGCGAATTAAGTCCGGCTGCCAGTGTTGAACCCTGTTATCTTCTGTACAGCTTTAGTATTTGTCCCCAGAACAGACGTGGGACTCACGACTGTCAAATCTTACCCATATCATTGTTGATTGTATCGAACGATCACTCGATAAGAGGTTTTCTTCCAGTGGGGACTATGCAAAAAGCCCGAATGCCTCAAATTACGTGATTTAACTCAACAGAAAGCACAAAATGGAACACTTTAAGCGGCTGTTTCAAGGTGAAACTGCAATGGAAATTCTTGTATTTTCACCCGGATCTAGATGGTCTCTCAAGCCCTGAATTCGGTCCAGTGTTGAAACACTCCAATTCTCAGAAACGTGTTGTACCTGCGTTGAACTTTGGCTTGAAAACAAGGAAACTTTTGCCACCTGCTTGATTATCAGCAACAGACAGTCCCAGTTCCACCGCGGACAGAATTGCTCAATGCAACATTGTGGCAGAACTTGACAACGAAAAGGCACAACATGACATCCACCACCCCTTATAAACGCCGTCGTTGCGCTGGTATTTTATATGCATACTAAAGTATTTCTGGGCTGCGTAATGTGTGCCCGGAAAGAATATTTCTTCTTGTATGCCTATCGTATGATGCCACAGGATAAACTTTGCCTGGGTAGGTGAGCCAAAAACAGCTCGCAATATTATCAAAATGAACTCCCCCAGCAATTGAGGTTCATCCGGATGTCATTTCTACTAGCATATTCCATTTCCTTGAATAGCTGAACATGCTGCGGAATTGGGTCTGAACTAGTCGCTTGAAGTAACCAGGTGTTGTGTTCAACCACCTCAAAGTAACCGAAATAAAACGGAAATGAGCCGAAACACTTACTACATAAGTATTGTGCGACAGGAATAGAACGTGCAAAAGTACACATTTCAATATCGTCCTTGAGCGTTACTAAAATATGTCAAGTGACCAGTAGTTTTGATACTCCAAGTCCTAGGAGACAGGCAGCATACTGGCTATCTCGCAGACTTTGCAGTGACGGATGATCACTGCTTTCTTATTCTTTTGGTGGCTCGCTGCTGATTCTCCAAGCAGTCGTTACCCAGCCCTGAGTCCAAGCCACCGAAAGGCGACGGGCTACACGCTTCTTCCTCTAGTTGGCTAAATAGAGTGCCCATCAGCCTGTTCAAGAGGTGTTTGTCGACCTGCTTGTTTCCGTGGTATCTAGTTGCACTGTCGATTAATGCGGACCCCTTTTCGTCCCAACATTCCCTCATAAGGCTAACGACCTCCTCGAAATAGTTGCCCGAGAAAGCAGACTGTGGGCGGTTTTGACCTGGGAACAATATATCCCACATGTTAAACCACTGTGTTTCCAAGGACATATTACGCGATGAGCTCTTGTTCAACTTTTCCCTTTGCTCGTCCGTGACACCCTCTAAACATGGCCTTGGTAAAATATCGCAAAGCGAGTCGCTCGTATGCTTGTCGCGCAGAGCCTGAGAAGAGAAGATCGCGTAGCAACGTGTGCAATATATCTTCATTTCCCTATGGCGGCGATAAATGTGCTGCCTCACATCTTTAATTCGGTGAAGGGTGTACTTGAGGCAGTCACGATACCGATGAGGGTCGAGCTTTCGATACGGACATGCCAGGCTGCGCTTTTGCTTGACAGAACTTTGACGTGGTTTGGGTGTTGGCTGCCGTTCTTGATCATCGTCGTCCTCAATGGACACAATGGAAATATGTCTTTTGCGGGTCTCGGTGTTGTTCCAGGCAGCTAGAGTATCGGATGGCGGCTCCTCGCGCACGGGAATGAATTTCGTACATGGCTGGGGCCCCGAAGTCAGGGATATGTTCGGTTGAGCTGACATTATACTCTCCCATGCAGCATTGGCGAAATCATTTTGAGCATCTGAATTTGGGACGGCATAATCTGATTGCGTTTTCGGGTCCTGAGAACAATCGCTCCAATCACCCATTAAATCCGGAAAGTCCCCATTCAAAGTCACTTCGTCGTTGTGCTCTTTGATCTCCCAGCCCGATGGGAAAAGCTCCTTTGTGTTGCAGAGACTCGGAAACCCATTCTCATTCCAATCAGAGGAATAGTTCACTGGCGTGCTATCCTGCCGTATCTCATCGAGGACTTCCTCGACGAGGAATTCCTCACCCCATCCGTACATTCCTTGACCACATTCGTCGAATGGGAATTGTGACATTGAAGTCAAGCCGCACTCATCGAATTCGATCATTTCGTACCTATGTAAACTTAGCGTGCTTTCATTCCAAAGTGTGAAGTGCATCGAGTACAGTTTGAAAAGATAATCATGTAGAATGAGAGGCAAGAACCTCGAATACGGGCAAAATTGAGTGAAGGGATCGGATCAGAAGTAGGGAACGACGACTGGTTAATGCCGGCGTCTCTACCAGCACAACGTCATGTCATCATTCTACCTGAATGGCTTTCGAAAGTCATTCACTAACATGTGCTTCTCGACTAATCGTCCCGACGAAGGGAAAGAAAGCAAATGAAGATTAAGCATGGGTCACCCTCCACCGCGCCCGTGCCCAGAAATGCAAACAGTGAGCTGACACAAGCCCTAGAATGGATTAATGAATCACAGTCACACTTCCGCAGTAATCATCGTACGCAGAAGCGTAGTGTATAAACATTTGATAGGCTGCCCGCTCCGTCATGGCTGCACATGACGGGTGGCGTCATAAGGGCATTGATACGCATCCGCGTAGACAAGGGGCATTAATACGCAGCCGCGTAGACTGGGGGCATTGATGCGCGCCTGCGGAACGGGTCATTGATACACGTCTGTGTACCCAAGAAAACACAGCCTCCACTGCGCCGAGAATGTGACAGTTGCGAGACTTGTCCAAGATACCTCACTTGCTTGGCGCAGCACCTGGCTGCAGTCAGACGTCAGAGTTTTCGGGTTGGTGAGACAATCAGCCAAGAGTGCCCTCTTGGTTCGTGTATCATTGGTAGGTACGTGCAGTTTGAAAGTAGATTAAGAACAACTCTGGCAACACGTCTTTATTCTTATTCATCCCTGTTCCCCAGAGTCTCGTCCAGGGATCAGGACGTTGTTCTATGTCAGTCGACAGTGCACCAGGCTCCACCACCTATCAACATTCTTTTTATTCACCAGTAATCCAAAAGCACTGCCCTTCAAACATTTAAAAGCCCTCACTTTATTGTCTTGTTGAAATGAGACCGAGAACCCTTCGCTCCTGCCTTATTCTGTTGGGTGCTTATGGCTGCGTCAGCCTGCAGTGCTTGCCAGCCGTCACATCGTTGAGCGGGTGCGGATGATTTTGCACCAATACTGCAGTACGATTTTTGATAGGTTGGATGATCTCCCGCTTGAAGTGGCTAAGGAATAGCGGGTACAGGCACTGGGAACCCAGCTACAGTAATATTCGCAGTGCGCCCCGTCTGTGTGAGATTCTAGCCTAGCCACTCAAGGTCTGATCAGAATGCATCCAAGTATCTGCTGACTATACCAGAGGCCCGCGGGATCACGTGCACACGTTGTACAGATTTGCCACCACACTAAGTAATCAAGGATACGGCCTAGGCCTCCGCTGTGTACACAAATGCGCATGGAGTGTGTGAAAGTGCTGGAGGCCGCACTACTGAACAGCCGTCCATGGGCATTCGGAATCTGACGGATTCGATAATTTTTCCACATATTTTACTTCCCAAACACAGCAAGTGCTGACCAAGGCCACAAGGTATCTCTTGGACCTGACGCCCCGTCGGGTAGATCTTGAAAACAAGCTTCTGATCTCAATAACCGGGTGTCAACTGCACTTTGCGAGCTGACCGAAGGACCGCAGCACACGGCACACGAGATCGTACACAGTTGAGGACACAACTGAGTAAGGCTGTTAGGCAAGGCAGCAAAGATGGCCGAAGTAATTGGGGTCAAGCTTCCACCCACAGTGTTCGGTCATTCGGCTTGTTGTGAGCCACATCAAGAAGCATCTGAAGAGCCTTTTGCTTACATCACAGGAGGACACTGACTGCAAAGCAACGACAAGAACGCGAGCGCGTAGACTGAAAAATAGGCAAGATGTTCTCCGGGGCATACGCCAATGTGCAAGCGTCGTGATCAGGTCGTGTGTTGCGGAGCCATGTTTGGAACATTTACTTTCCACACTTTCACGTTTATCTCTACTTGTGAGCTGCCTCTCTTTGTCATTTCTGATTCTCGCACATCCTTCAAGTCCGCGGCCGTCCTTTCAGGTATTATTCTTTTGCCTGTATCTTCCTCGTCAAGCTCAACGTTCACAGCCTACCTCACACCCTCATAACCTCTCATAGATGTAGAGGTGGCTGTGGCATTTCATCGGAGCAATAGATTTGAAGTCCCTAGAAAATCTCCGCTATCGTCCCTGAAGGAATGCTCAGCATGCTGGCCTGGTCCTGCAGCTCTCATCGCGATCATGAAGATGACGGCAACATCTTCGCAGGTCTGTGTCGTCGTGTAACTAAGGTTCGGCTACCGCAGACGTCTGGATACAAGGGCCAGAGACACCGACCCGGAACTGCAGGTGGTACTGCAACCAGCAGCACACGTTCCACAGGATCACGCAGCAAGCTGGTAGCGGACAGCGACGTCAAAGCCGAGGGCTTCGGTACTCCCTCTCGGGTTCGCCAGACACAGAACAGAAAACGACCGGGTGATGACGATGACCCTACCCATCCAAATAAGTACCCAATACACGATGAAGAGGACAGCGTCCAGGGCTTCTTGTGCCCTTTCTACGTCAAGGACAGGTATCCTCTGCACCCGTGCTTCAACCGTATTTTCAGACGGACCTCGGACGTTCGACAGCACCTTCTTCGATCCCACATTCAGGCTCCCCATTGCCCGCGCTGCGGCATGACCTTCGACAATGATCAGTCGGATGATCGTCGGGCCAGACACATTCGAGAGGTTAGATGCCACAATCAGCAGTTCTTCATACCGGGAATCACGGAGGACCAATGGAACGACATTAGAGCGCTTGCCAACTCACGCGCCCGTGGTCGTTCCAGCGCTTTTGATCGATGGATGATGATGTGGCGGGTGATTTACCCAGGTGTTGCCGATCCAGAATCACCTTATCATTCGGGGGAAACAGATTTGATTCAGGGCATGCTTGACATCCGCGCCGCTATTATCAATAATCAATCGCTGGCAATCTCATCCGTCGCGTCTTTCACGAGTTTTGAACCGCACGAAATGCCCCAAATCGAGGCCTACATCGGTGCTGCCAGGCAATTGCAGCATGGCCAGCATAGCCAGCATGGCGCCACGACACTGGTTGACTCCTCGCGCACGCCGTCTAGCGCGTCCGCGTCAATTCAGGTTGCCCAAGGGCACAACATTTCTGCACCGTTACCAACATCAACCCAACACCCAGCCACCCAGGTCGGCAGGCATGACATACCCCTCGTGACTACAAGCACATTTCCACAAAATCAAGTGCCAGCTCTGGTCGAACAACTGCCTGCCGAGGACCCCAACTGGGCTGACATGGATCAATTCGTGTGGGACAATTCGATGTACGAGGACGATTCCTTCCTATGGGACATGTACCACCAGAATTGAGAAATGCATAGAGCAACCGGATATGCTCAGTGTCCATGGTCATGACACCGAGAGCTCTTCTTTTTCAGCCTGGGAAGATCCCTGCAGATGTAACGTCATCACACATCATCTTCGAGTCAGGCTCTACCGCGAGCTTTACTATATGCTCTTGCAGGAGGATTTCCAGTTGCAGCAAGTTCCTTCCGAGTCCTTTTCATCTGCCACTGTGGATGAATCATCCCCATCCCCTAGCGTGTCTTTTTCCCGCACGCGATTTCACACTCATCGTTGTACCACACCTGGCTGTTGATGTCCCCACAATGAGGTTAGAAGTGATCCACATGTTCTCATTTATATCTTCAAGATGATAATCATATCATATTCAGACTAAGTTCGTTCCTGGTACTTTGGCCTTCCTATTTGAAATTTATCTGATATCAAATTCCTCGATATTTCCTGTTTTATTTCCTTACCATATTTGAAGGGTAGAGTGATGGGGGCTGTGAGCAGCCCTTTTCTTTTCTTTTGTCACAAGAGGGAATACAGAGACAGGGCAGATGTCCTTAATACGTCAATTCAGATTAAGAAGGCGCTACCTTCTATTTAAGAAAGAGGTCTTGTGGAAATTGTAGGCAAGGGGTTTTATGCCTGAGGGGTGTGGGCCCCAGAGTCTCAGTGAATGCCTGCAGTTGATGGGGCTTTCACCCATGCACACACTCACATCTTGGACACGTAGCGTCCCACCAGTGAAATACACCAATACAAATTTTGACGTGGTTTAATTCTTGGCATCTCGGATTGTAGCCACATAAATGATCGTTTTTCTTATCAATTTCCCCTGCCCAGATAGCTACCAGATCGGGTTGGAGTTCTCAATCTGAGAAAACCCTGGATTCAAGCGCCATCCTGCATCCCCTCCAGAATCACTGGTCAAGCTCAGCTAAGAATGAAATTCAACAACCTTTTGCCCATATTTTGCCAGCCACTGAAATTATACAAGCCCGAGTCCGTGGTATGAGAATTGGGAGAGCAGAAGATTCGGGGTCCTGATTCAGTTTGAGTGGGAGGGCAAGCCAGGATATCAGATTGTGGACACGGGTCTGGGAAAGAACAACAATGAATGCGTGATATCTAGCTGAAAAAGGAGAAAAGTAGACCACCAATGGCAAATACACAGCATCTGATGGAGGGCTGAGACCTCTCCATTTGCGTTCACCGACCATCAACACCAACATTGGCCAACATGGACCAACGGAGCAGCCCATGATGACACGACCGCGCGTCCGAAGTCCCACAACCTTTCAAATGCATCCGCCAGCCTCCAAAAGCTTATCGATGGCTCCGTTCAGGACCGTGTTATAAAGCGCGATCAGATCCTCGTCCTGGTAGCTCAGTGCAGGTGCTTGTAGCTCCTGGGCCTGCAGGGAGCTCTCTACTATGTTTTGCCTATGAACGCTCCAGAACTCCCGCAGTTCACACACCCTGGCTTCCTCATCCGTCGGAAACAGCCATGACTGCGGCCTTTGTGCATCCGGGAAAATGGTGGCCCACACTCTGAACCAGTGATCCTCCACCGACAATGGCAATTCGGCTTCTCGCGCAAGCTCTTGCATGTGGCTAATCGTGACCCCGTCAAAGGTCGGTAGGTTTGACGTTTGATGATTGCAGGTGCGACTTCGGATGTGGCTATCGCAATCATCAATTTGGGAGAATGTTTGTCCGCACGATGGGCAAAATATTGGGCGTCGGTGAACTCCCCACAAGTGTTCCCCGACATCGTCAATGTTTCGTAGGTGGTACCTCGTCAAACATGTTCGGTGACTCTGTTTATCCCATATATAAAATGGACATGGCAAAGCGTTGACTCGTTTCCCCCTGTGCTCGACGACCATTGTGTCGAAGTCTTCAGGTTCAGAGGCTTGTTGAACAACCATGTAAGCTTCAAGGCGACTGAGCCTGATTTTCTTTCTGCCCTGGCTTTCCTGGCGTATCGACATTCTTTTTGTGGACTTCCCAGAAAGTTGGAAACGGAATTTCTCAATCAATGTGTCAATGAGGATTGGCACGGCAGTTTGTAATGGATGGTCCGAATCGAGCGTTTGTGGTGTGCAAATTACCGCCTCCGGAGTAACACGGTGCATAGAGATCCTAGCCTCCTCACCCTGGACAGGAAGCTCGACAGTCAGTGTCTCGTCGTTGTCAACCCCTGCAGAACCGCAGGCCCATCTCGACGTCTGCATCCTTCTTCCAGTATATGACCTGTGGGAGGGGGATGTCGCGACTTGACCGACCGACTCAATTTGAGACCTGACCACGGTGTCTTCTGAATCCTCGATCTGATCAATACAATTGACTGACTCTGGGGTCAAGCATTCCCAAGGAGATTCATCTGAAGTCAATGCACTTTGACTGTCCATGTCGCGAGATGGAGTGACTGGGGCGGTGGCGTTATACCGGTTCTCCCTTGGTGAGCTAATAACTCTATCGCCAAGACTGAGATCCTCCTGCCCACTTCGGTGAGTCTCAGATGGAAGTTCGCTGACAACATCCCAATCTGACGTAGTGGCATCATGCATGCCGTGAATTTGCAGATAGACACGGTGACCTGTGTCTTTCTGATATATCGTTTAGGTTCTGGATTGACGCATACACTTTCAGAGTTGCCGACGGGCTTTGTATGGAGAATCAGAAGCTGTAGAGCGGCGCAGTTGTATGTGAAGAGCTGCAAAGGGCGATGAATGTGAGGGGTAGATTGTTTGAATTTGATCAGAAGACTCCTGGCGATTTGGTAGTTTGGTGACAGAGCGGGCGTTATGAGCATCTTATACTTTTCCAAATGCACAGGTGTGCCCACTTGTCTTACCAACTTTTTTTCCTCCTAGCCCTAGCTTTTCACACCGATTATATAACCCTCATGATTGGCTGCATATCTGTGTGACAAAGCAGCCTTCCCGCCCCTCTTTGCCTCTTTGCCTAATACCACCTCAGCAATGAGCCATCGGAATGTCACAGGCTGCTGGTAACAGGAGTAGCGAAAGCGGCCTAAGTGGACAGCGAAGTTACGTTGATTTGAATTAGACTCAGAGTAATGTAAATAATTTGATACAGACTTGGATAGCACTGTCTTTCGCAGGTTCCTTCGGTTGGATGAGCCGCGGAGCTCTGTGAGGGGTGGGGCTGCTGGGGGAATTGGATACCTCGGTAATCTTTGATTATTCCACTCCCATCAAGATACTTCATCAGAAGGGGTCGGGGTAGGATCCATTATTATCTCTTTCGTCCGAAAGATTACTATGACAATCGTCTTTGTTCAAATGGTATTATTTATGACCTAAAACAATGTCATGACATGCTGCGCTTGGGTAGTGTACAGTAACTAGGAACTCCAGCGGAATTTGCAGAGTTCAGGACAGTCTATGTGGTTTTAGGTTAGTACAAAGCTTGATGTGTTCGGAGCTGTCTTGTTTGTTTCAAGGTAGAAAGTCTGGAATTCAGACGTTCTTTCGGGGGTGAATGCCAACTACCAGATGATTGTGCGCGGTCCGCTGCCTGCAACGCTAGAGCCAAGCCTTCCAGGAAATGGCATGAGTGAGGCTGAGCCACCTGCGCAGCTGTGCAGACCCAACCCTTCCGCCGCCTCATCTGAGCCTCATGGGCCACTTTCTCTTTTAGTACTATGAATTTACATGGGCTTAGTACAACTCTTCGCAGTGAGTGACAGATTTTCATGTAGGCAGCACTAACTACGTTTTATTGGCGTTCAGGCCCGCGTCTAAAGCTACGACTACTGGCAGACAATACCAGTCCGGTGAAAACATGTGCAACTGCTTTCAAGTGCGATATCTGGTCGAGTACAATGCGAACCTCTTCTCTTGACCTTCGTGACTGGAACGAAGCTTGTGTGTCGACAGCCCACGAGACAGCCCACGAGACAGCCCACGAGACAGCCCACGAGACAGCCCATGAGACAGCCCATGAGACAGCGTCTTGGCGGCGGTCGGACGGCCCTGGAGGAGCATGATTCTGACGCTGGGAGGGGGGGGAGGGCGACGTGTCGTTCCCGTCGTCGCTCTCTGCCTCTGGTGCGGACCTCATCGCCGCCCACGGCCTAGGCCTGCCCTAATACTTCTCCGACCCGCGGCTGGGGCCTCTGGCCGTGCGGATAAGCAGCGCCGCCACTCAGGCGGCAGGTGGTGAGCAGGGAGGGGGTGTTTTCGCGCCTTGCCGAAGCAGGCAGCAACCCCGAACGAGCGGGCGAAGTGATCCTCGATGCGCTCTTGCACAAGATCGCCGACATGTTGCAGATTCCAGCGTCCGAGGTCGACGCGGGGAGGCCGATGTACAGATACGGGGTGGACTCGGTCGTGTCGCTCGAGGTGCGAAACTGGATCACGAGGGAGTTAAGGCCAATGTCGCGCTGCTGGAGATCTTGGCCGCAGTGCCGATGGCCGCGTTTGCGGTCAAGATTACTGAGAAGAGTAAGCTGGTTGCGGGTGCGGAATAGAACAAAAATATCTGGGGTTTGTAAGATTGTTCTCATTATTTGCATTTTTCCTATAGACTTAGATCATACAATTATGAGTTTGCTTGACCATGTCTAGACAATACCTAGGTACATGTGTAGAGTTTAGGTCGTTCAACACTTCTCTGGTATCCACATGGTGAAGTAAAAGTGAGTTCGTTTCGCTTGTGCATCGAGCTCGACCGGCGACCACGATATAAGAAATTGTGAGATTGTGGTGAGACTGACTAGAAATTACAATGCTGCATGCATTTATTACACCACCTAGTCTTCCACGACCGCGCTCTTCTCCGAACCTTCCTTTCATTTCTACCCCGGCAGCCCAAGATGCGTCCGTTTCTTGCAGATGATGATTGCCTTTTTCCTCTTCTTTCTGGAAGGGTCATTCGTGAGGTGGGGCACTGGGGCGTCTAGACTGGATGGGAAACGCCTTTTGAGGTATTTGAGCAACGAGTCGCACCGTCTTCTATTGCCACTGTCGTCTGCTGCAGTACCTAGATATGCTCTCAGAATGGAAATTGGCTTTCTTTCCAGGTACTCAGGTGTCGGGAGTAGGCTGGACATGAATGCAACCACCACGACCGTGAATTGCTGCGCTCTGCCAACAAGCTTATCATGACAGCCCAGCGCCTATTTAGGCTACCTGTTTCCCTAGAACGCCTAGGTACATCTCTAAGCCCCTCTCAGAATAAGACTAAAGGTTGGTAGGACCGTCTGAGTGAGGCAGAAGATGTATCTCGGATAAATGTGCTTTTGGATGTGTTACACATCAAGGCACAACATACACGAAAAGTGGGGCTGCGATGAGCAGCTGAAGTACCCCTTATCTCTACCCTGCCTCCTTTATCTTCTTCAACTTCTCATAGAAGGCTCTGTGGCTTCTTACCTCAAACCTTCCAATTGCGTCCTCTCTCTCACATGCTTCTGACTTCAAGCGGTTTTTCAACACCAGAAACTGCAATGCCTGCCCAATATACAAGCCATTACCGCGCCCATGGAAGACGTTTGGCCTCGCCTTCTGAGACCACACTCAGCTTTGACGACGATTTGAATTCATCGCCACCGGACCGAGATTCGGCGCTGACACCAACTGAAAACGTCCAATATGCCGCACCGCAGACAGACCTGGAGCAGCGCGCAGATACTGAAAGCCTTCGTGTTCAAAGTTCTGCGGAAATAGATCCAGGAGCTCAAAGTCATTTGTGCGAACTTTTCCAAGGATGGGGAGATGGGCCCGAAAGTTCGCTCCTCAGTCTGCTCAGAATTTCACCCTCGGCTAACGAAGGTGCCATCGAGGAGTCGGACCCGATTCGGCTAAGCACACTTCCGATTAATGATCAAAAGATCAGTTTTCCCTCAAAGACTGAGGTTCACGGCGGCAGCCTTCCAAATTGGCGGCCTCGATCGCACTGGTGGTGGTGGGAAATTGCCGCCGTTATCTTCAGCATAGCCTGCATGGTTGCAGCAATCGTGTTCCTAGCTAACATCAACGACACTCGTCTGTCAACCTGGTCATTCTATTTCCAGCCTAACACCGTCGTATCCATACTTACGACACTAGCAAAGTCGGTAATGCTCTTCAGCGTCTCGACTTGTCTCAGCCAACTCAAATGGAGGCACTTCCAAACTAGGCCAGCAGGCAGGCCATTAAATCATCTTGAAGATTTCGATGATGCCAGCCGTGGACCATTGGGCTCGCTTCTGATGTTAGGGAATCATCGCCTCGCTGCATTCATTCCCTCCATGTTGGCTTTGATCACCGTTGCATCATTGGCCATAGACCCAATGGCCCAGCAAGTTCTCAAGTTTCCTAGCAAGGATTTCCCTTTACAAAACATCAGTGCAGTCATTGGGCAAGCGAGTTCCTACAGTTCGTATTTGGACCACCGATTCTTCACTGTTGTAAGAGCACATCCACGTACCCCACGAATACAAACGGCCTAAACTTACACAGATAATAGGGCAATGTATATCCAATGGTAATGTCCCAGCAAGCTGAACTCCTGGGTAGCATCACTGGCTTAAAATACGATCCCCAGTTCACTTGTCCTTCACCTGCGACGAAATGTTCTTGGGATACTTTCTCCAGTCTAGCAGTCTGTGGCACGTTCTCTAAGGCAACTGACACAGTCTCCAGAGACTGTACTACTCTCTACCACCCCAGCTTCGAAAGCCTTTCACCACTCCCAAACGCCACACACGACAAGTTCATAAATGTAACGTGCAAAATATCTCTTCTCGATATGAGAAGCGAACCGTTGACGATGACTTGGTATACGGGGCGCACCAATGCTGGAGCATTACCGGCAGGATACGATGGATTGGCGCCGGGAGATTACGAGAAATTCGGCCGCGAACCACTAGACTGCGCACATTACGATCTACTCGATGCCAGTATTGAGAGACCGTGGCTCCCATACCGCGATGGCGATGAGGAGCTGGCTTACAAAGACCAGCTCTCGGCTCTTTATGCCAAGCTTCATGTCGCCAGAACGTTGGACCACGAGATTCTTTACAATATCAGCGACGTCCGGGATTACACCAGCGGAATGTGGCAACTTCCAATGCGTACTGAATTCCTTCGAGCCAGTTGGAATTTCTGCGAACAGGTCTACTCTGACGTGAGCGTAGATCTGGGGGTTCTGTCCGAGGGCAATGTTACCACGAATCCATTGACTTGGGTGTCTTGGGATTCCGGCTACACCTTGCATTCGAATGCAAGCGGACTCAACTACACAGTTGCCGATAGCAGCAATGGTGAATGGGACGACGGTGCCCTGTCTCAACTTCTTGACTTACACCTTGGCTATAGTCCTATGCCCTTGGGGTCGAATCCTACATACAGGTCCTCGGACTCCAACCACATGGTATACTCCATGCCACACGAAGAATCCCAATTGACCCTCGACGAGGGTGTTTACTATCCCTCTGGTTTAACACAATCTCTCAGTATCTACCTCTGGTCTGCCGACATTAAAGCTCTGACGAACAATGTGGCAAGCACTCTGACGGCGCGCATTCGCAGCAATACTATGGGGGGCAACGCCAACGCCACGATGCTTCCCGGCCAGGCGTTTGTGAAGGAGGCGTATATCGCGGTTCAGTGGCCATGGATGATCCTGCCTATCATGGAAACCGTGCTCGCAGCAGCCGCCCTGGCCATTACAATTATCTTGACGCGGCAGCAGGCATTGCTAAAGGGTTCCACGGTATCACTGCTCATGCAACAGATAGATGGGTGGAGTCCGGAGGAAACGAAGATACGACGGTTTGACACAAGTGAGCAGTTGCGGGACCGAGCGAAGAAGATGGTTGTGAGGCTGGATGAGGGGCGAGATGGGGAAATGATGTTCAAGCGGTAGTACTGAGATATCTCATGACACCGCTAAGGAACAAAAACAAACGGGAAGAGTTACTAGGAATTGTCAAACACATTCTGGACGAGTTATAACAAGGGTGTCTGACCACTGTGTCAAGGATTTAGATGACTGGGAGCGGTTAAAGTGACACGGCTTGACTATAATCTGACGAGGGATTGTATGTCTGAGTGTGACAGCAATGTCAGCAGCAATGTAGCCAGTAGATTGACCCGTGCGTAACCGATGGGCGACGACTCCACTACCCCTCCTGGGCCCAAATAATCTTGTTGGTATGGTCATACATGGCGTGGATAAACTTTTCAGGGCCTGGCGGTAGCATCCTAAGCGTAAAGATGTTGTCTGTGCTTACGTGCGACAGACACAAATTGCATCAGCATATCGTCCAATGTCTGCTGGCAGAATCAGGTCTACCGGGTCCTCCCACCGGTCGAATGTGGTCAGTAGTTGTTGATAGACCGTCATTGACAGGACCTAGTCTACAGAACTTCCCAAGCAGCGGCTTCCATCTGGTAAGAAAACGTCTTTGGTTTGGATCTGTCTCGGGTTCCTCGATCGTTTGGCAGAGGTGTCCAACTGCGTCTCCCGTGATGGACACTTGACAAGTGACGTTCTGCTGATTTCTGTAGTCCGGACTGCCTGATTTGCGGACTCTGTGGGGAACCACCCTTCCACTGGGTGGGCAGAACACACCTTGCGGAAGTGACACGTTCTTCGGTTGTGTTTCCCTGGGAATTATCAGTCGATTGCGTGGCTTGAGACGGTCAGTAGGCCATTCCAATATTAACAAGACTTGATTTAGTCCTAGAATTAGTACTACTTTTACCCAGTTGACAAATATTCAGCCGTCACCTGGAGCCGGCGAAATAGCCATGTCGTCGTCCTGTCCTGTTTCTGCGCGTCGCTCCACCGCCTGCATCTCAACAGCCCCAGACATCGTATCCGGCCCCTTCTCCAGGTCCCTTGTTTTCCCAGGCCTGCTGATCTTGCTGATCTTGCTGAGCTCCGTCTGCTCGCTTGTACCGAGGCTCACCCCCTGTGTTGTCCACGTCATCTCGCTGGGTATCTGGAAGACCGTCGGTCTCGGCGCGCCCGCTGGCCTTCGTCTATTGCCGTGATTGCCGCCGCCGAAGACACCGGCGCCTTGTGCTTGGCCTGGCTGCCTCCCTGGCCGGTAGGGCCCGCGCATCCAGAAGGCCTTCGAGAAGAGTGGTACTAGGACTGGTGCGTTGACGGCGAGCATTCCCGCGGCTGTTTCACGGACTTGAATCGCGTCAGCAAATGGTCTTGAAGAACGGGATAGATAGGAAGAAGAGATGAATCATTCTGTGGCAGCACGGAGGTTTTTCACAAGGTACTTACATCCCCAGCGATTGATCGTAATTACGCTCGGCGCTCCTGCTATTGTAAACGCAGCCCTCACCACAGCGGTAGAGATGACAAAGACGCCTGAACAGAGGAGGAGCGAGACGCCGACCTTTCGGAGCTTGGAGACCCGCAGCTGCCACAGGATAGGCACTGGGATGGTCATAATAAGGCCGTCGGTGAGGACGTTCAGAATCACAAGGACCCAGAAATTTTGGGGGCGGAACGTGCAACGGTGGCTCGGTAGGGGCCGTACAACCCAATTATTGTGGAACCTTAGGGACATGGTCAGCTTCAGATTCAAGAAATGTGGGCGTCTGGTGGGCGGATCAACGTACGGTCGACATCCTAGCATGGCCGTCAGGAAGAGGGCGAGATAGGCAAGTCCGTTGATCCAAAAGAGTCGATTGACGGTAAGGACGGTCTGTCTCCATTCGTCTGCCTTGAGGCGCCGATAGAAGAAGAGGACCATGAACTTTAGGCACCCTATGGTTCGACATCTCAGCTTGCTGCCCAGTTCTGATTGTGAAGGAGGTGACACATCATCATGGCAGTTTTGTGGCGTACGCACATATGATCGCACAGTAGGTGAAGAAGGATGCGAATTCCCATTTGCTGCCATATTCCAGGACCCAGACGTCCCTGTCAGAGAGCTGATCGGCTTGTTCGGCCGTCACGTCGATATTGCCGCCCGAGTAATACGTCGCATAAACGATGAAGGCATTGATCGTCCACAGTCCGAGGAACTACCACCGACGCCTCTGTGCATCAGAAAGGGTGAAGTTGTGAAGCCTCGACTTCAGCCTCTGTTCTTTGGATGGCTTACCGGTATTGAGATCAGATCGTCACCATCCAATCCTCCGAAGCGGACGGTCCTGATCCGTACTGCCCATCTTGCGAATATAACTGCGACGCCAATCGCGTACCAGACCTGAGATTAGGCAAGAATTGTTGGTTAGTAAGTGACTGTCCACGTGCCATGGGCAGCAGAGGATTCGTGAAAGTGGCGAAAGGGACAACATACCCAGACCTCGGGCAAGTATGTATCATCTACTTGTAAGTGTACTGCAGAACTTGGACGAGGCGTCATGCTGCATTTTCGACAGCTTTCTCGCTTTCGCAGTTACGTCTGACTGGGTGCCTTGCGCTGCTTCACCCAGGCCACCCAGCGATTCAGTCGCAAGGTGTTTTCCGGTCCGAAGTCACGTCCTTGGTTTGTGGTTGAGGTCTGCCAAGGTCTGCTCGAAATGCGCATCACTGTGATGACACCCGGCAGGTAAATAACAACAGCCTAAGAATGCCCAAAATCTTGTCGGGGGCAGGGCAGGATAGGGCAGATGTGGGGGCGGATCGGAATTCGCAAGGCTAGACAAACCTTATTCTGCCTAGGGCTTTGATGGCTCCAGATTGGCACCGGGGAGCGCCCGTCTGGGCATGGCCTACCAACAACGCACGACGTCGCGTACCCAGGGTATCCTGCGTGGGCGAGGGTGTTACATATTCCCCCGACGAACATAGAAGTGCAGATTGCTCTGTGATGGAAGCGCTGTTATTGGTGACGAGTGAGCAGCACTGCTATGCCTCGCATGCCGTCGATAAAAGGCCCGAAATCGAATGCGACATGAAAGGCAAAAGCGCTCATACTTAAGCATGTATTCGGAGCAGCAGAACCTCCCAGTATGTGCCCAGGGTCACCCCACCGTCGTTTTGAGGGCAAATGATTCCGGT
The DNA here is from genome assembly GCA_014872995.1 of Diaporthe citrichinensis. Taxonomy (NCBI): domain Eukaryota; kingdom Fungi; phylum Ascomycota; class Sordariomycetes; order Diaporthales; family Diaporthaceae; genus Diaporthe; species Diaporthe citrichinensis. The sequence goes on along the minus strand of JADAZR010000052.1, from coordinate 142,984 downwards.
TGGGTATCTGCAGTTGGTCGACTGTGGCCAGGAACTGCTTGCTGCCCTCGTTCTCAGTTTGCAGGACACGGCGGATCCGCAACGCTAATAAGGCCTAGGTATCACTAGATGATACCGCTTTGAATTGCACCGTACACCGCCTCAGAGGGCCCTGCCCAATCAATCCCATTTATCAGATGAATATTTAAGCGCCAAGAGTACACTCCCCAATCAACAACAGACGGGTCGAGCCGACACAGAAGTGCGCCATCGAGGCAAGATCGAACTTGAACACCCATTAAGATGCTCGGGTGGCTATAAGAGAGATCATGTCCAGCCGCACGCCCGCGGCAGGGTCTTGCTTGAGGGCAGGATGGGGCTCAACGCACTTGCTGGATGGTATCAGTCCGTACTGCAACGTGTCTCTTGGATTCCCAAAAAAGGTCAACATGACCGGAAATGCCGCAGGGATAGCTGGATCGGACCCAGTGCTGGTACACCAATTGGAACTTGGCAAGCTGGGCAAATGTGGTAGATAAGGTACTGTTCGTGAAGCCAAAGGGGTTTGAACAGCGTCACTAGACGAACCAGGATTTGTGTGTCGTGAGGTCAAAGGTGCGAAGCAATGCGCAGATACAGGCAGGCAGATTCAGACGCAAACTCAGTTGAAATCACGAGGAGGTTCCGTCCAAAGTAGGTGCTGTGCACATTGGTTGCACCCTGGCGTGTGTTGGGGCCACGCGGCGTGTCCGGGACTTCTTTTCCGAAGCACCGTGAGTCTGTCGGCGAGAAGGCCGATCAGACCACATAAGGTTAATCCAGGACCTTTTCAATGTGATATCAGAGGCGGGTTGCGCCGCTCAGTTGTGCTCCATGGTCCGCTGAGTAATCCACGGTATAAGGGGTGAAATGGGTGCGCAGGCCGTCTTTGATGAAATTTCTCCAGTCTTGGACAATGCCGTATGCGCCTTGAATTATCTCGAATTCCTGAAAATAATTTTGCAGAGAATGATCCCGAACTTGTCAATGATATAGTTCTAGAGAGTACGTTATCAGATCAACGTCATGTGAACACAGATGGATGTTGTTGACTCGATGCTATCACCGCGAGAAGTTTGGAGTGGAGTCGCGTCCTGAGCTGTTGTTGCTGGCGGAGCTGGGGAGGTGGAGCAGGTGGGGCCGATTGCCGTTGTACGGTGTGGGAAACTGGATCTGGATCTGGAGCTCGAGCTCGAGCTTGGGCCACCGTTTCGCAGTTTCGCACCCACGACCGTTACCGGTACAAGGGTCCTTGCCAGACGCGACCGCGGATCCAGCAACGCGCCTTCCATGAACGCGTCGTGAACTCTAAAGGGTCCAGTATTCTGGGGAGACTCTCTCTCCCAGTACATGTGCCTCCCTTCTCCTAGCCTTACATACCAACCTCAGCTTCGAGACTGTCACCCACTTGGTCTCTACCTTCTGTCCTTTGTCTTTGTGCGTTGGATTTTGTCTGATGTCTGTATCTGTGTAATTGGATCGAATTGGCCTGTCATCTGCGAGACAATGGGCGAGAAACCCGCCAGCGCCCCGGCTCGCACGCCGGCAAAGACGCCCTCATCCACTGCGAAGCAGCAGAGCATCTTGGGCTTTTTCTCGAAAGCCAGCCAGCCCAAGCCCAAGCCCAATGCCGGTGCCCCGGCTTCCTCTGCCTCTGCCACTCCATCCACCTCCAAGGCAGACAAGGTGCCGTCGACGTGCCTCAAGGAGACCACAAAGGCCAACTCGTTGTCCTTTGCCAAACGCCCGACCACCATTACTCCCGTCCCTAGCAGTGATGCAGCCGAGCCCCTGAGCTCCCAGGAGAATGTCGATGTCATGACTGTTGACTCCAAGGTACCCCGCGACTCCTTGCCGTCACCAAGGTCTCCTGCTGAGCTCGACCACCAGCCAGCATCCACGCCCACGGTGCTCGCAAGCAGCAGCCCCTCCCGAAAGGTACGCCCCACACGTGGTGACCTCCGCATCTGACTGCGTACTGACAATCCCATTGCCAGGCTAAGAAAGCCGTCAACTACGCGGAGCCGTCCGACGACGAAGACGAAGACATCATGTCGCACAAGACGCGTCCGACGCGGATTAGGAACCGCGCCCGCGCCGCTGTCATGGACGAGGACGATGATGAGGACGAATACGAGGGTCCATTAGACGATGCGTTTGATGATGACGATGGTAAGTACTCGCACTGCGGTACTTCGAGTGATGGCGGTCCGACTAATGCTACTGGATAGACGATATGGCCGACTTCGTTGTCTCCGACGAATCTGATGCACCATCCAAGTCAAATAAGAGGAAACGACCGACCCCCAAGTCCGCGCCGGCTCCCAGGAAGCGTCAACCCTCGTCGAGCTCCCCAGCCTCCGCTCAAAAGGAGGAAGATATTGACGAAGACGAACTCCTAAACGAGACCTCCGGTACATCGACAGCGCAGCAGTGGCGGTACGACCCCGAGAATATCGAGAAGCGACAAGAACTCAAGCCCGCGCCCACCCCCAAGTCGACCGCGTCGGCCTCAAAGGTGAAGGAGAGGGCGTGCGACAAGGACCCAGAAAAACGGCATCGTTGGCTTGCAGAGCCTCTCGATGCCGACCGAAATGCCCCTGGCCACCCAGACTTCAACCCGGGTACCCTTTATGTCCCACCGGGCGTCAAGTTCTCCCCCTTTGAGCAACAATACTGGGACATCAAGAAGAACCTCTGGGACACAGTTGTGTTCTTCAAGAAGGGCAAATTCTACGAGCTGTACGAGAACGATGCTACTCTCGGCCACCAACTCTTTGATCTGAAGATGACAGATCGTGTCAACATGCGCATGGTCGGTGTCCCCGAAGGCTCACTCGACATGTGGGTCAACCAATTCATCGCAAAAGGCTACAAAGTCGCCCGGGTCGATCAGATGGAGTCAGCACTCGGCAAGGAGATGCGTGAACGTGACGTGAAGGGCCCCAAGGCCACAAAAAGCAAGGAAGACAAGATCATCCGCCGAGAGCTGGCCTGTATCCTTACCGGCGGCACTCTAGTTGACGGCAGCATGCTCCAAGACGACATGGCCGTCTATTGTGCCGCCATCAAGGAGTGTGTCATCGACGGCCAGCCCGCTTTCGGCATCGCATTTGTCGACGCCGCCACAGGACAATTCTTCGTCTCCGAGTTCGTCGATGATGTCGATCTCACGAAATTCGAGACCTTTGTGGCCCAGATTTCCCCTCGGGAAATTCTGCTAGAGAAGTCGCACATTTCCGTTAAGGCAATGCGAATCCTCAAAAACAACACCACGCCCACAACCATCTGGAATAATCTCAAGTCTAATGCTGAGTTCTGGGGCTCTGACCAGACTCGCCGCGAGCTCGACTGCAGTGGCTACTTCGTCCAGGAAGGAGTCGATGAAGAGGTCTGGCCCGAGGTGCTCAAGGAGTCCAAAGACAAGAACCTGTTGATGTCGGCACTTGGCGCGCTTATACACTATCTGCGAGTTCTCAAGCTGGAAAAGAGTCTCCTGTCGCAGGGCAACTTCCAGTGGTACACGCCTATCCACAAGAATGGCACACTTATCCTCGATGGCCAGACCCTCATCAATCTCGAGGTCTTCTCAAATACAGTCAACGGCGGGCATGAGGGCACTCTGTTTACCTTGCTCAACCGTTGTGTTACGCCATTCGGCAAGCGGCTCTTTCGACAATGGATTTGCCACCCACTTTGCAACATCGACAAGATCAATGAGCGCTTGGATGCTGTGGATCTATTGAACGCCGACCCCACTGTTCGTGAACAGTTCTCCTCCGAGATGACCAAGATGCCTGACCTTGAGAGATTGATTTCTCGGATCCATGCCGGCATCTGCAAGCCAGATGACTTTGTCAGGGTCATCGACGGATTCGAGCAGATTGACTACACCATGACTCTCATGAGTGCTTTTGGGGGCGGCAATACCATGGTAGACCGTCTGATCTCGTCAATGCCCAGCCTGAAGGAGCCTCTCGACTTTTGGAAGAATGCTTTTGACAAAAGAAAGGCCCGCGAAGACAAGCTCTTTATCCCCGAACGAGGTATCGAGGAAGAGTTCGACAACAGCATGGACAACATCAAGCGGATCAAAAAAGATCTCGATGCTCTGCTCTCTGAGCAAAAGAGAAACTTGAAGAGCCCCAAACTCAAGTTCTGCGACGTCGGCAAGGAAATATACCAGATCGAGGTCCCTAAAGCAGTGAAGGTTCCCAAGGACTGGCGCCAGATGTCAGCGACCGCAGCGGTCAAGCGCTACTATTTCCAGGACCTTTTAACACTGGTCCGTGAGCTGCAGGAGGCAGAGGAGTCGCACTCTCAGGTAATCAAGGACGTGGCCGCCAGCTTCTTCAGGCGCTTCGACACGGACAACGAGACCTGGCTACGGGCCATCAGGGTCGTTGCCCAGCTTGATTGCCTCATTAGCCTGGCCAAGTCATCGACCGCGTTAGGCCAGCCAAGCTGCCGCCCTGTCTTTGTGGACCAAGAGCGGAGTGTTGTGGAGTTTGAGGAATTGCGCCATCCGTGCATGTTGAATAGTGTCGACGACTTCATTCCCAACGACGTCAAGCTCGGAGGAGAGGGCGCCAAGATCAATTTGCTGACCGGTGCCAATGCGGCTGGAAAGTCTACAGTGTTGCGCATGGTAAGTTCTGACTCGTGCGCCGTAACCGGCGTCGAAGTGTATATTTCATCTAAAGACCATTGCGCTAATACCATACAGTCCTGTGTCGCCGTCATCATGGCCCAAATCGGCTGTTACGTGCCGGCTGTGTCCGCTCGACTCACACCAGTTGATCGAATCATGTCCCGGCTGGGAGCCAACGACAATATTTTTGCGGCCCAGTCCACCTTCTTTGTCGAGCTTTCCGAGACCAAGAAGATCTTGTCCGAGGCTACTCCCCGGTCTCTAGTGATCCTGGATGAGCTTGGTCGTGGTACATCCTCCTATGACGGTGTTGCCGTTGCACAGGCCGTACTGCACCAAGTCGCAACACACGTGGGCTGCGTGGGTTTCTTCGCTACGCACTACCACAGTCTGGCGACCGAGTTCGAAAACCACCCCGAGATCGCACCGCGGCGCATGCAGATCCATGTCGACGACGCCAACCGCAGGGTGACGTTCTTGTACAAGCTGGAAGAAGGCGTCGCCGAGGGCTCATTTGGTATGCACTGCGCCGCGATGTGTGGTATCTCCGACAGGGTGATTGAAAGGGCCGAAGTGGCTGCCAAGGAGTGGGAGCACACGTCCCGCCTCAAGGAGAGCCTCGAGCAGGCCAAGACGGGGTGCTACATCCCGCTCGGTGTTCTTAGCGACGTTGCCTCTCTGCTCAAGGGACGACAGGATGCGGAAGGAACCAGTGAGGTCCGCGCCGGTGGCGTGGATGTACTGCTGAGGGCTATTGAGGCACTGTAAGAGCATGTCTGTGATGACTAGGGGGCGGTTTGATTTATTGTACTTGGCTGGCTAGGCGTTCGGCGATTGCTTTGGAATGTAGGGATCTCATGAAATACCTTGGTGAGAGTAGTGTGCTTGCACTCCGTGCTTAATAGCCTGCTATAAATAACTAGAAGTGACATAGACGGGCCACGAATGGCTTGAAATGCTCAGCTTTAGGACCTGGCTAGGTATCAATTGCTTCAGAATGTTGTCTGTTCGTGCCGACGGAGCCTGTTGCTGCACGACTACGAGGACATGCTGTCACGAATCAGAGCATTCATGAAGGTGCTTGTTTATCTACAGAGAACAGCCTTGTATGACCCTATTGCAAATAGCTGTCCTATTCGATAAATCTAGCTCGGAGTGGTGGCTGATGTTCAGTGGCGACACTAGATTCACATAATGCCTCCTCTTCCTGAGCCGAGCAGAAGGTTTTGTATAAGGGTATGTCATTTTCGCATCATCTAATTATGTAGAGGGGGAAAGGCTATATTAATCACGCGTGGCGCCTTCCATGCCCCTCCCCATTTTTTCTTGTTGGCTTCGTGTTCCTCAAAAAACAATCTCCATGGCAAGATTTGTGTGCCGCCAAGTTGACACATGCTCTGCTCTGGATCCAGCGCACCAGGAGGTCCTGACTTTTTCTTTCCCCCTGGCCCGTCCCCTCATGAATTACTTCCTGACTTGTGTCTGCCACAGTCCACTGTAAGCCAAATCAAAACGGCGGGAACCCATCCTTGCCGTCTTTCTCTCCTTTTTTTTTTTTTTTTGATTTCTTCCTGCTCTTGATGTCGTTTCCACCGCCCGCTGCTGCGCTACAGAGGCGGAGTCTGCACGGAGCCAAGAAGAGCCCGCCCAGCTCTGCCCGCCGCGAAAGGCCTCACCGCCACTGAGCGAGCTGTGTCCGCGATCCTTGAGCTGCTTGAGGTAAACTACTCGTCCTCGTCCTCGTCGTCATCCTCCTGCTCGATGTCGTAGGTGTTGAGATCACCGCCACCCCTGGTTGGGTACCGCTTCTGCCTCTTCTGAGTCCTGGTGGCGTTGGCGCCGCGGGCGCCAGGACCATAGTCCTCCTGAGCCTCAGGTGAAGGGCGCGACCGCTTCTTGGCCGAAGCCCGAGTGCTAGGGCCACCAGAGATGCCACCCTGGAAGGACGCACCGCCGGGAAATGGCGGGAAGCCGGGTGTCTGTGGACGCTGAGTGGCAGAAGACGGCAGAGGCCTCCTAGCCGAAGATGGCAGAGGCTTCCTAGTAGAAGGCGGCGAGCTCGTAACTGCCGGAAGGCGTGTGGTAGGGGCGCGGGAGATCTGGCCGGGACCCTTGTTGTCCTTTGATGAAGGTTGCGTAGGGACCGTGGGAGGCGAGAACTCATTAATCACCGACTCGGAGATGAACTCGTTGGATGTGCTGGAACCGGCCTGTTGCTTGGCCCGGGTGTGCCATTTGATGATAGCTTGTCGAAGGATAGGATCGCGGCTCGGAGCCCAGGCTCCCTTGTGATTATTTCCCGCGTTGATTGAAGTCGGAGGCGATGCCGCAGTCGGGGAAGCATCAGTCGAGACAGAAGATTCATACTCCTGAGTTGATGGACCAGTCTGGGCTGTGGTGGATGTCGCAGGACCATTTCGGTCTCGTGAATTCGGTTGAGCCACGTCCAGGAAGCCCTTCTTGCCAGGACCTGATTGACGGCCTTGGCTGGGTATCTTCACGAGGCTAGGGACCAACAAACCCGTGGGCTGCTTGCCTCCCTCTCCCATGGAAGTCAGAGGGCCTTTGAATCCGTTGTTGGAGGCAGTCGACGGTGTCTTGCATCCTCCCATCTGGGACTGTCTGGGAATCACAGAGGGCTCCCTTTGCATCTCTGCAGTTGAAGAACTGGATCCCATATCGACCTGTCCGTCGCCGCCGTCTCGAGTACGGGACGACTCGAGAGGGTTGGGTGTGCTTCCACCCTGAGGGCTGCCAGTGGCGGCCAGGATGTTCTGTGTTCCGATGGGCGAGTGGGATTGGCCCTTCTCTCCTCTCACAGCAGCGCCCTTTGCTTTATTTGCGGCATCCTTTTCCTCGGCCCTCTGACGGTTGACTTCCCTGTTCCGATTGGCGGTAACCATTTTCGACTTTGGGTCGGCGACGAAGTCCTTCATAATGAGGTCTCCCTCTCGAATGATGGAGCGGGCGATGGTCTTCGTCGTCTGTGATGAATTCAATCTGGTCAGAAGTAGTATCATTTAAGCAGACTTCTGAGGTTATCTCACCTCCAAACAATAAATGATGAACTCAATTCGCTCGGTCCAGGAGCCAAAAGGCACGATTTTGGTCTGCTGGGAGCCATATGTACCGCGCGACAATCGATCTTCCTGCGCATCGCGAGAGAAGGTCTTACATGGTCAGAATAATTCCTCGCTGCAATCTGGGTTGTAATGTTTCACGACTCACCACGACCTTCCAGCTCGCCAGCTCAACCTCGACTGACTTCAGTCCTCTCAGAAAGGTGACAGCGACAGCGTCCTTCTCTCCGGGATCCTCGTCGGCTGGAACGTCCGCCTTGGACTTGTTTCTCGGCTTCTGGGACTTGTTTCTCGGCTTCTGGGACTTGCTAATCGGCTTTCGATCCTTGATTGTCGTGTCGGTGGCACCCTCCATGTTAAGCATCGCCTTTCCGACTCTCAGTACGTAGCGTCTCTGGATCTGAACATCGAGCGGAAAGTCGGATCGATCCTCGGGCTCGTCATCCTCCACGGGCTTATCATCCATCGTCTCCCACTCCCGAAGCCGCTGTTTGAAGTCGTCCTCGTTCTTGATGACGCCGAAGTCGCTATCGAAGTCAAAGTTTCCCACCTCCTGCTCCTCCAAGATCTGGCGGAGTTCCATATCAGTGGGCTCATCTCGAATGCTAGTGTTTTCCTGATCCGTATCAGGGCCAGAATCATCATCGGCCTCGCGCTGAGCAGGGCTCTCGGTCTGACGGAGGTCTGCCATGGCTGATGGGGGATGGGCGTATTGTACGATGATGGGGATAACGCCGGGGCTTGCGGGAGAAAGGTCAACTGAGGATGGAGGCATGGCTGAGGGGAGCAAGGGCAACTGAGGATGGGAGGCACGGCTGAGAGATGTCGAGGCTGCGTCGCCTTGCGGATGTTTGACTGCGTTGCTGTAGCTACTGTTGTAAGGTAGGAAGACAAGTCGGGACGAAAGGGCTTGTGGTGCCCTTAAGAATTAGAGGTTTGGAGGGTGGGCTCGAGTCACAATTGCATTCACAGGCGGTGGGTCGTCCATTGACTTCTACCAATTTGGTGACAGCAAGGGCATTCACACAAATTTATCTTGAGTCCCTGGGGCCGTGAGGGGCTTAATGCAGCTTTTGTTTGTGTCCAGTATCTTCCCCAACTACACGAGGCTAACCACCATATTTATCATGTGCATGTGCGTCGCCTTCGCCATGCATTTCACCGGAAGCATGTATGGTGTTTTCTACATATTCAGCGGTTCCATGGTCTGGTATCTCTTCGGTATGTGTGAACCACTGCAAATTTGGTGTTGGAAGTATTCATGGTCTGTCATATCAGATCGAGCAACCGAGGAAGCTCGACAATTGTTTGAGATTAAGTTACCAGCTGTGTTACAGTCCACTGCTGGCATGGTATGTTGGTGCACTCACAAGATGCTGATGCTGGTGCTTGCCTCAAGTGAATCCCCTCCATTGAGGGACTCAATTTTGAAACAGCAGACGCGTTGTTTGGAGTCATTGGAGCAGGTCAGTGATCAGGCCAACAAAGACTTGATGATTTCTTCCATTCCTCTCCTTGACCATGGCAGAAGTTTTTGAACAAGCCCCGACTCTTTGTGCGTTGAATGTAAGTAGATCTATCACAGTCTCGTAACATGGGGCATCAGCACTGACGCGAACGGGGCTGCGGTCACGATGAATCAAACCCCGTTCGCGTCGAGACAATAAAAGTGAATCACTTAGGATACATTAAACTGTTCGAAACACAATGGTCTTGTTGTAATGAACACCTCGCTGGCCAACAGCTATCCATGGACACGGTAGTTGCACATGCAATGCTTTACCAGCATTGGCCCATCCCCGCCGCTGAGAATACAGACAAAAACGGAACTATCTAACGGTAAAGCCCTAACGCCATGTATAGCATCGAGCTGGACGGCGGTAGTGTGAGTTGTAATTGTGGGTGCCGCATTGACCAGTTGTGGAGGACCACCAGGAGCTTTCATCGTGCTTTTTGTGTGTGCCCTGCGGCGTCTTGATGTGCCGTATCTCGTTTGGAGGGCCAACACCGTAATGCGGCCTGAGGTCGGGCAGGATTGGGAGTTGTGTGCTAGAGTGAAAGGGCCGGATGTTGATTGTGTTGCCCTAGAACGTGATACTGGGGCGCACAAAATATTGTTGTTTATTGGGACCATTGATTCCTGACCTTACCAGTTGTCCAGTCCACACCGAAACAACGTCTAACACTGGCCTCAACGGATGCATATTCGTTCTAGTTAAGACCATACCAGATCGATTCCTCGATTTTGTCTTTCCGATTCTTCGGTACTTGCACACATCGCAAGATCTTGCTACCAGGTCCATCCAAGCGATGTGTCAGGGCCCTTGATTGCTCGATGCCACATGCAGAGGTTCTTGTCATGGGGAAGGGTCCGTTGACATACTGAACCTCTAGATACCAGCTGACGCACACCTTCTAGCTTGGTTGAACCACTATGGGTTTGCCTCAACTCCTGCCACTGCAGCTGGTCTTGCCGGCAAGAAGAGCTTCTTGCAGATGAAAACCTGACAAGCTCCCCTAACGGAACTTCTACGCAACGCATTGACGCCAGCGCAAATCCAGGTCCACGGCGTCCCGTCCCTCGATCCATAACCCCTGCCTTTCTACGATCCTGCAGACTACAGAGGGCCTGTCGAGAGTGTTGCACAGACAATAGCACATTCAACCCGAGCTGACAAGACCTCCGGCATCGCAACCGCTTTGAGGCCTCATCGGGCTGCCCCCCTTATCTTCCACCGTCGGATTTGGGAATCACAAGAGAACCTAACCTTGGAAGTAAGACATCAGACAGATTCGTTCCACTTTCCATTTCCAGTCGTTCCGCATACCTGATCTCACCTGCACGTCACATATGAGCAGCTCCTACCGAATCCAACATCGGGCACGGGAACGTGCTTTGTGGGGTAATGAGTTTGTCCAAGACAGGATGATATCTATCTTCTCACATATGTTTTGTGGGCCGTCTCACGCAGAAATCATTCAAAACACAAGGACAGGTTCAAGGACACCGAAGCAAGATGTTCAGCGTTTTAATTAAACGATGCCCCAATGGTTAAGCTTACAGAAAAAACATCCCTCTAGGCAATGAAAAGTCAAATCATCTTGAAGCTCTACTGTTATTAATCGCCATCTCAGAACAAAGGATAGTCGTACATGATATGAGCAACCAAGAAGACCCGAGCCATGTCACCATCAGCAATTTTAGCATTGAAGCGGGGACCTGTATCTACCGAGAACGCCGCGAGAATCACTTGCCCCCTATAAGAGGCGCATCACGTAGTATAATATAATTACCACCCGCTTGTCTTTCCACCTGACCATCAAGCCTTTTTGAGCTCTCCGGGAGGCGCTCCTTCGACATCCGTGTTACTAGGCGCGCGCACACTAGACGCGGCCTCGTCGTCGGCGGCTTTCGTGTCCTCGACTTCGAGCGGCAGAACTAGGTTGAGGAACATGGTCAGGAAGGCGGTGACAACAAAACCCGTCTCCATGACGAGACTGATGGCGTCCAGGAATCCGCGCAACCCGCTATTGTTGCCATTGTAGGTGAAGACACCATCGAAATAGTTGGGGACGAGAGTGGCGCCGTAGCCAAGGGCCAGGCCAGCGGTCAGAATGAAACGATTGCGGCGGTTGAAGGACACGCCCTTTGCTATAATGGCAATGCCCGAGACCGCGACACTCGTGAACAAGAAGGTTGTCATGCCGCCGATGACAGACGCCGGGATGGCAACTAGAGCGGCAGCAAACTTGGCGAAGATGCCCATTATGAGCAGGAAGAAGCAGCAGCAGTAACCGGCCTTGCGGTTGGCGCAGCGTGTCAGCGCAATGACGCCGTTATTCTGGGCGAAGGTAGTCATGGGCGTGATGGTGCACAGTGCAGCGATGCAACCGTTGATGCCGTCGGCCAGCACGCCACCCTGGATACGGCTCTCGTACAACTTGCCTTCGACCTCGAGGCGTGACACATCGCACGTGGCCGTGATGTCACCGATGGCCTCGCACGCGCAGATGATGAACACAGCCATGATTGGCAGCACCAGTGGCCCGTACACCGTGAGCTTGAACGTGTGCACCCAGATGAAGCTCGCCACCGGGGCAGCGTCAATGCCAGATCGGTCGAAATACCCCGTCGCGGCGGCAATGATGCAGCCGACTAGCAAGCCGATGACGACCGAGGTAGACTTCATGATGGGGGAACCGAAGCGCTCACAGAGGATGATAGTTGCGAACACGGATAAACCAAGGCCGAGAAACTCGGGACTGCCCCATTTGAGCGCGTGCGGCGCAGAGTCAGAAGGGCAGAGCGCGAATCCTGTCACAGCCCCCGTCACGCAATCGCCGCTGCCGCCAGCCCAGCTCTTAAATCCGGTCTCGACGAGATTGATGCCGATCAACATGACGGTAGGGCCGGTCACGATGGGTGGGAAGATACGCAACATGACCTTAGGCGGGAGGAAGGAGATGAGAATCTCGAGTAGGGAGCAGACGGCGGCGGTGCCAATAACTGCGCCATACCCGTCCGGGCAGGGCAGCTTTGAACCGTCGTCTGCGGTGGGGCAGAAGCCATTGGCGTACATTTGCGAAAAGGCGCCCAATGCCACGGTAATGATGGAGAAGGACACCCCAACCACGGAGATTACTCCAGTGCCGATGTAGTATCTGTGTCTCGCCGTCAGCTTATTCAGTTACGTCGGCTGTTTCCAGCGAATCAGGGGAGTTCCTGTTCGTACGGTGTCTTGAAGATGTGGAATCTTGTGATTTGGATGATTGAGAGGAGGCCTGAGACGATCAAGGCGGTTGAAACGAGGTACTGGGACATCTCTGGGGTCAGGTTGGCGCCGTTGGAGCCAGCAAGGATGATTGGGGGAGTGATGAGGCCGGCAAGCATGGCCAGGGAGTGCTGGAGGCCGAGCAGCATGGCGAGCACGACGGGGATCTTGTCGTTGAGGCCGAAAAACGGAGCTGCCCGTGGCCGTTTCCTCATGAAGGGGATGTTCGGGGTGAAGAGGAACGCGTAGTCGTAGTCGCCGATCAGGCCGTCCTTGGTGAGGAACGCGTGCTTCAGAGCACGGGCGCGGTCGCCCATGGACTTCTTCTTGCCATTTTCTGGGACGACCTGTGAAGGTCCCTGGTCCTCATCCATGATGTTGGTAGGGAAAGGTGGCCAGTATGCTGTTTTCGAAGCCAACCAGTGGTGAGTGAGGGGTGACAGATCGTGAGCGAACTGTACTGGTCAGCACTCAGAGCCCGAACTGCCGTCCTGTTGAATGCAATGCAACACGGCCGGAGAAGACAGAAGAGAATAGGGCAGAACAGACGATGGCAGGTCCACGATGATGCCTGGGGAAAAGATGTCCGATGTCAGTGCTCTTATAAAAATGACAGGAAAAAGACTAGGCCTGGGGTGTCGAGTCGTCCGTGTGTCATTCAGCTGTAGTAGATAGTGCTTATCTGCTTGGGCTAGGGGTCCTTACCGGGTGGGCTCTGTGGGAGTGAGAGTTGGGGCGGAGGAGGTGTGGGCCGGTGTCATCCGAATGCCTGTCGCCAGGTGCCGCGGCGGGACAGACTGTGCAGAGTGCACAGTAGACAGGCCACTGCTACTGTAACAGTAGTCTGGCTCGCACCGCAGTGTGAGTGAACGTTGTGCTGTCCTGTATGGCTGGACGGATGGATGTCTGGCCTGGCCTGGCCTCGGCAGCAAATCTGATGTGTGGTGTGGTAGTGTCGTCCTCGTGTGTCTCCCCCACGTTTCCTAGCGTGGCAGGGGGGGTGATGGGTTTGGGACGGAGGATGTTGCCGGACGGTATCTCGGGAGGGATGGTGCCTCCAAGCTAGAACAATTACCAATGATCGCCCTCCAGCTGGGCTGGGGCTGAATGGAGGAGAGGGAGGACTCGACACCCTCTCTTGTCAAGAAAGCCGTGAGAAAATCTTCTGCATACTGCAATCGATAGACGAGTCCCGTCCCAGATTGGCAGCGGGTGGAGCACTCTTGGCAGGACCGATCGAGCTAACAGGGAAGCAGGATCCTGGGATATCTCTCTTGCAGATAAGAAGAAGCAGTGACAAGAGAATAAGAGAGGGAAATGGAGCAAGCAGTCACTCAATTCTATCGAGTCACTTTTTCCCTCAATCCGTCACCCACCCGCACCTGCAATCGCAGCCTCCAACCTGAGCCTGCACCTGCCCCCCTGCCCTGCGCTTGCCTCCACATGGTCTGTCTACACGGGCAGGTGCGCGCCCGAGTGAAGGTGCACGGAGGCACAGGCGTGGAAACCTCGACTGGTGACTGAGTGACCGACTGACTGCCTTGTGTCTTGGTCTCCCTGCATCGTCTCATCTACGCCCGTAAGTCTCTCTGCATCTTGGCCCTGGCCCTACCCTCTTGCCAGTTGGTTGCCTCTTGGCTCCTGCCTCTTGGTATCTGCATGCACAGGCACATGTGCCTTGTTCTGCAGGTGCACCCAGACCGACGACGTACAAGTAACGGGCAGTAACGGATGACACGGGCGGTACGTACCGCACGTACCGTTCATGTACAACCCATTGGTCTATTAATTAGTCTGCGGTGGTAGACGCCGCTTGCCGTCCGATACTGCTAACCAGAACTGGGCAAATTGTCCCTATCCATCGTCATGCTGCTCTGCTCTCCTCTTTTCTCCCCATGTCCCTGTTCACGGGCGGGCGTGGTGCACCGCATCCAAAAAAAAAACCATCGATTGTGCAATCCATCAATCTCTTGACCGACAACGGTGGTCAACTTTTCATGTTGAGCTCGCCGAAACGGGCGTCCTGCATTTCGAGTTCATTTACTGGTGCACAAATGCATCCCCCAAAGCAAGGAAAATCCATCACAGCACGCCAGCATGCAATCAACGACCGCCCTCTGCCCAACCTCGCCAACAGACAGCATGCAATCTGACACCCTCGACGCCCGTGTCTCACTCCCCAGGCCTCGCGTGTAACCTGACCCGGCTCCACCTGAACCCCATCTCTCCATCCAGCGCTGCTCAGCCAGTCGATCAATCAATCAATCAATTGATCAATGTCTCTCCCGCTACCGCCATCGGCCCTGCGGCTTGGGGCCGCACACCTACCTCCCGCCCTCCGTCGTAGCACGAGCAGCGCACTGGGTGCGAGGCATCTCGAGCTCCCCCCAATTGGTACCACGTCGACGGGAACCTTGCAGCTAAGACCCGGTCGAACCATTCCAACGGTGTTGTCGGTGTCGCGCTGGGGAGTGTTGGAGCTATGAAGGGTCGAGGGCCCATGCAGGATCGTCACCCGCTCCCCAGATACGCGAAACGGCACCATGCCTCGTGCGACGGGGACGGGGAGCGAGGGAAGACCAACACACAAACTGGTACAGCACAATGTGGCAGGGTTCCAAGCTCGATGAGCTGGTGTCCGTTTCCCCCGTACGCTGCACCCTCGAGCCGGTGTGCGACAGGTTCACCACCTGTCGCACAAGCCCCCAGGTGCGCCCTCCCAGCCACGTACAGGCATGTCACATCTGCAATTTCGTGCTCGCCTGCTAGTGGGCGACCATTGTATCCTCGTACTCGATCTTGTTTGCTTCTTCCACGGGTTCACCGTAACGTTCGAGTTGCTTTTTCCTGACGCGTAGAGTCCCCTGAGGCCTTTGTTTGCCTCGTCAAGGGGGTTCCAGGCCTCAATCAACCATTGCCTCGGCCAGCCACACCGTAGGAGAGTGGCACACCCCAGCAGCATGATTTGGTCCCGTGCCCGTGGAACATTCCCAAAGCTTCTTTTAATAGACAGCCCTTCGTCTGTCCAGTGTGGATGGAGTGGCCGAGAACCACCTAGTCTCACCCGTAGCCCTAGCGACTCTGTAGCTCAACTGGCGCGAGACAGTCGACACCGCCTCGCGGCTAGACGGGGCCAGAACTGGCATCTTGCGCCGGCCCGACATGACTTCGGCCGGCACGGACACCAAGCCCGCACAGGCAGGGAGGGTTTGTTTACTTGTGCCAGAAGTAAGTTCAGGACCTGGTGAGACAGTCAACTGTGGGCTTTCAGATGATAAACGAGATTCTCTCGACAAAACCAACATGAAAAAGAATAACACGGAAGATGCCTACGAACTGGAATCAGTGCGTTGAAACAGTCATAGCTCAAGGAGCGTCGCCTTTCGCCTGATCAGGATCATCTGGCAGGTCCACGTGTCTATACGTGTGGGTGTCAAAAGATGCGTGATGAGCATTTGCGGCCCGGCTGATGATGGCATCCTGACTTGGGAGAGTGCCCAGGCCACAACCTCACAGTTGACCACTGTGTTTTTGCTTGCCCAACTCCCATGGGATCCACTTCCAAGGTCAAGAAATTGTACGTCTGGCCATCTCTGCATGATAAGAACCACGGGAAGTGCACCCGCCGCATGGGATGGAAGCGGTGAAGCAAGAATGAATACATCAATCAAGTCATGCTAGACAAGAAGCAGCCGCAGTCCGCCAAAAGTGACTTTTGCTTGTGACTCGCCCACGAAGCTCTTTTCTTATTCTGGGTGGGGATGAAGAAGGGGCCAGAAACTTGGTGCAGGACCCCAGCTTCCGGGATCTTTTGTCGTCGCCTCGCCACCGCTTGCTCACTCGAGATGGACACGACTGCTGTCACCGATGTGGTATGCCCTGGGATACACCATTGATCAAGCTCACGGGAGATTGGTTGAAATGACTTTCCTCCGTGCTGGAGGTTCCAGCCATGGTCATGTCGTGTCCTCGGGGTGGACTGGGGACCACATGTAGGAGGAAGGCTAGGCAGCGACGTGCCCTGGCGTCTGGGCTTCTCCTTTCCAGCTCGGGAGAGCTGGCTAGCTGGAAGTCATTGTAGATCTCCATGAAGATGCTTGATCAGTCTGAATGGTTTCAATTGAGTTGGAAGTCGAGCTTGCTGCTACATCGCGTTGTCCTGGATTCTGCTATGATGACACAGGTTAACGAGGAGAGTCTGAATCGCCATAGCGACTGCATTCGGAATGAGTCAACTGTAAAAGTTCAGGATCACCGTTGCCAATATGCTTGTGTCAGCTAGCAGGGCCGGTGAGGCAAGCGGAACAGCTGATGGGAGTGATTGATGTTGGTGTTTGTTGCCCAAGTTTTGTCCAACCACTATGAGACGACATGACTACGTCTGGCCCACTTGAGGGGCAATGCAATGGAACCAGAAGATTGAAGTTCTAGGTGTCTTGATTATTGAAGCACAAGAGGCAAACAACCTTGCATTCCACATTACACCCCAATTCTTCTTCAAGTGTTCCGCGTTCGCGTGTTGGTTCCAATCAATCTCTCCCTGAAGACTTTACTCAACATAGTCATCCAGTCTTCTCAATTATTCAGTGATATCAAAAGGATGTTCCAGATAACCTTCCATGTGGACATGATGGCTCAGAGTTCTGCTGGTTTAGTTTGAAGACGGTTGCAATCCGAATACAGAGAGTGCTCAGTAGATTGATTCCCAGCCCCAATGGTAGGAATAGCAGCAAAGTAGGGCAGGATTCCAAGAGAATACTTGGAATTCCACGACATCCTTTGCCCTCGGGACAGCATAATTACGAAAGATGCTGTCATTTGGTAAGGCATCAGGCCGTGCATTGGCGGAGTTTCTCGGTATACAAGATGAGGTTTGTGGCAGAAGTACTGAGCGCGTGGTGTAACGGTTAACACTGCTGCCTTCTCGGGAGTACATCAAGTTACAACGGGAGGTTTTGGATACTAAAGTGTACGATAAGAGTAGATGTGCTCCCGACGTAAAGGCAGCGAGATCTGGGTTCAACTCCCGGCGCGTTTCATTCCTTTTTTCTTCTAGTTTCTTTCTTTTTGCCTTGAGCAAGTCTCTTCTGTTCCCGTCTGCTTCACGCATGATTTGGGGATTTGCACAGTCTCTTTACCAAGGGATTTGTCTGATCATTCATCAATGCACTCTAGTGAGGCCTTTGCAATTCAAGGACTGGACCACATACAGTTCGCGAGCAGTCTTCAAGGCACTAGGACATTGTACATTTCAACTAGGGAGATGTCACAACTCTCCCGAAGCTACATGTTCAATTCAGCTGTTCATTGGCTATTTCAAGGTGTGGTGCACTGACTAGCTGCCGAAGGAATGTGTTGTGTTGGTGTCAGCCTTTGTTGGTGTGGGACGGGTGTTGGTTGCCCCGGCTGACATGGCCCATTGTGCGTCATTTCCTGCTGCACACACTACAACTGCTCTCAAACGACAGACCATTTGCGATCTTTTCATGGAAGTTTCATCTTTTTGACATGCCTGCCAAGCTGAAGCCCCATCTCAGAAATCGTCACCTGCAAGTTACACGTCTCGAGACCGACCTCACCACTCTCAAATTCTGCACAACAGAGCTCTCGC
Organism: Diaporthe citrichinensis; assembly: GCA_014872995.1. NCBI lineage: Eukaryota > Fungi > Ascomycota > Sordariomycetes > Diaporthales > Diaporthaceae > Diaporthe > Diaporthe citrichinensis. The sequence continues at coordinate 124,852 of JADAZR010000052.1, read as the reverse complement.
AGCCCCGTACACTACGAAGCTGTCACCACCAAGCTGCAGGCTATGGCTTCAGCTCTCGCATCCAAGGCATCGACGCCACTGGCTACTCTTCTCCCCACGCCATTAAGAACAGTGACCGTGAAGCACGTCCGCGTGAGCCAGCCTTCCCTCCATCAACGACTTTTAATGCGACCCAATGCGGCAACACAGCTCCGCCACCTCAGCGACAATCCTCAAATACGGCCGCAAGCCTCCGCCACCGCGTCAGAGAAGCCAAATTCGTCGAAGAAGGAGGGTCGGCTCTCCGTGCTGGATCGCATGGGTGCCAATCGAACTACCAAGATCGTCATCATTGTCTTCCTCTCGATTTATGGGACGATGGAGACAACCTTTTACGCTAACGCCGCGTACCGTTGCTTTTCGAAGGAGGACAGTGAATAAAGTTGTGAATTGGTCGCCTTAAGTCAGATCTAGTCGTTTTGAAATAGCCGCTGTACTGTACGATGAGTATGTCCGGTATTCGAAGACTTCAAGGTTGGGTTCAGTCTTAACAGTGATTATAGGTATTGCAACTTTCATGGAATGTACAACAACCACTCGAAGAGTCCACTTATTATAGACATCTCCAATAAACCGTCAAGTCCTGCATTGCGTCTCCCAGAACCTGCTAGCAATTTCAAGCGTGAATCAGCACAGCACTCGAGATCTCCGTCGGCACAGAAAACGAACATAGCACCTCTCAGGCATGATCGTCAGACATCATGCAAGCCTTGCGCGCCAAGGTATCACGAACAAAGAGATCCAGACTATCCTGACACGAATACTCTCTGTTTGGAATACGGAGATTCGTACCTGCAAAAAGAGAGGGTACACCGGTACATCGCCACCTCTAAACCACCTAAGAGGTCATACACCCAACACCCACACCCAAAACCCATACTTAACACCCCTACGCACACCCAATACCTACAAACCCAATTTACACGCCTAATTTGCATGCCTACTTCGACTTGGGCGTGTGGCTGTTGGGTGTGGGTGGGCGAATTAGGCGTCGGTGATGTGCTGGTGTACCCTCCGGTTTTGCAAGTGCGAATCTCCGATTCCCTATTTTGAAATGGTCATTTCAACGATACACTCCACACTGTCTGGTACTTACTACAAGAATCAAGCAAATTCTGCTGGGACCTCATCCTGAGCTTTCACCCGAACCATTTTCGTAACCATTATTCCATCCGACTTATAATTCCTGGCCTCTTTTCCGTCCGTACCCAAAGGTTTCAAAGCCACTGCTGCCATATCTGTGTACTGGAAAGCATCAGGCTCATGTTCCACCGCTTTTGCAAAGGGTTGTGTGTCGTGGGCGGTGCTAGTCGAAGTGCTGCCGAGCCCACTCGTGACCCCCTTGGCGGAGGCGTTTGGACGGAATGTGCTGCTCAACTGCCTGTCTGAATGAACCGCACTGCCTGCTTTGGCGGTTGAGCCACGGCGCCCTCGGCTGCTCCCTGACAAGGTGTTGAGGGTCCGGTCGCCCAGAGCGAGGTGCATAATTGGCTTTAGGGAGGGAAGACAAGCTGAGATTGATGTTAGTTATTTTGTGCATGGCATTGATGGAATGTGACTTCGGGAGAAGATGAGGGCTGCCGTACCACAGACTACAGCGACATTCACCTCGACGATGGTCCAATTCATCTCTTGACTTGCCAGCCAGATAACATCCGGGTTGGAGAAGTCCAGCTTGATGGTGAAATGGAGCCGCACTCCAGAAACTATAGTGACACTATAAGAAGCAAACCTGTTAATAAAAGATTTGGATAAGACCCCTGGAAGCACTTACAAGAGGCCGACAGCGAAAATTCCCAGGATAGCAATCTTCTGCGACTTGAGAAGACTGAGGTTCCAAATAAATGGTATGGGAATCACCATCAATAAAACATCGGTAAGAATGTTCATAGTAGAGTTCACAATAAAGAATTGGTGTACATTCAACCCACAGTGATATTCTGACGGATCGAGAGGGTTGACGGGATCGAATCTGGCCCAGAATGCGCGGACTGGCTGGCACTGGAGTGTTTGTACCAAAATCTGGAAAGACTATCAGCTTGTTGCTCCAACCGTGAATGAAGAGTGCTTGGGGGTTCCTTGTTCACCTACGAGTATTACCGTCCATATGCAGAGAAATGCAAACAGAATTATTAATGGCCACCTAATTCTCCGATCCGTGTTGAAAATGCGCCAGTAAAAGGCCAGTATCGCCGACTTCGTAGTAAAGATACTGAGTGTATAGGCATATGCAGTTATGTAGAGACCCAAGAAGTACGATTTCATCGCGCCAGAGGGTGCAGCCCATACGTGCAAGCCAAGCCCTCTTGGGACCACTGGGCAAGTGTTCGTGTTAGCTGACCGATTGAGCCCTGAGCATTCTCTAGGATAAGAAACGTACTGTAAAACGTAGCAACGAAAAAGAACAGAGAACTCCATATCTTCTTTCGTTAGTGCCTTTTCGTGCAAAGGGGGATAGATTGGGCTCCCCACCAGCGTTGTGAGAATGATCCAATCATCCCACCAGAACCCCCCTCTCGTGAGCTTCCGAGCGAAAAACCGCAGTCCAACGCATGCGACTCCCATGACCCAGGTAAGACACGTCGATGCGACAAAGCGAGGAACATTTGTCTCAGTCAGATCCACCCCCGGGGGGGCATCCGGCGGAGAAGCCATGGAATGCGGAACAGGATGGAGTTGGGGACAGTCTTGGGTTGTGGAAATGCGCACATGTCTCGAGCACTGGAATCCAGCAACACTCCCTTGCATGCTTGCTCGAGAACGAGACCCAAGGTCGGCATTACATGGACGTGCGGTTGCAAAGGGCACCGAAGCTGGAGTGATGTAGAAGTCAGCAACAAGATCTTGGGATTTCAAGGCTTTGAATATACAAGAGGGCCAATTTGGCCTACGCTAGACTACGCATGTAGACAAATTAGGATGCATAGGCCTTCCTCTGGGGGAGGGCCTCAGCCGACGTATCAAGCGAAACTTGCCGGGCTAGTAAAGGCTCTGAGCGCTCCTTCCCCTCATTAAGAGACGGGTGTGTAGCCAGTGATGATTGCCTGATCCTCTATTTTGGAACCAATTCACGTCCAAACGGCATCGAGGGATCATCATGAGCCGATGCAGATTTCCAAGGCAGGTCATAAACCTTATCATTTCAAGGTTGCCACTCTGTGCATCAGAAACAGTGGATCGAATTTAGATAAATGTTGCAGCGGTATATTATTACTGCGCATATGTGCCCAGGTTGTCTGTGGGGTGCGACCCGTGGCCTTGGAACCCGTTCCTTGTCCACTTCCGTAGTGAACTGCCTAATGCTACATGCCAGTCTAACACAGGGCCGCAACTGCAGAGGGTCCGAGCTTAGAGACAAGCGCTCCTCTAAACCTTATTTTCCTCCACTATAAAATACAATAATATTGTCAGGATGCGCTATCCTATCCAGGAGTCGATGCGGGGCGGCACGAACAATCGCGGTGCGGCACAAACATGCGGCGACACGAACAACTGCCGCGATCAATCTGTGCGAATTACAAGACTCACTACCACACAGTCCCAAGAAGTGGTCTCGTTTTTAATGTGTACACATATGCTTCTTAAGCAATACGCATCCAGTCCCTTCATACAGTGATAAACGCTTAAACACCCGGACAGTCCCAAGAAGGAGGGGATAAATACCTCATGCGGTGGGGGGGGGGGGATCCAGGAAGGGAACATGGTGTGATGTTTGTCGGCCACGTCTTGTAGTATTATCGTGGTTAGATCTGCATCGCTCCTCGCCGCTAGTTTTAGCGAAAGCGAAAGCTCGGAACTGAGGGACATGTTGAGTGGTTGGACATGATCTGAGCAGATATTGTACGGAGTGTGCTGCGTTCACTTACCAAGAGTCTAGGACTTCGGCAATTGTTGCATACCAAGTACATAGGCGTAACTCTTAGTCAATTCTATGGTATTATATCCGCAACATGCATATTACACAATACATTAAAGTTTGTCTTGGAACAAGCGATCCCTGCTCTTATAGTACGATTCGGCAAAGAACCGTTGAAAACGCTACGGCAAGGACGATTCCTCGGCCGGTTCCGAGTGGGCTACCCATTGAATTGGATGCCCCTGAACCCTGCGTAGCTTCTCCCTCACTGGGCGCTGTACTGGTTGGAGTATTGGTCGCTGTACTAGTTGGGGTGTAGTTGGGATCCGTGTTGTTGTAAGAGTAGGTAAAGTAGTCGTCGCAGGCCTCCAGACACGAATATGTACCATGGAAGACCGTGACCGAGGCTTGCGCCACCTCTGCAAATAGCAGACCGCTCTCGTAGTTCCACGGCCGGGTAGTCACTGCGAGGCCCGCCGTCTCTTCCTGCCTTTTCTTCTTGCCCAAGGCCCGGTCATTCTCCGTCAGCGTCAACTCGACGTCCCTGCCGGAGAGTGTCTGCACGCTTGTGGCGACGCACAGAGGCATAGGGTACATGTCCACAAGTCTCTGACTGCCGTCATGCGTGGTCGTGGTCGTCAGGACGTCGCTGTACTGGAAGCTGTAGTCACCATCGGGGCAGCACATCACGACGCTTGCGACCACGTCGTAAGATATTGTCTCCCCTGACGTATCTCCGCGTTGCCTCCTGTCGAACGGACGTCGCGTGGATTCCGAGGCAGTTGTGTAGCCTGCTGGACAGCCCGCATAGAAAGAGGTCGTCCCATCGTCGCCGGCGGTGGCTGAGCCACGTCTGTAGCACTCCTTGTTGTATATGTCCGGCTCTCCAAGTTCTGTGATGGCACATTCGAGCCAAGATGGTTTCAAGATTTCACGACCTTCCAGAAGCTGGCAGCTTGTCGAGACGAGCCACAAATTGGAGTCACTCAGGCATGACGGAGCAGGACTGAACTGGGTGGTTGGATGCGAGGGAGGCGGGACATACGAACCCGTTGGCGCTGGGGTTGGAGTAGGAGTCGGAGCTGCGAGAGGGTTGGAAAGCGGGCCCGGACAATTGCCGTAACATTCAGATGTTGTCCCTGAGCCTTCATAGACATATCTGCCGACACCGACAGCTTCTGCGAAGATTATACCCCCGTCGTATACCGCTTCAGTGGTAATGAGAGGTTCTGTCGAGACCGTGAGAGTCACGGTCTGGCCGGCAATTTCTTGGACTGCAGAGGCCCGGCAGAGAAACCCGGCGTACAGCTCCACGGAATAGGTTGAATCTCCGATAGTGAGGGGAATCGGTTCATTTGTAGACGTGAATTTATATGCTCTAATAATCTGGTCAGCTACTGAAACGAAACAACATGATGAAGCTGTCAAAGCGCTTACGAAGGGCAACACCATGTCTCCATATCGGTAACTCCATTGCCCCAGTCTTGGGTTCTCTCGACCGCTGCTGTCATGCTTATAGGACAGTCAGTCAATACCGTTTTCCCGGCGAAATCATCACTCCCGGGGTAACAGGAGCGGTCAATTTGGCCGAGAGCCGAGGTCTTCGGAGGTCCCAGTATCGTGAGGGGGCAAGTGAGAGAATTGAGATTCAATGTGGCGGCCGCTCTCGCTGCAAACCCACCGCCCTTCACGCTACATAACATAGTGGAGGTCCACAAATTGGAAGGCGCAAAACACGTTGAGTGCGGCTCGAAGACCGTGGTGATACCGGCATGATTGAAGGTATCCATAGTGAAGTCTGGGGCAAACAATGGCCTTGCTCAAGTTACCGGAAAGACACACCAGAAATGGTGTATATGGCAAAGAGATATAGCAGTATGAAGATCTTAAAAGTTTGCGGGTGTGTCACTGCTTTATATGAGTACCGCGATAAGTACGAACGCAAAGTTCTCAGCCTCTATGGGCCGATGGTCAGCAGCCAAGACGGATTGCCGGCCTGAAGTGACATGGTAGAAGGTGGAGTGCCAGCAATTGAGAGCTTACTGGATATAACCCAGGGAGAATAGATGTAGTATCTAGGAACGGAAATGACCCGTCAGTCCAGAACCATGATACCCACTGTTTGCCTTCCATTCTCAGTCCAGACTCCGAAGTAGTCGCCTCTTGCCGCTAGGTATTGATCCTTCAGGAATCGGCTCCACATCACGGGTATGCGGCAAATTTGAACAGCATAACGCGGGCTTGGGGTAGCGTGGGTATAGTTTCACAAGACATCACTTTGTGGTCAAGCCGTACCTCGGTACAGACTGGTGGAACATATTCATGGACACACCCTATTGAGGGATTCCTATGCTCCTAGCAAGGACTTATGCCCCCAAATCAGGGACCCGCCAGTGAGGCAACTAGTTAGTGCTGGTTTACCTAGCGATGTGGCCAAGGCTGTAAAACTCCACAGAATAAACATTTATGCATACAGCCAGCCACACCATTGTCAAGAGAAACAACAAATTACCAACACCGAGACCTCAGCAGAAGAACAAAATGGTGGTAAAACGTAGTCAAACCACTTTGTTGTTCTTAGGGATGGCCCCGCAGGAGGCAAAAGAGAAAACAATGGACGATGCCGGAATCGAACCGGCGACCTTTCGCAAGCAGCTGAGATAAGTGCGAAGCGAACATTATACCCCTAAACCAAACGCCCATTACTCAGCGAGGAAAACTCATCTTGCTGGACCATGATGCTGTGATTGCAGCGCTCAGCCCGGAGGTTGGTCGCCATCATGGTGTTGTTGCTGAGTTTCAAGCCAACTTTATGTATTGGATCAGCTGAGAGTAGCACGCAGTGTAATATGAAGATGGGATAACTTGTCTACATATAGACAGGGAGTGGGCGGTGGATATCACAAGTACCTACTCATGTCCCAACAACGTGGGCAGCACACCATCCTAGCTCACCAGCAAAGACCTTCCCCGGTTCGATTTGTGCTTTATATCATCTTGATGGATATTGAAAGGGCTGGTCCAGCCTTCTAGAGTTGAAACAACGGCAGTGCATTGCTATTTACTCAGAAGAGTAGTTAAATGTTTGGGAGACAGCAAGCGACTACATCCGTGACAGTAGATAAATCACTCCATTAAACAGAGCTCCTCTGTAGGTCTGTCTTGGATGGGATTGATCGAAATCAAATTACCCCGAGCCCTGTTCTTTCTCCCTTCCATTTCCTCCATCTCCTATCCTCCCTCTCCTATCCTCCCTCTCCTATCCTCCCTCTCCTATCCTCCCTCTCCTATCCTCCCTCTCCTATCCTCCCTCTCCCTTTATTCCTCAATATTTTCATTCATTTCCTAGACGTAAGATTACTTCAAGACCATGAAAATACGGTTTTGCTTACACAACTATAAACAGTTTGGAACGATGCCCATCAAATGAAAATTCAGCTGTATGAGATGAAACAAGGAAAGTTTTCTGCTATCAACACAGAACTTACCTCAAGGAATGGCCGGATAAGCCATTGATGTACATAGGCAAGGAAACCAGTGGATTCATGTGACTAAGTATGATCTTTTAGCCTATATAATATCAGCGCCCATTAAGTATCTCTTCTGCGATCTTCTCAGCAAGCATATAGACAGTCGCCTGCGGATTCGCCGGCACAGCAAAAGGGAACGCGCTCGCATCCACGACGCGCAGCCCTTCCACGCCGAACACCCTCGCCTGCGCATCGACCACTGCCATGGGATCTACGTCCTCGCTCTTGCCCATCTTGCACGTGCCGCTGGCGTGCCACACCGTGGATGCCGTCTGCCGGATGTACGCCAGGATGTCTTCGTCGGTTGTCACGTTCGCACCGGGGGCGAATTCGGCCCCGACACGGATGGAATCGAGGGAAGGGTCAGACCATGCCTCCCGGCATCTCTTGAAAGCCGCCACGGCCAGCTCTGCATCCGCTGGATCGGACAGCCAAGCCAGGTCAAAGACCGGAGGGTCCCTAATGCTCGGGGAGGATATGGTGACGTTGCCGCGCGACAGGGGTGCCGTCAGGGTGGCGCTCATGGTGCCTATCGTCTGGGCGTCGCCCGAGCTTGAGGGTATGGAGAACCCGAAGGGTATGTATTGTATCTCGGGCCAGTCTTCCGGGAAAGCTGCAAGCTTGTCCCTAGTCTCTTGGGAGAAGTTGGCGCGGAGGCTCTCGGGGATCTTCTCGAAGGAGAAGTACCCTCCTGCCTGGCTGTATGGTCCGGCCTGGTCGTCGTGGTACTGCTCCAAGGTGGCCTCTCGGACGGACGGGTCTGAGGAGTCCACGAATGTGCCTCCTGTTGGCGTGCTCACGCCTTGGAGGACGTTGAATGATAGCTGCTCCCACAGGTTCTGTCCCACTCCGGGGAGGTCTTTGATCACCGGGATTCCAAGAGACTGGAGCGTTGCGGTGGGTCCGATGCCTTCAGCAGGATTTTGTTAGAATCAGTTCGCCAATAGGCATGAACGGGTACAGTGGGTGGCTAATTGATGAGCCAGTTCGGCTGCCTTTCTCTTACCTGAGACCATCAAGAGCTGAGGAGAATGGAATACGCCCCCTGAAAGGATGACCTCCTTCCTGGCATTCAGCGTGTATTCCGACCCCTGAGTATCAACTGCAACGCCCGTCGCCTTTGCGGCCGCAAACAGGATCTTGGTTGCCTGGGTGTGAGAGTACACTGTTATGCCAGTCTCTTGTTCTGCCATCTGCAGGTAGCTCGTCTGAGAAGACGACCGAGTCGCATCTCGAGGGTCAATTGTGGACGAGGTCCATCCTCCAACACCATTGATGGACCCGCTGTTCAAACCCTTGGGCGCAGGCGCCATCCCAATGCCTTGCAACCCGAGTGCAAGCCACGAAGTCGTCGGATCAACCCAGTTACCAAAGGACACACGCAGCGGCCTCTCCGCAGCGGCAGTGCCGTTGTCGCCAGAAAACGCACCCGCGTCCCAGCTGGGCGTCGCATTGGCAGCATTGCGCTTCTCCAAGTCAGGGGGCGTGAGCTGACAGCCGGCCTTGAAGAACGGCAGCACACTATCCCACCGGTAACTCTCGTCGCCGACCTCCTCAGCCCACCTGTCGTGCGCGCCCCTCGACGCGCGGACGTACGCCAGCGTGTTGAGCGCCGAGCTCCCGCCCAGCGTCTTGCCCCTGGCGTAGTGGACCTGCCGCCCGGCGGCGCCCTGCTGCGACGTGGAGATCAGGTCCCAGTCGACCAGGGGCTCGCGCTGGTACGCGGCGGGGTCTGTCGCGAGAACCGGCATGTTCAGTGCGTAGTAGGGCACCACGCTCTGGTTGCCGGTGTCGGCCTGGTAGGAGCCACCCGCTTCGACCACGGCGACGGAGAAGTGAGGGGCCAGGCGGGCGGCGATGGCGAGGCCGGCGGTCCCTCCGCCGACGACTGTGGAGGTTAGTATGTGGTCTCCCAGAGCTTTTCAAGGGCAGTAAGCCCTAACTTGCCTATATAGTCGTAGGTTGCATTTTCTCCGCCGAGGGGAACAGACTGGACTGAGGAGGCTGCCAGTATCGCAGTCCACAGAAAGTAGCACAACATGATCGTTGAACCTGTGAGTAGCTCGTGAGGTGAGATATAGACGACCCGCGCAAGCGAACTATGGATGAAGGTTGCCTACAACTATTTGAGATTGCCGTTCGTATTGAGATGGTATTACTCTCCGCCACTAGCAAGGGCCCCTGGTGAAATGTCAAGGGACCCCTTTCTAACCGCTCTTCACATGTAAGCCCTTGTCATCAGCTAAGCATTTAACCAGTATAGGATTCAACCTTGTGATATCGACCTTGAGAACTATTGATGTTAATATCTAGCGCCTCTTGGAATCTAACAAGTTGTGTTATAGTGATATTATAAGTGTGATATTATAAACGATTCTATCGCAGTAAGCTATTGCCTTTAATCGAAAGTGTAGTATAAAATCAGCCTAGGTTACTTCCCCTGGACCCTGGTCTCCACTTCCATCCAGCCGGCCTCGAGTATTATGAATATGTCCAGCTGCGCTCCCACATCAGCTACGAGAAGCTCGACATGATTCTTGATTTGTCACGTTGTCCACAATGACGACTTTGCTAGACTGCCTGCGATGTAGGAATGTCTGAGAGCCGCGCAACAACATGCTCAACTGCGGTGTCGTGTACACTGGCCACAGCCCCATAGGAAAGGTGGCCGGCTGGGAGTTGGCATGAGCAGGCGGCATTGGGTGCGCAGACTCCGTCGCCCTGGAATTGATTTAGTTAACATGTATCCTCCAATTTGGCAACATTCGTCTTCTGTGGCCTTACCTCGAGGCAGTAGTCGAGCACTTTGCCACTTCTGTCTAGGACATTGGAAAGCTGTGGGATGGTTTCGTTACTCGCAGTCGCAGAGTTAACAAACATTCCCGCAACTTCGTCATTACCGGGCTGACTAGTGCCGTTCACATTGGACATCTTTCCCGGCAAGCGATATGGATTGCCGACCAGAATGACCGAACTGATAGCGCCAGTGGCCTCGCCGTCCATTTGACCGAGGGCTCTGAGCACCAGGGTTGCGCCTTGAGAGTACCCAAAGAGACCGTACTTTTGTTCAGGACAGTCGTGAAGTCCTTGGCTGATGGTGTCGATTACAAACGTCTCGCCCGATGTTGTATTCTGCGCAACGCCGGCTGGGTATTCGACGGGGAGGCTCACGCCGCCTGGCAATTGCTCGAGAATGGTCTGGATCATCGGGTAGAACATTGTAGAGACTCCTTGCGGTTCCTGGGTGCCACGGGCGTCGATAAGTTCTGTAAATTGAAGCACAGACGTTAGCGAGCGGGTGACAGAGTAGGAGTATGCAGGGTGGGAGCGTACTGTAAGAATGACAACCTCCCGCATCTGAGGGGTTTGTGATGTTCGTATGTGGCATTGAGAGGAACTGGCTGACCCCACATCGACACTCGAACGCTTGAAGCCGCATTGCGTCGGTCGCATTAGGGGACGCGGTTCGATCAGCCAACGCGGCTGTCGACATCAGGGCCAGTACAAAACTGGTGGCGAGTTAATACATTGTTAGGAGAAGTGCAATGAGAACGACATTGGATACTCAGAGAAATGATAGCATCACAGGAGCAGGAGATGAGCTCGGTTTATAGCCTTAAGCCCATCCGCTGCTGGGCTCTAGAGGTTACTGCAATGGAATGTCTCAGTGAACTGCCTCGCTGTAATACCGGCGTGACCGAAAAGAGGCCACTGTTAATTAGCAGGACCGTCATATCTGGGTGTGATCAACGGGACGTTTACTTCTTTGTAAGAAGTCCACCGCATAGCATCGATATGATATGGATGTTTCCACGACCGGATCATGGTCGCGGAGGGAGGGCTCGGCATTCGGTGTCAGGGTTATGCATAACAGCCTTGAACCAAAGTGGAGCCTTGAGCGACCGCTAACGAGAGATCCCTGTGAGCTCTCGGTACGAGTCGGTACGAGGCCGATGCGGGTCCCGGCGGAAGCTGCGGCGAACGGGGCAGTGAATTCCGCAAATATAAAGCGTGGAATGATTGGTGCTTTGGCAGGAGCCAGAGATGACAGGTACTCCTGAACCATTGAAGATCCAAACAGTAGGTGCTCGTGTTGGAAAATCGAGTGATTTGCCTTTGTTCCACTGGGCAAGGTCGCATCTTGTCATCGTGTACGAGCTTCTCTCTCTATTCGCTTGACGTGTCCATGCACATGGAAGCCACTGATAATCTGTTTTTGTCTTTCTCTGCGGCCCCTTTCTCATGCCCGGTATCGTTCGCCAAAGCTAGCATTTCCATAAGCCTGCCTGAAAAGCTTCGCTCCTCATCGAGCAGTCTGCCTCGCAGGCGGACCGAGATCCACTCGCCCCATCCCTTTGCCCACCATACCCCTTGCAGCTGGGGGACCAGAAGCGAGTAGCAGATGAATATGGCCAGGGCTGGTCCCTCGTGTCTCTTGAGGCGGTCCATGTATTCATCTGACACGTCAAAGAGCCAGACAAAAATATCTGTGGTCTCAACCTCCGCGGATGGTCGGCCGCAGACCGCGTAAAAGGATTTCTGGAGATGCTGTATGGCATCTCTGTACATCACTCGCTCTTCCTCATCAGGGACTATCGCGCGCAGCTCGTCCATAATTACTTCTGGGTCAAGTGAGGGATGACCGCGCACCTTGACAGCCCGTTTTGCACCTTGCTGGAACATCGGCGCCAGCACCCCTGAGTGCAAGATTGTTTGTTGGGGCAGCGTCAGCAATGCTTTGGTGCCCCGAAACAGAAAGACCCAGCCGATGAGGTCCTTCTCCTCGTCGTCAACGCTCTCTCCCTGATCGGCCCTCGTCGCGAGCTCGCCGTTTTGGGCCAGGGAATAAAAGCACGTCAGCGTCGAAAAAACATAGACCTCCTCGCAGTTTTCTTCCGTGACATTTTCCATCTCCCTCTGTGCTTTGTTGAGCGCCGCGTGATAAAGCTGCACGCCTGTGGACCAGTAAGAACTCCTGGCGTGTGGCCGTATCTGGGAAAGGTGGAGCGCGGACACGGCCAATAGGGCCTGCAGTACGTAGTCTGCGTGCATCGCGAGGCGGGGGACGTGGTCTTGCCACACCTGTATCGCCTGTGGGGTTGAGGAAAACGTCAGGGACGTGGACGCGGTGTAGTGGTGCAGCAGCTCCATGTGTTCCAGGGTGAAAGTGTGCACCGGAGGTCCCTCCTGACTCATCGGCGTGCTCGGGCCCGGCGTCGCGGGTTTGGGCGTCGGGGGTTTAGGCGTCGAGCGCCGTGATGTGACCGCCTCATAAACGCACTCGGCGCTGTGAGCCAGGCAGTTTGAGCATTGTGGCTTCTCCTCCCCACACTGTATGGACATCAGGATTGTTCTCTCGAGTCAGTTCGTCCTTGATGCATCGCTACTGACCTTGACGCGACGGCGCTTGCACAGCGTGCAGCCTGTCCTTGCCTTTCTGTGTGGCCTGCGTATCACCGTCCGCCCTGACATCGCGTGCCGTTCGTTCTCCAGACAGAAGAGTGGGTAGCCCAATGAGATTCGCTGCGAAGATCGACACGCGTGGAGTGCGACAAGGAACATTCAGGGTTTTCGCTTCGTACCGAACGACTAAGGCTTACGAAGGTGTTGAGAACTTATATGCTCTGGATATCTAATCGTTGTCGAGGTCGAGGGGGCTCAGTGTTGCCAAGAGCCGGGCGCAGTGTGCTGGGACGTAACCCAATATGGACAAGTTTGGCGGGGCTTTTCGACTCGTAATTTTCCTATTTATAGCACACGCAGGTCTAAGCATCTATGCACGCGCAGGACGCTCGGTTTGTGACACTCAAACACCTGATAACTACCTAGAGAACAATCAAATCAGGAACAACATGATGTTGACAGCCTTGCCGAGCTGAGGTTGTTGCAACGAGAATGAAAATTCATGCCGTACGCTAATGCATGTCACATGTAATCCCGATTGCCGCTGCGGCCACCCAGCCTCACTACCATCCGGGCCAGGCCGGCGTCGACTCTTCGCTGCTAAGGGCCACCGGGTCGCTACAGCAGACGTATTCGTAACAAGGTCGTTCGTCCACCCTCTTTTCTATGCTTTTAAATCTTCTCTGTAGTAAGACTAGGACTTCTCTATTCATCCGATTTTTTTAGCTGATCCCAAGCAGTTGCAACATCTCCGCTTCTCTGTGCTACGCACTACCTCTATATTCATCCCCCGCGTTGGCTATGGAATAGCCATGAGGTCAGATTACGATTGCGCTACAAGTGAGGTCGGGTTACCAAATATTGCATCCGCGGGGTCTAGTATATTATATGTCAAAAGTGTCAGACCTAGGTTCCCAGGCTAGTGCTGACGTGCTGCGGTGGAAGGACGGTCCCCAAAGGCTTTCTGTCTTTCTAAATACCTCCTTTTGGCATGGGGAACTCCAATCTCCTTGATCGAGTCCGTGCAAACCTTAGAACCTACATTCAACATGGACAAATCCAACTCGCCACGGACGGTGAAGCTTGCAGCTTCGCTGCTTGAAAATGTCACCAAACTCGAGGAACATCTCGAGGAGAATGGACTTCCGAGCTGTTCGTTCGAGCCAGGAGCTCCGGTGCGATTACCCCTCCCACCGCAGATGAATAAGTCGATCGATGAAGCTGTCTCATCGCTCCAAGAACTACATGCTCTTCTGTTGGGACCAATGGGTTGGATGATTCAGCAAACTGGCCAAGGATGCGTACGTTCTCACCCATAACTCGCACTCGACAAGAACAACTAAATTGACTTGAACATCCAAGTATGACATGGTCGGAATGCAAGCTATGTACCGATACAAGATTCCCTTGCAATTTCCCGTGGACGAAAAAATAGCTGTTACCGAACTAGCACGTCGCTGTGATGTCGACGAAGAGGCGTTTGCTCGTCTTGTTCAGCACGCCGTCACGAAGCAACTGCTCGCTCAACCAGAGCCCGGATATGTCGCTCATACAGCATTCTCGTCGATGCTTGCCAACGCACCACCTCTCATGGAATGGATAGGTATGTCTTGTGAGGAATGTTGGCCCGCGGCCACACGCATGATCCAGGCCTTGACCAAGTGGCCTGGTCCGCCCTGGCTACCCAACCAAACCGGTCACAATCTTGCCGACGGAACATCCGGTACGTTCTTCGAGACTTTGGAGAACGATCCAGCTCGATCTCAGCGCTTCGCTATCTCAATGAGCCTTATGCAAAACTTCCCAGGCTGGGAACCAAAAGCTGCATTGGAAGTCTACGACTGGGGTGCTTTAGACGCCGACGCTGTTATTGTCGATGTTGGCGGTGGGGATGGAACATTTGCTATGGCTCTGGCCGAGCGACACCCAAAGCTCAAGCACATCATCGTCCAAGATGTTGCAGCTACTGTCGAGAGGGCATCAAGCTTGCGTCCCCAGCGTGAGGGCGACGTGATCTCGTTCCAGACGCACGACTTCTTTCATACCCAGCCCGTGAAGCACGCCGACATCTACTTCCTTCGGAAGATCCTACACGATTGGCCAGATGAGTATGCCGTCAAGATCTTGCAGCATCTGGTTCCAGCGATGAAATCCGGCGCAAGGGTTCTTATCAATGACCACTACATGCCACCGCCGGGCACAATGTCTGCGTACAACGAATGGTCCGCCAGGTAAGTCCAGACGCATCGCTTCACTTAGGGTCAATCTGACTTACTCCAGGTGTCAGGACTTGACAATGATGTCCTTGTTCAACAGCAAGGAAAGGACCGAGTCTCAGTGGAAAGACCTCATTGCGTCGGCTGACCCACGGTTCGCTCTGAAGTCCGTGACCCCCATGCCGCCTGGACCCTTGGCTTTGATGGAAATCATTTGGGAGTGAGAAGAATTGTGCCAAGTACGAATACAAGAAATGGCAGAAACGTTCAATGAACGTGTTTATCTATGCTCCCACAAGGGCAGAAAAAGGCTTTCAAATGATTCAGGTATAAATCAGCTCAAACTCATGCGTTGCATTCAGCTCTCAAGAATACCAAGCCTCTGAGCTCAAAAGGTCATCGCTCCCAAGACTCCCACTGAGCTGTCCAATCCTTCACCTGCATCCAATCAACACAATGGTGCGTTTCGCCAACATCATGTACTCCGCCCGCAGCCTCATCCTTAACCTCTATAGTAAAGTCTGGGCTGCATATAAGAGCCTGGCACAAGAGGTCGACGCAGTGGCGAACATGCGGTGGAGAGACCATCATGAGCAAGTCATTACCATCTGGGTCAAGCTTGGTGCCTGTGAGGGCCATGTCATACACTGCCCAATAACCTTCACGAATTCCATTCTTTCAAAGAAGATGTGAACTTTCCCCTGCGGTGTAAGGCGTGAAAGGGTAGGTTACTAAACACTGAAGGTAGTGGTATATTGAGAATGCCTCCCTTCGCGACGCTATGACAGGGTGCCTAAAGTATCCTTCTTAGAGGGAAAGAGGTCTTCCCAGGCTTCAACTGCTGCAGGTGAATGCTCCCCAAAAGTACAGTTACATATAAATTCGTGAGGGCCCACCTCGACTAAAGATGTGCCTATTGTTAGCGCTCTACTCACCTTGCTAGAGCACGTGGTAACGTAGGATGAAGAAGCTGTCAGTAATCGAACAAAGACAGTCAAAGTTGAAATTATATCGGCAGCCTCTCATTGAAGGCGGGGTAATGGAGAGGAGGGGAGGGGACTGAGATGTAGGCTAAGGCTCGTGGGGTGGGTTGTGCTAGGAGAACAAAAGAAAAGAAGGGAGGCAGGGGTGGTCCAAGTGTTGGCACTACTGAGGAGATCGGCGAGACGGGACGTCTGGTCCCATGCTCATGAAAATTCATAACAACTTTAAGACCTCTAGTTGTGAGCCCTTATATTTTGCTTGTGAAAATATATGTCTGTGGGATAAATCCTTTGTGGGCAGAGCCGTTTTTCAGATGGGTTAGTCTGTGCCACTCGCCATTTTATGAGAGTAGCGTAGCGTAGCCTATTCTACGTGCCGCCCGTTGGGTGATGTGCCGCCGGATTCGGCCATAGTGAAGTCTGCCCATGCTCGTTTCGGATACCCAACATAAGCTTCTAGCATGCAACTCACATTCAGTCCTAGTGCAACACATGCCAATTCTTGTTGGTGAACATTGAACTGCCTTTCCCTCTTTTCTGACACTAACTGCTTAGGTTGGCGAGGAAGGCGTGCATGGATATTACGTTTGGCCTTAAAGTGAAATGATTTGACCAGTCAATAGCAATGTTTTAACTATATAGTTGTGGTCCAGGAGACCATTGAGTAGGCGCTCGAAGACCCCATCTCTGAAACTGTCTTGGAGCACTACTCTCTTGTATGTGAGTGTGGTCTCGTTTTTAATCTGTATACATATGCTTTTTAAGCAATATGCACCTAGTCCCTTTATATAGTGATAAATGCTTAAACACTTAGCGTTAAAAAAAATATAATATTAATAATAATAGGTTTTGAATATAATTATAGCTTAAGGCTAAGAAAATAATGATAACCTTGTAATAGCTACATAAATAAGGCTAGCAAGAACTGCTTTTAGCGGCGCCATAAATTAAAGCCGTTAACATAAATAGCCCAAGATTAATAATTAGGTAATTAATTATACAATGAAGACTAAAATAGTCTTTATAAAATGAATGTTATAAATGCAGTCCTAGTTAAAAACTTAATTTCTTTCCACCTATATTAACACATAAACTTAATTTCTTTCCACTTATATTAACATACATCATAAGCTCCCAAGAAGACCTTTACCAAGTAAGCTATCATTATAATAAATACTCAACCTTTAATTTACTAACTTTAATAAGAGTTATAATAAAGAAGCGCTTAACTTTAAAATGCTTAAATATCTTTCATAAAGATATTATAAAACTCTTAAAGAAAAGTAAAAATGATATTTATAATAAAATAAGTAAAAACGTAAAGTATAATCTTATTACATTTTATTAAATTTATTATTTTATTATTAATAATAAAATTACCCTTAAAAGGATTAAAAGGGAAGTAAAAAATAAGGGCAAAAAGAAGCATTATAATATTCCTTTGAAAGTAAAGAATAAGGGCATGTATTAAGTTATACGTGACTTTGTATATAAGCTTAGGGCTAAGGAATAGTTAAAAAGCTAAGCAAATAGCAGACAGTAGATAGATGAATGAACAGTTGATTTAAAAAACACAGTGTGGCCGAAGCCTCTTGTATGTGAATACCAGAATATCAAGAACAATCCCAGATCTACAACCATGCTTCTCTGAGTCCCTGTTGTATCTATTTTCTCTTTCTTGCTTGTCCTGTCCAATGCTTCGCCTGTTCGGCAGACTAGACGCCAAGATCCAAGAGCAGCCACGGGCATCCTTCGCGCGGACTTCTTCAGAGCACTTATCGGCGATTCGAATTATGGCACCCACACCAAGGTCAAAACCGCGGATGGTGTTCCTTTGAAGGTTGGAATCATAGGAGCCGGAGCGGCTGGCCTCTATGCCGCCATGTTGCTGGACTCGCTCGGAATTGACTATGATATCCATGAGGGCTCTGGTCGCATCGGTGGCAGAATCTACACTTATCGGTTTGATCAAGAAGCGTGGGAGAAGTCGAACCCGGATAAGCCAGACTACTATGATTATTATGTGAGTTCCAGGGCGGTGGTGTTATATGGGGCCTGCTGACATCGTGGCTCAGGATGTTGGAGCCATGCGATTCCCGCCAATGACACCGGGATATATGGAGCGAATACTTGGTGCCCACAACTGGAGTCTCATTCCCTACATCAACTCACATCCCAATGTGGCCAAGAAGGATCATGTCGTCCAGATTCCTTACATCTTCAACACCAGCTCGACTTTCCGGCTGTTCAATAATGTCCTGGCTTTCAACAACGAATCCACCAGTCCCGATCGGTTTAACGTAAGCTTGCTGCGCAACAATGTCTCCGACCCCTTCAACGCACTTGCGTCGAACGTTTTTAGCCAAGCAACCGCCGAATTCATGTCAGCTCTCAGTGAACCCGATGGAGGCCTCAACACCAAGGGATGGAACCACCTGATGGATTATGATTCGCTGTCCGTGCGAGCTTATTTACTCGCGCAAGGCTTCACGATGGATGAGATAGACTGGCTAGAGACTATGAATGATGCCACTGGGCACTATGACAGTAAGCTCGCCCCTAGACGTTGCCTTGCTTCATGATACCTAGGCACCCTACCCTGGTGCCTACCTCCCGATGTCCATAGCAACACAATTGGACTAACTTAGAGCAGTGTACAGTTTACCGCAATCCGTCCTAGAAGAATGGGTTTTCTCGAGCACCGGTACGGAAAATTGGACTTGTATCCGCGGGGGTATGGATATGCTCACAAAAGGGATGACCCTGGTTCTCAAAAGCAAACCCAAGATGCACAACAAGGTCACTGATATCAGAGCTGGGAATAAGGGCGCTCTCAAAGTCATCGTCAACCATACATTTGAGCACGAATATCCTCACGTAATCTCCACCGTGCCACTAGGTCCTCTGCAAGCTATCAACATGACGGAACTTAAGCTCGGATACTTTCGGAACAACGCCATCAGGACATTGAAGTATGGTCATTTGCTCACACTCCAACGCGGAAGGTCTCAGTTTGCTAAACATCCAGCGCAGCTATGACCCAAGCACCAAGATAGGGATCAAGTTCAAGTCACGTTGGTATGTCACCAAAGTTATCCGCCGCCACACTTTAGTGCGTGCTCGTTATTGACAATGGGTCCGTTGGGGCAGGTGGGAGCATCTTCCCAGTGGGGCCTTCCAAGGGGGCCAATCATTCACAGATCTCCCCATAAGGCGAGCTGTATACCCCTCATATGGGCTTAAAGTCCCAGGCGCTCCGGGCACGATGATCGCCTCCTATGTGTGGGGCCAGGACGCCTCCAGGCTGGGTGCTTACCTCAACGCCCACAATCCCAAGACGCAAGCACCATTCCAGCCTGAGGGTTTCAAGGAGCTTACTGAGCTCACCCTGCGCGACTTGGCTGCACTGAATAATGTCTCCTACCAGTTCGTGCGGTGAGTTCCCTGTTGTTGCTGCCTGCCAGCCAGCCATGTCTGGGCGTTGATAATGCCAAGACGTCTCGATTTAGCACATCATTTCAGCTGACCAAGATCACAGTGAGCAATTCGTGGGCATTCACGCCTATGATTGGTACCAATCTGAGGTAATCTTCTTCATATATTTGTGTCATGCCGGACCCTATACTCAACGTCAGTTTCGGGGTTTCATAACAGAGTCTAATGAGAAAATAGTTTTCGAACGGTGCTTTCGCCATCTTTGGACCGGGCGAGTTCAGCACTGTGATGCCTCGCCTGATGACGCCCGCGTGGAACGGGCACTTGCATTTCGGCGGCGAGGCCTTGAGTTCTGGCCACGCCTGGATCATAGGGGCTATCAATTCTGCGTGGAGAAATGTGATGGAGATCCTGGACACGGAAGGGCTGGAACATAAGGCGAAAGAACTGATTTCGATGTGGGGAGGTCCAATCGATGATGTTGATATGGGCTGGTATAATTTCAATACCATGGGCTGGACTGAGTACGGCGTGCAGCTTGATCTTGTGAAGCCGGTGCTGCAGTAAGCCGAAGCTTTCTGACGGGATACAGTACATGTACCTAGCATTGAGAATGAGCTGGGGGAATCGCTCGACACTGGAATGAGAGTGTAAAAAGAGTTGCTTTGACTTCAGGCACCTACTACGGTGCCATTAACAGGAGCTCCATAGCTCTATCTCCGAAATCTTGGAACAAGCTGCTGGTACTTCCTAAAGATCCTCACTTTCGTGCCCATTACATAAACTACTGCCCCCGTGAGCTTCATTAATTATAATCACCCCGCTGAACTATGAGCGTATTATGTCATCATCTCCCCATTAGCTGCGTACATGGATCCGCACCTGAAGAGGCTACCGTGGGAGAAATTCGCGCACAATCGGGAGCTTCTGCAGGCTACCCATAGACGAAATCAGAGAGAAACAGAGCCCCAGAAGGTTGAGAAAGACAGCCCAAGTTGAAAACATAACGATGATCACAAACGCTTCCTGTTCATCGCTGCCAGTGAAGCCAGGGAAACTAAAAATCAAATACGAAAGGCCTACAACCTGGTACATGCCAATGGTAGAAAGAAATGCCGCAGCCGCTATACCATCGAGACGCGCTATTCTACTAACTTTATGATCAAGAGGGATTCTGGCCAAGGTCATCAAGGACATGACGGTTCCCAACAGAATTGTGGGTACAGGCGCTGCTACAGCCAGTATTGATATCCTAACGTGGACGACATGATCAGAGAAAGCCAAAAGCAATTCCTTTTGCAGACTGTACGCGAGAAGTAGAGAGGCTCACCATTTTGAGTTTATGTTATCATCGTGCTGGGACAAAATTTGTATTCCTAGCCCAGACGCGGACAGGCTCTGCAAAGTCAAGAAACCAAAAAGTAAGATCGTTGCCGGATTTTTGAACGGCGAATTTTGTGAGTATTGAGCCCAATATCGGACGCAGGGGTTGAATTTGGGACCGTCACTGTACTTTTGCTCGTAAGTGGGTCAGCCTCTCACTGGCACTCGACTAGTGCAAAGACATGTAAGACTGTAGAAGCTTACTGTTATGTTTGCAGCTACTGGTGCAGAGCCTCCTGTCTGGACATAGTGTTAGGAGCAATTCAAGATGTGCTATCGGGAGGAAAGGGGGTGGGGCTGGGGTTGGGAGCCGATTTGTGCCAGACAGGGCATGTGGGGGAGTGGGGGAGGGAAATATGTTGCGGATCATACCTCAGGCTCGTGTGCCATTCTGTCGAGTAGCGCGATGTTGCTTCCAGATTCCGGTTTCAATATTGCTGGTCTTAAAACAGGCTCATCATAGTCTGCAGGCCCGTATGAAAACCAGGGGAAGCCTAAATAGATGGCTTGGATCACCGTCATACCGCATGCGTGAGACACATCGGCGCTCGTCGTGATGTCGTCAGTAGGGGCGCGTATTTGGATTGCCACTATTAGCCCGATGTCGATGCCGCATAGCAGCCCTATTGCTAAGCTCCAGCGGCGAAGGGTAGCGGGGCGGAGATAACAAGCCATGAAGGTCGCCACGAAAGCGACGAGATCAAACAGCCTAATAATATATAGAGCAAAGGTCGTAGTGTCCGTCAAGTCGCCTGTCCTGGAAATAGGCGAAATTGCTCTGCCAGAATAGTAGAATTGAAAGCTCACGAATCCAATTGTACCGAGTCTGATCAAATAGACCCTGGAGGTCGGGAGCCGCGTTCCCCATTTCGCCATCGGCTTGACATGGGCGGGCTCAGAAGAGTACCTATCCAGTCCAAGGAATCCCAAGTTTCCAAAATATGAATACCTGGTGAAATTATGTTGGCGTGAGAACCCTTAGATAATGCGATGAAGGTATTGGTTGACGGAACGCTCACGGTGGTGTAGCTGAGAAAAAAGAGAAATGCAGAAAGGGAAAAGTCTTGCTGCAATTCAACATGCCGTGGAGACGAAGAATTTGAAGTATCACTTGATATGCGGGGAAAGGAAACATATTCTGGAGGATCCTTTGATGTGCGGTAACACAAGACGTAGATTGGTCACGTCTGTCAGACTCCTCAGCTTGTCCCACCGTAGACTTTGGAACAGATATTTTCGCGGCTCTGGGTGGAGACTTTCCTTTCTGTGCCCTCCTTTCGAACGTCTTGAACAGGTATCTTTGCAACAGTCAGATTGGAGAATGCTTTGCCAACGATGCCGAATATTTAACATCCAGGTGTTCGGACGCACGAACATCATTTACAAAGGCTTCCCGCTCATGGACGTCCTGCGGGCCGCCAACAAGGGTTGTGTCTTCTGCAGCCTGATCACAGAAAACCTGCTTGCCATTCACGAGGACCACGAGGAGGAGGGCGAGCTTCAAGCCGCGCAGCGTCGCATCCAAAACGAGACCTCGTCTCTGCCGGTGTGGTCATTCACCAGGCCGTCAATACTATCAGACTGGATGAACCACATCTTTAACTGCGCCTGGGTGTGCTTCTGGGTCGAACGTGGAGACGCAAATGGCTCTGATGGCCTCAACATTTGCAAACTCATCGTGAGTGTTGCCGAAAACGAACTGCTTCCTGGTCCCAAGGAGACTTGGCTCCGGCTGCACGTTGGTGCCAGCCCAAATACGCCTGCAGCCGATTCGAAGGACATAACTGGGCAAGTGGTAGATCAGCAGCTCCTCACAGACAATGTCATTGAGTCTGTCAAGGAGTGGGCCGAGGATTGCGAGCGGAATCATCCGGATTGTAAACGACATCTCTCGCGGCGCTCAGTCGGGAACCCAGAATCTACGTCGCTCCCTCGTCGCTGCGTTCGAACCACCCGAGTGGAGGCGGCCGGGAACTTGGGCCATTGGAAACACGTGTTATGTGAGACCGAAGGCAAAAGGGGCCGGTATATCGCCCTCAGTCACAGATGGGACGCATCCACCGAGGAGTGTCGAACGCTTCGTTCAAACATAGCTGATCGGATAAGAGACAAATGCCCGCTGAACCCGAATATACCTCGTTACATATCTCCCCTTTTTCACAAAACTTGCGTGCTGGCATGGCATCTATGTGTGGAATTCGTGTGGATTGACTCTCTCTGCACCATCCAGGACGACGCCTCTGATTGGGAACGTGAGGCCACCAAGATGGCCCAATACTACTCGCTCGCGTGGATGACGCTGGCTGCAACAGTGCCTATCGATATCGACAACCGACCTGCTCGTGACCTTGAAGGCCAGCTCAGCATCGAAGATGTCTCAGGAGTAGTACGGATGCCGTACCACGACCATGAAGGCACGCAACAAGGCCACTTTTATGCGCAGGTCATGAACCCGCATGTATTGGCCAAGATATACAAGACGCAAATCGCGCAGAGCGAGCTGCTGCGCCGCGGATGGTGCTTTCAGGAGTGGCTACTAAGCCGCCGCATCGTCTCCTTCTCACGCGACACGCCTTTCATGCAGTGCCGCGAGGAGGCACCTCGCTGTCCCACGGGCGACACCGTAGAGTATTCGGCCATGACCCGCCGACGGAATCGCAGATTCCGCTTGCGACCTAGGCAGCCTGCGACTGACGAGAATGCGGAGGCTTCTGAGGCCTCTGCCACACTGTCGTTCAAGACCATGATTACTATCTCGCCAGGCCCTAGCAAAGTGACGACGACGTGGATGGCCGTGGTACAAAGCTACTCAGGATTGCACTTGACCAAGTTCGAGCAGGATCGATTCATCGCGTTGGCAGGCGTGGCCAGGGAATTCAGCGAAGCATTGGAGGATGAGTTGGCCGGCAATCAGGATTCTCGACATACATCTGGTGCCATAGAATCCAGTACACCAGTGCACGACCCTCATACGGCTGTGGTGAGCATCAACGAGGCGAGTGATGGACCTGGTACCGGGCACCGCTATATATGTGGCCTCTGGCTTGTCAGCCTCGGCCACGGCCTACAGTGGGAGCGGATTGGCCCCGGCCCTACCGCCCGCGTAGGCGGGATCCCCACGTGGTCATGGGCATCCATCGCGACCGGCAGCACCGGGGACGAGAATCTCCGCGGCCTGTCGGTGCAATGGGGCGGAGCGCCGGAAGCCGGAGACCGTGACGCGCAGGTATTTCACCTACGCCGCATCGACTCCATCCCCGTCAACGAGACCACCTGGGCCTGCGACTTCTCCCGCACTGTCGTGCCGACCGACGATTTCGCTCACGGCAATCGCTTCAACGTGCTCACAATGTCGGCACGCTGCTGCGAACTTACCGTGCATGCTCCCTTCGCCACACCAGGGGACTCCACCGCAGCTGCCGCGCTGACGGGCCACGACGTAGACGAGGGGCGTACCCACTGGCGCCGCGTCACCCGGCCGGGCCAGCCTGCCGTGATTGCTGGGTGGGCTTCGCTGGAGCATCCGGACTTCGCGGCAGTGGAGGAGGTGGTGGAGGTAACCGCTGTGTTCCTAGAACAGCGAAAGGTCAAGGGGAGCTTAGGATGGGGAAGTCTGCGCGGGTGGCATTGGGCATATCGGATGCTGTTCGTTCGAAAAGTTGAGGTGGACCAGTGGGAAGGCTTCCATGAACGCGTTGGAGTGGGCAGATTGTTTGGACCGGAGGCGCATGATTGCTTTGAAGGGTCGGAGGAGACAATTCTTCAATTAGGCTAAGCGAAGCTGGCATGCCGGTTTGGGTTCATAGCGATATCACTTGGCGTATATGATGCCCGAGTACAATTAACCAGCAAACAACAAGTATGAACCAATGGGGGGGGGGGGAGGGATCGGGCGGCGTATCAAAGTATGAAATCCACTTCTTGCAGCTATACCAGGGTCAGCCAGGTGATGACCAACAACCATCACATTTCTAATATCCAATCATTTAAACCCACGATGACAACCAAGATCAGCTTCGTGCGTTTCTTCTCTTACAAATTCCCGCACCAAGCTGAAAAGTCGTCAACTAGGCAGGGCAAATGTAAAGACTGGCATCAGGCCATATATAGAACCATGTATTTTATGCGCAGCCTCTGGTAACTTGCATTGAAGTGAAGGTGACAGTAAGAGATGTGACGGATGTTCGAGGACTGTCTGTGGTCAGCATCTGGCTTTACAGCCACCCACAGGGCCCCGGATCAACTTTAGGCCGGGAACTTCTACTCTTTCTCTTCAATGTTATAACTTGCTGTTTCCCCACTCGGTCCCATAACATTCAAATACCTGTTCCATTCCATTCTCTTGTATATTGCCGTTGCAACCATGAACTGGCAGCATCACAATTACAGCGAGAATGGGGAGGGAGATATCTCGACACGCACAGCCACGATCGAGATACTAGATGGACCGCATCAAGAGGCCGTTAGGTTGGCGGTATCAAATATCCTTACTACCGAGATCGCCGAAACGACCTACGCACAGATAATCGACGGTCTACCTCTCATAGATGTAGTGAGGGATGTTTACGGCGACCTGCTATGTGATGATCATCCAATTTTCGCGCACACTGAACTCAGCGCCGGGATCCTTGAGACCACCCGCAGGTTTCGCACCAGCTTTGATCTGGGAACCCTTCGATTCGATTCCACGGTAATAAGCCACCCTCATCTTCTTGATATTTTGTTCTGAATTTTCCGCGCTGACCAACTGTAGCTCTTAGGTGTTTTTCAAGTAGCTTCTCCGGGGTCCAGAGCTTTCAAGACTCGGCTCATCGAGATCTTGGCACGCTCCGTCCACCAGGTGGCCGTGATCCTTTACAACAACAACCCTGATCTCTCATCATCTTCTTCTTCATCAATAAAGGACATCCATATCTGGGAGCCGCCGAAGGACGCGAGCGACACGGATGGTCGTTGGGCGGTGTGGTGGAGGTTCAACCCCCACGGGCCACCGCCCACTCTTTTCCAGCACAGGTGGTACATGAACGCGGAAAACTACCCCGAAGGCGCGGCAGATATGGCAGGCTACTGGGCAGAGTCTCGGATCCTTGGAGGTGTGGTCCTTTTCGACCGCGCGGCACAGCCGTATGGGGAGTCGGATGCTGTCTACCTGCATCCTGACCGTGATGAGGTCACATATCGGATCTGCCTGCTGACAGATGTGCAGAAGAAGGCCATGATGGACTTCTTCCAAGCCAAGGAGGCCAGCAATGGAGCTCCATGCCCGCTGCCTGTCCTGCCAGATGAGACGAACACTCAGCGTGTCGACCCCGAGGAACCAATGCGCGTGACGGGTGTGTACCGCGATGCCTGGGAGCGGGTGACGCCCCCGCCTGAGTGGATGGGAGACGGGAGGTCACACTGTATGTGGGATCCGCTTGACTTCCCGACCAAGAACGACCACCAAGAGGCATCGTGGCGGTGGACTACGCGGACGGATAGATGGTGATGGGGACGGAGATGAGGGTCGATGGAGCTAGGCTAGGAATACTTTAGAACCGATACAAGACCAATGGTTAAACCTCGATGTGCAATGTCTAAGCTCTGCATCTTCCACTCATAACTAGCCTGGAACCAGCCAAATTTTAATTAACAATAGTAAGATATAGTCATCAATCTACCCGTAAACGGCACCTGGGGAGTCAGGCTGTACAAAACAACACTTCGACGTGACCTTTAGTCTCGCACCAGTAAAGAGGAGCCCAGCGCGTATCAACTCACAACACTTGGATATACATTCCAGTGCTGGGCTTGTTGTCAGGAACCAAGCATGGGCTTTGTCAAGGATGTGCCTATAGCCAGGAGTCAGGCGCAGGCTGCGCGTGCTAGTTAGCAAATGGGCGTTGACGTGACGGGCTTGGCTACTAGTTTCCACCGACTCCGGTGCTCGGTATTCGGTCATCGGGCTGCTTTCCGGCAAAACCACATCGAAGACTAGACGCAATATCCATCCCTCTTGCGTACCTTCATCCTACCAAAAGCTCTGGAATTCTGTTGTCTGAGAACTGGAGCCAACATCAAAACCAGTCATCCCGGATTGGCGAAATAGTTCGACACTGTACTACCCAACCCCTTACTCCTGCAAAGCCCACCCTCATCACAATGAGCCCCATCTTCATCAACAAGTCGGCCGCGGAAGCAACTGTAGATGGACAGAGCCCTACCGCGGCATCTGCAGTACTCACATTCCATCAGAAACTGCCTCACTACGAGCAAACACCACTGCACTCGCTCCCGCAGGTGGCTAAGGAGTTGCAACTCGGCCATGTCTTCGTCAAAGACGAGTCCAATCGCTTTGGCCTGCCGTCCTTCAAGATCCTCGGCGCGTCATGGGCTGTATTTAGGGCCGTTGCGGAGAGACTGCGTCTGGACCCATCCGCCTTTATGGAAGACAACCACGGGAGCGAGTTCTGGGCTCGTCTGGGGACCATGGCCAGGGCGGAAGGACTCAGTCTGCTGAGTTGCACGGAAGGTAACTGGGGCCGTGCCGTCTCTCGCATGGCCAAGTATATCGGCATACCGGCCAAGATTTATGTCCCGAGCTTCATGCCAGAGACGACACGGGCGCGTATCAGGTCTGAGGGTGCCGAGCTGGTGGTGGTGGATGGAAGCTACGACGACGGCGTTGCTGCTGCTCGAGCAGAGTCAGGCAGGAACGAGCTCGCCATATTCGCAATGGACATGGGTTTGGAGGGGTACCAAACATTCCCTGGTGTACGTTGAGTCCTCGAATCTTCTACTAGTTATGCCATGCTGACGTGCTTCAAGTGGGTTGTCGAAGGGTACAGCACGATGCTGAATGAGTCCGACGTGCAAGTCCCAGAGGCCACGGGCGGCAAGGCAGCCACGCATGCTTTTATCCCAGTTGGCGTTGGCTCGATAGCTCACGCGGTCACAAAACACTACAAACAATTTCCTTTGGGCAGCCAACCCAGGGCTTCCGTAATAACAGTTGAGCCAACCACTGCAGCTTGCCTGAGAGCATCACTGGAGGCAGGACAGATGACTACCGTTGAGACCGGAGACTCTATTATGTGCGGTATGAACTGTGGCACAGTATCGTCCACAGCTTGGCCCACGCTGGCGTCCGGGGTTGATGCGGACGTGACAGTCACGGACAACGAGGCACACGCGGCTGTGACTGAGCTATCGAGGATGGGCCTGCAGCCAGGGCCGTGTGGCGCCGCCACTCTTTCAGCACTACGGAAGGCATGCTCTGCGGCTCAAGAGGAGCTCGGCTTCACCAAGGATTCTACCGTCGTTCTGTTTTGCACGGAAGGCCAACGCGAATATGAAATTCCGGTCTGATCCAGCGGTCGGTACCATTTTCCAAAAGAAGTAGAATAAGGGGGTATCACTAATCTCCTTCCGCATCTCACGGACTAGTCACTAAATTTAGAAAGACATCATGAAAGAAAACACAAATCCAACACTCATCGCCAGTATCGTCGCCCAAGTAGACGACCGCGCAGACCCCTCAGCCCCTGAAGCCGTGACAACACCCGTCCCCGAAGGCGAGGTGACTTGTGCCGTCCCGTTCGACCCCCCGGACGCCGTCTCCAGGCCACCACCAGCCTTACCCGAGGGCACCTGGGTCGCCATGGCCGGCAGGGTCGGGCTGCCCGACGCCGTGAGCAGCCCCTCGTCGCCATCCGCGGTCTCGGTGACCATCGACATGGTCATGGTATACGTCATGTCGCCGATGGACTGGGCCACGCTCGTCGCCTGGGTCGGCCCCACCGTCGTCATCACGATCGGCCTGCTCGTCACCGTCACCTGCGACGCGGAGGCGGGAGGGGCGGCCGCCGCCGCTGAGCTCGGGGTGCCGGCGGTGGCGACCCACTTGGCTATCACGCACTGCTGCATGAGCTGGTTGTCGACGAGCTGGTTGTTCTGCTTGGACGGCGTCAGGCTTAGGATGTAGCTCGTGTCGAAGCTGCCGGCGCCCCAGCCGACGAGGCCCATGAAGACGTCTGAGTTTTGGTTGATGAAGCTGTTCTGCGAGCAGAAGCTTGTGAAGCACTATTTCGATGTACATGATTAGCGGTTGGTTCTTCAAGCAACCCTGGATAATTGCAGCCGCAACGCAGCAGAGTACACTGCGTGAGAATATTTGTAGGGCAAGGAAAACTCACTGTGGAATCACTCGATGCGCCAGTCTCACTGATGATGCCCTTCCGACCTGTCTGCCTCAGGAAGTCCGCAACCGTAGTGAACGCATCGACATTGTCCGTCGTGCACGTCTTGTGCGTCCCAGAGTTGTCCTCATCCAGGTACTTGTGGATATCCAACAGAAGGTTATCAGTCGTCCCATCCGGGTTCGTGATATTCATCAGCGCCGCCGTGCTCCCACTCGAGACCAGAGTCGCCGCGCTGTCGAAGTTCGTGCCGGGGAGCAGGATCATCTGGCTCGCCGCGCCGGCGCCCCTGATGGCCGCCACGACCTTCTGGCACGTCGCGGCCCAGACGCCGATATCCAGGTCGTGCGGCTCGTTCATGAGCTCAAAGACCATGCGGTCCTCGCCCGCGTACTTGGTCGCCAGCTGCGTCCACAGCGCGACGAACTGGTCGTCGGTGGGCCCGCCCTGCCCGATGATGCCGCCGTTCCAGCGCGCAAAGTTGTGGATGTCGATCATGCAGTGCGCACCCGTGCTGAGGCACGCCTGCACGAGCTTGTCGTACTTTCCGAGGTTGTTAGAGTCGAGGTCGCCGCCGAGCTGGTTGTTGGCGAGGAACTGCCACGAGACGGGCAGCCGGAACAGGTTCAGAGGCCTGTCCAGGGAGGTCCAATGTTGCATTTGCCCTGGCCCGTCGCCACCCCCGCCATTGCTGCCGAGGGGAAGCTGTGTCGAACCCGTCGGGCATGTGCCGTCTATCTGGCATCCGAAGTCGCCGCCCGCTATGGCGACTCCGAGGAACTGCACCTGTGCGGCCGCGGTAGCCACCAGGGTCACAGCGAGAAAATATGGATATAAAAACATGGTGGTGGTTTGAAGCGAAAGACAGTAGAAAAAGAGTGTGTTGAAAAGAATGGTCACCTCATGGCAGGCCCTGGCGAGCGATGGGGAATACTAGTCCGGTAAAGCTTGTCCTGTGGTTGGCAGCCGAGTCGAGTCGATATATCAGAGACTTGTCGTCTGAAGTCCTGCAGGGCTCTGCTTTTTGAATGTCATGCCAAGAGGCGGTGCCCTCCAACTTACAGCTCGTTCGCATTGACTCGTGCGACAGGGTCGGGTTCGTCGTCTATCTTTGACCATGGTTATTTACTTCAACGGCCTGTCTCCTGACAGCGTGCGACTGTGTCGTCCGAAGATTCCCAGCATCGTGGCGCAGGGTTTGTGAGCTTGTTAGCAAATCATCTGCCGGTTTTATAGCGACAGTGTTAGTGTCGTTGGGGATTTCTTCAGGGGTTGCTGTACATCAGACGTCGCGAGTTTCAGCACTTCAGACGGAAACCAGGGAATAGCCGCGATGCCATACAAGTTCATGCCGCGTGCCCAGGCGCAGGGGACAGCCATCTTGGCGGCGGCAGCTCCGGGTTCGTCGACAGAGTGTAAGTCCGACGGGTGTGGCTCCTGGGATAAGCCGATGAATACTCAACCGTGTTTGATGTCACATACTCCTCTTCACAATTTATACTGCACTCCACTTTACTTGTCGAAATTCATCGAGAGTACTCTATGTGCTACGGCACAGCAACCGTGGCCCTTGTTTACCCTCTGCCGCTCTGCATAATTACCACAACCGGATTGACCTGTCACTGATCTTGCTAGCGAGCCACCAAGCCCAAATATTCCTGGTGAATCACATCCAAATGGCCGCTTCATTTGGCAAAGTCAAGACTAGCCTCCGAGCCCACCGGGTCTGTTCTTATTAGGGCTACACTGGCAGTCCCAGCGGCCCAGAGCAATGATGCCCAACTCAGGGCAGTACTTATATGCCTTGTCCTGATTCGCCTGGCCTTCGGCGCCCCTGAAGAGCCCGTCTGATGAGAAGGGGTGGAACCCCAGCGGCATCTCGTTGTCATTCGGCGAGTATTCAATGACCACCCCGAACCTGATTGCCTCAGTTCCAACTGGCATTTTTGTCCCAGGCAATTTCCACATTGACGTCGAGAAATAGTGGTCCTCGGCCGCGGGGTTGCCTTGAGCTACAAAATCCTCAAAAGAGCGTGTATGCAGCATCTGGATCAAGTGCGGCACCTTGCGCAGGGAGAAGCCGCCGTTGACCCCGTTCGGCGTCGTGTTGCCATAAGCGGAGCCGCCGATGAACGACCAGTCCTCGTCCACGAAGTCGTTGAGCGTCATGCTCGAGGCTGAGCAGATCATGCTGTCGTCCTGGAAGAGGAACACCCATTTTGCGGGCCAGAGCCACTCTTCGTAGAGCCACGGGGTCGTCAGAAAGCGGTTGACTGTTCCGTAGCTGTTGATGTCCTTCACGACGTCGTAGGGGATCAAGTCTAGAAACAGCTTTTCCTGCATGATGTAGCGGCGTATCGTCGGGTTTGCCTGCATCATGGCGAGTGACTCGGCAGATCCCATGAACCGGAATGACCATTCGGGAGGCACAACCGACATGAAGTGTACCAGCAAGGGCACAAGGTACGGCAGCGGCCTGTTCTCCATCAGAAAGGCTACGCGTGTCCGGTCGAGTACGCCGTGCGGTGTCTCCACAGCTGTGAGGTTGGCCTTTTTGTTCCTCATCTCCAGCGCGATCTGCTTGTGCCACGACGTGTTGAGTCTAGGCACATGGTCGGATGGCTTCAATTCCGCTGATGAGGGCAGAGATATCCAAACTGGAATATTCGCATTGACCAAAGAATGCCCCCCATTTTGTGACCAGAGGCGGACGAGTAGCGCAAAGAGGACAAAACAACACAACACCGCAAAGCGGAAGCCCTTCGAACTGGTACTGCAACTCAACATAGTTATGTGCAGAAAGGCAGATAGACTCGTGTCCTTGCGATTGTGAAGCAACGGCTGGAGAAGAATGCAGATTCTGAGTGGATTTCAAAGTGACTTGTACGCATGGACTTGTTGGGAAATCCTCTAAGCCTGATGCGGGTCTCAGAATGCTCACGGATCTCAAGACAAATCCCTAAACTTGGAAAAGACTGGTAGCACCGTAGGGATAGCACTAATTTAGATAACTTCTCAGATCCGAAGTTGCCGTGCATGTGAGACATCTTGACCTCCTCGCACAATGGAGTCGAATTTTGAACGGCCTGTAGTGAATCATCAATGTCCGTGACTGGCGTGGCAATGCGCTTTACAGGTCATTTTACTTCGCAAGCCTGGCTCTGGTGCAGTGAATACATCTATTCACCGCCTCCACCATTCACAGACCAGTCCATTGAATGCTTATGGTCTATATGGTAAGCCATTTGGTCTCTTCCTTTGCCTCTTCCTGGGGCAGCCGCAATGCAGCCACTGATTGCCCCATTGCCCCGTTGCCCAGCTTGCCACACTGGCACATGCGCCAATATTTCTAATCAACCACCTGATCCTGTGGAAGTTCCAGACTTGAACCTTTCTCCTTCCATTTCCAAAACTCCACCGACATCTCCATCCTAACCGCAACCTCCACACCATGGAGGCCGACAACATTCCGCCTAAGCCCAACAGGGACGAAACGGGTCGAAAGAGTGTCGATCAGGACGGCGCTGGCCAAGAAGAGGTCAAGACTCTTAGCGATGCCATTCAGGTTAGTGCTGTCAAGCTTTGACTTAGCAATCGGCCACTGACAACAAACGATCTCCAACAGGTTCAGCCTAATGGTGTCAGTGCGATGTCTGAGTCAACTGCATGCCTCTCAAACAGAGTATGTCTACCCGATCGCCATGAACTGGTTTGCTGTTTGCCTTGTCACTGTACAAACACTAATATCATTCCTTCATCTCTAGAGCCATTTCCGCTTCCTCCACCTGCCCGCCGAGGTCCGTAACATGGTTTATCGAATCGACGACACCTACGACGTCTGCTACGACACCACCTGCGGACCAGAGCCGGTCGATAGTGTTGGCAAGAGCCTGCCCAACATACTGCAGCCCCCGATCACCCGTGTCAACAGGCAAATACGCCATGAATGCTTGCACATCTTCTACGAGATGTTCTATTTCTTGTTCAATCTGAACGTGCGATCCGAGGAGGTGGCAGGAGAGGAACGAGTTATCTTGCACCCAGCATCCGAGGACAAAGCCTCTTTGCAATCTTTCCACGAGATGATTCAAGCCTTCGAACCGAGTCCCACGAACATGCCACACACCAGCAACCTGCGCTTTCTGTCGAACTTGATCATCAACGTCACTCTCAAGGGACCTGATGAGGACCTTGGATCCATAGGCTTCCATATGACTTCGGCAGACAAAACAGACTTCAATTCGCTGGCCGTTCGCGGCTTGGACTGGAACTGCCGTAACGCTGTTCTGTCTGCCTGGGTGGATGCAGCGAAGGGGAGCGCTTTCGAGTGGGATTACGAGTTCGGCATGGAACCCAACAAATTCGGGTATCGTGCACACCGAGCATTGGTTGAGAAGATGGTCGGTCTCCTGTGCTTGATCGCTGAGCACTGCCCGCAGCTGACACGGAGTGTCTCCCTCATCTACGAGGGTCATGGCTTGTATGGGGAGCAACTGTGGGACCTGGCTAGTGATGCTACATGCCTTGAGTACATGTCGGAGTTCTTTGACTCGGGCGACACAGTGGTTTGATTACCAGTCACGGGTGGGATGATACCGGAAACAGGAAACGTGAGCAGAATGCACCAAAGGCAATGACTTCAAAGGTTGTGGGCCAAGCAATGAAACTTCGAGGGATCCCTTTTTGAAATTCCATGCTACTCAGAAATGAGCAACTGTGTGTGTGAGGTACTAGGTTGTAAAAAAGACGGTCTCTTTAGGCTATAAACTAATAATCAATACAAAATCTCTAGCTTTATAGCTATTTTAAGTAGGCAAATTAAGAGCCAAAATTAACCAAATATTTATTTATATAAAGAAAGCTTTACTTTATTTTAAATAATTAAAATAATAAATAATCTTTACCCTCTATTTTTATAAGTTATAACCTTTAATTATTTAATTAATTAAATTATTAAAATTACTTAAAAAAATATCTTTCTTAAATAAAAAGCTTATTAATTAATTATATTATATATATATTTAATTAAATAAAGAAGAGAATATATATTTATTTTTCTGCTATAAAAGGAGGTAATCTGGCATTATTTATCTCTAAGCTCTTGGGCTGAAGTAAAGTGGGTGGGGTGCCAGGCGCCCCGGCCACTGCTTCAATACGTGGATACGACAGCCATGACCCGGATATAATGAGATACACTGATTCTGGGTATGGAGGAAGTTATAGAAACCCTGGGACAGCGTCTGCGACTACACGAAGTCAGTACGGTCATTCAAGTCCGTACAATTTCCAGCAGCATATTCAGCAAAGTCCGTACGGTTTCCAGCAGCAGTAGCAGCCAAGTCAGTAAGTTCGTCCAACACAGCCTGTCGCCATGTCTGGGGATCTTGCGTGGCCAGGGCCCCTCAACCCTGACGAAAGGGAAAGAGAGATCGAAGCCGTCGCGGGACCAGTTCTTTATGGAAGATAATTCAAGCAGTGATGCATGTTTGTGACGTTAAAGGAAATGGGCCAAAATGACAATGAGACTAATCCAGAGATTTTGCACCACCCAAGTGCGGTCCCTCGTACCCTGAGCCTGCAATACCGTGACCATGATGGGAGTATTCCGATCTCCTTCAATAAGGTTCCATTGAATTGCTGTGAAAGAGGCTCAGAGCTCCTGTCTTATTCTTGTAGGATCGAACAGCCTTCAAACAGGGCCGGGGCCGTTATGCACATCGCAGCGCCACTCTCCCTTCACACACCATCTCCATTCAGGCACAGTGGGTTTCTACTCATCTTACGCTTCTGCGTCATCATTATCCTTGGATCATCATTGGGAGCTACAGAAGCGATGACCGCCCGGCGCCGAAGATTTCAGCTTTGGCCGAGCTGATGTTTTACTGCGTTCGTGAGGGGTGTGCATGGTTAGTGATTACGAAAGTTTCGTTTCGGCGACACACAAAGGAGCAGGGGAATGCAGCCGTAGACTTCAGGTAAGGCATGTACGGTACAGCATAGACCTAGA
Source organism: Diaporthe citrichinensis (assembly GCA_014872995.1). Taxonomy (NCBI): domain Eukaryota; kingdom Fungi; phylum Ascomycota; class Sordariomycetes; order Diaporthales; family Diaporthaceae; genus Diaporthe; species Diaporthe citrichinensis. The sequence continues at coordinate 89,823 of JADAZR010000052.1, read as the reverse complement.
ACCAATGAAACGTAAAGTAAGGGATACTGTACTAAAAGGTGACCATGCGGACTTCCGACAGGCGTTCGTGATTGTCATGGTGCATGGCAGGGGAAGAAATGTCCGGTCCGGGAGCGGGAGGATTTCGCGGATGTGCAGCTCGGCATGAAAACGAGGCACCTACGTAGTGCTGACAGCTAGTCACAATATTGATGGCCTCCAGGTGAAAGACATCGTTCGGGTCCTATCTCCTTTTCCGGACTTGCATACCCTCTAGCTTCACTGTATTTTGCTATACTACCGACTCGCGCCTGGAATCCTTGAAGCAGCTTAGTTACCTCCAATGTTGAACCAGTCATCCCTTAGCCAGCCAAATGTCTAACGACACAGCTACCCCGTCAGAAAGCCGGCCGATGGTGTATTCGTCGACAAGTGAGAATGGAAAAACCCCAGCAATGTCAGTGAACAAAGCAGCCAGGGCGTGCGGTTGCAATCAACTGACCTTATTACACGTCTATTAGCATCATAGCCACCGGTGCAGTCTTTTCATTCCTGGCAGTCGCATCAGTAGCGCTGCGTTTCTATGTTCGAATAAAGGTGACTCGTGGCACCATTGGCCTTGACGACTGGCTCATGCTTGCATCCTGCTTCCTCACACTCGGAATGGGTGTGATGCTTATTGTTGGTTAGTCCAATCCTATATACCAATACCTGTCTATTTCTTACATCCTAATCGAGGTCGCTGCCTCTTCAACAGGCGGTGCGCTACATGCCTTGGCTTCTCCGACGCCGCAAGGTTGGGAGCCTAATGGTTACTTCTGGGTCACCAACGAAGCAGAAATCATCACTGAGAAGGTGAGCGGCGACGTTGAATTAAGAAGGTGCACCTAGTTGTGAATACTGCTAACGCCATCAGATCTTCTGGGTGTTCATAATGGTACAGGACTTGTCCTTTGGACTAGCGAAGCTTTCCATCCTCACATTCTATCGTCGCATCATTCCAACCCAAAAGTTTGACATCATCAACAAGACTCTGGCAGTTGTGGTTGTGATTTGGTCTGTTGGGTTCTTCTTCGCCTACCTATTCCGCTGCGGGACGCAATCCTGGGCGCTTTGGGCACCTCTTCACTATGTTCTGGAGTACTGCTATGACAGCACTTGGATGTTTCATGCCATGGCCATCTCAGACGTCGTAACGGACTTTTTCATCCTCAGCTTACCTTTCTTCTGGGTTAGTCCTTTCATCCCTTCTTCAAGTTCTGGACCACAGAGGTCGAGATCACCTTTCGCTAAAGATTGAATATGACATTGGGGAAAAGGCTTGGTGTCTCGGGTGTTTTCCTCCTTGGAGCTACGTAGGTAAAATAACACAATTATTGCCTACACACCGAAACCACACTCACACGAGACTCATCTTGTAGAGAAATCGCCACCGGAATCGCTCGACTGGTGGTTTTTGTTCAGCAGACTCAGAGTAAGGCCCCTCAACCCACCGTTGGGGATGAAAAAGGCTGTTGCTTACTTAATGATCCATCAGACTATATTCAGGTCGCTGATGGTATTGGTGTCCTAACAACAATGATGTTCTGGGCCATGATCGAAATGGGTATCGCGATCGTCGCTGGCTGTTTACCCACAATCTGGCCGCTCATCAGCAAGATATCGCTTGAACGTTTGGTTCACTCGGTGCGACACTCTTTGTCGCCGCTATGGGCATCACTAGGAAAAGCTCCTGCTCGTAACATATCTCAGACTAGCGACAAACTGAACTGGACTTTCGAAGATGCTGGGCTGAACCAGAATTTCTCAGATCAAACACCAAGATATGGACCAGAAGGATCAATTGGTGTTGACAGAAGCGTAGAGGTCAAGAGATCCCTTGCTGAAGACAAGCAGGCACAGCAATGTTACTATGTTTGTCACATAGGCGTGCGTACAGTAACGCAGATTTCCTCTGGTGATCGAGGCGGCGACATCGTCTGATCAGGATTGAATAATACTAAGAGGTCAGGAAATATTGCCAAGTATCACAATGGAATGATTGAGTTGCTTACTTTGTGATCCTTTCATATCTCGTGCTTGTTTGCGTGGGATTTGAAGAACGATGGCCTAACTATTGGAAATTCCATACTCGTGTGATTTGTGGCAATAGAGTTCAGTTGAGGTCTTTTATGGCCAAGTTACACGCCCCATTCGGAACAGCGAAAACGAATTCACCTCACAGCACCAAAGGGCGTTTAGGTCAAGTGCATGATTGGATCAAGTTCATTCCAGCCGGGGTGATCTGTGGAAAGGATCGCAATGCCCCACTCCCCAATTGAGACAAGCTGTGTAGCGATATGCCAAATCTAACCCTAGAGCTTGGAATCAGTTTGGAATCCTGCGGCAGATGATCACTCGTACCGAATTTACCGCTTACTTCTTCAATAGCTTATTATCTGACTTATGGAACAACATACACGGATTAATATTCCCCCGTAATACGCTGCCGGTAATAACTCAATACAACCATGATTCCCGAGCAAAAGTCGCCGATGCTTTCGGGCCCTTGCGCCCTGTCGAGTCCATTTCTTACCCCTCACTGGCGGTGTTACAAACGCACCTCAGTACAATCCAGCCCACACTGGCACTCTTGTCACGATGGCGACTTTATTCAATTTGCCAGAAGACCTTGGGTCAGTTGAAGACTATTTCAAAGCCCGCGAATCGTTCATCAACGCAGAGCGAGCTCTGGGCGTCGAAAGCAAGGTGAATAGGTCGGACCTTGAGGCCCAAGCTCAAGAGATCGTGCAAACGCTGAAAAAGTGGGAGGAGTACAATCACCATGGTATGCAAATCGACGGCTCTGGCTGCGAAGCCGGTCACCGTTTTCTCCATGGTCAGGATGCCATTGAGAACAGCAAACTTTTCAAGATTTCCCAGAAGGCACCAAAGGGCTCACTCCTACACTGCCACTACGACTGCATCCTTCCGCCGCGGACCCTTCTGGAGGACGCTAGGAAGCAGGACAGACTGTTTATCAAAGCTGATTGTCCATTGACCACGGCGGGCTTCTTCGCCTGTGCTCTGCCTCAATTTTGTGTACTGTCTCAAGCGGTAGACTTGAGCGAGACAACGAACTTGTTCAGCAAGGCCTACGTTGTTGGATCGTGGATGAAATATTCCGAGTTCCTACGCTTGTTCCCTGGTGGCCCGGAGAGGGCAGAGGCGTGGCTCACCAACCAGATGGTGCTCACATCGGATGATGCATACCATCCGCGCCAGACCGTGGACGGGTAAGCCAGGCTCGAATTCTACTCTGAATCACCCGGCCCCTAACTGGTGGCAGAATTTGGAGGAGGTTCATGCGCAGTGTCATGGTGCTGCGCTCGTTGCTCTGCTACGAAACTGCATACAAAGGCCACTTTAGGAGGATTCTGTGGAGGTTTGCCGAGGACGGCATCTCTTACGCAGAGATCAGACTCGCCATGAACTACATGTCCACTATTCAGAGCGATGACGGCACGCGCGAATATGGGCACGGAGAGATAATGCAGATGCTGGCCGATGTGCTCAAAGAAGAAACACCCAAGATACAAGCGTCAGGACTCACATTCTACGGCGTGAAGGTCATTTACGCCGTTTTGCGCTCAGCCCCTAAAGAAGCCATGAAGTGGTGTATGGACACATGCATTGAGCTGAAGCAGCAATTCCCGGACCTGATTTGTGGTAGGTGTCTTTTTTGTCGCTCACTCTTGCGCGTCGCTAACATACGTGGTAGCTTTCGATTTGCAAGGCCAGGAAGACTCTGGACAGCCACTCACCCACTGGATCCCAGAGCTTCTTGAAATGCGAGCCAAGATCAAGACATTAGGCCTCGATCTCCCATTCATCTTCCACGCGGGCGAGACCCTCGATCATGGAGGGGATACAGACTCGAACCTCTTCGATGCCATCCTTCTGGGAACAAAACGCATTGGCCATGGCTTCAGCCTCGTCAAACACCCTCTGTTGATGCAGCTCTGCAAAGAGAGAAACATCGCGATTGAGACCTGCCCGATATCAAATGAGGTTCTGGGGCTCTGCCCAACAACTAAGACGCATCATCTCCCCGTCCTGCTGTCAAATTGTGTCCCTTGCACTATCAACAGCGATGATCCTGGATCCTGGGGGTTCGTCTTCCTAATTACTGACATGCCCACATTCCCATGAAGCGGTACATGAAACTGACAATCATGCAGAGCGAGCGTCTTGTCTCACGACTTTTACCAAGCCTTGATGGGAACCAACAACTTGTCTCTGCTTGGCTTGCGGGTCATCATCGAGTGGAGTATTGAGCATAGCTGCATGAGCCCTACCATGAGAGAGAGGGCTACCAAGGACTTTTCTGAGGCCTGGGTCAAATTCTGCCAGTGGATCATTGACACATGACAAACAGTAGTCTAAAGAGTAAAGACTTGAAACAGTCTGAAAGCAAAGCATGCGTTGGCGTTTTATTGAGGCTGGATTGGCCCACGGGGATTAGAGCTGTTCAGGTATTCAACACGGAACAGCAAACACAACGGGATGCATGGAAACGAAGCATTGAGGACGAAGACTGTTTCCATTTCAACACTTGGAAGTATTGAATGGTGCAATGGAATTAGAAAAATGCATTCTCAGTTTACCCAACGATGCCTTTTTCCAAACTGCCGCTCTATTCCTGCCAGCTTTACTCCGCCTTTTGGTACTACCCGAGCTCAGAAACCGTACATCTGTGGTCATAAGATGGAAAGCCGATAGGATTCAGTCCTGGGCTTATCGTAATTGTTGGCCATGTGATGAATCCATTCAACAATTGTGCAACTTTCCACGCTGGTGAATGTTGGAGGTTCAGGCTTGATGTGCAATAATTCCAATCTGAGTGAAATCCAAACTATTCCATTGTCTGGATCACAAAGCTGGCCGTTTCACCAGCTAAAAACTCAGCAATATTTGCTTTCAACGTCTTGAATTTTCCTCCGATACCAAAGAAGTGAGCGGAGTGAGAACTAAGACCACGACGCAGGGCACTCATATAGATAATACTGGACTGCATGGTTCGTAGCACCACTGTGAATGCAATGATTCAGCTACACAAACATCTTGGGACATATGCCACTGAGAGACACCGTATCGATTGAATGCCTTGATGTCTCGACAAATAAATATATCCCATCGGCAAACGGTTTGTAGCAAATCTGTCTTCTGAATGCATAAAATCATTTACTCAAATTTGGACAATCATTTGAGGTCGTGGACTTAGTTGGATCATGTGGTTAAGCATGGGATACTTCTTTATCTTACACTTGTTCGGTGAAAAGCTGTACCCAAGTGGATATATACTTTGCTGGGATCAAGGTAGGTTATGCTCCAGTTTCTTTTCATCGCCTTGCGCAAGGAATCACTTTGCGATGGGGTATTTGTGGGGTTGACAGAACTTACTCTCAAGACACCCCGGTCGTTGTCGTTGGCGAGCCAGAGATCTGTAAAAGTCGAGTCAAATTAAGCTTTTGCGGGAGGACCCGCTTTAGATCAAATGCGGCAGCAACAGAGTGTGGGTGATACCTTTGTTTTAAATCTCCATCCTAATTAACTAAATAATTTGATCAACGGTACAAACAATGGCAGAAGGCGTGCCACCATGCAGGCTTAAGCATCAAGGAAGGATTGTATTCGCGGAGCCACTCAAATACTGCTCAGTGTTTATTTCTTCGCAGTGATAAAAACTGTCCCACATGCCCCACTGTCGCCTCATAGCCAGCGACGTTGCCACCGTTGTTGGTGCGTTGAGCAATAATTTCATCTGAGCACGATCACATGGTAATGTGGTCTTGGGAGTCTTGGGACTCTTTTATACTCATTTCGATTCTATGACATAGGTAAGGCATTATTTCAAGTACTATTTGAGAGATTCGATAATTCTGTTCATAAATGGTAGAGACGTACACACCCAGCCATGCATTGTTTGCTTTGACAAATGCAATGCTCGTTGGAGCTTCTATCAGCTCTTTTGTTATTCGTACAAATTCAAGGGCAAGAAGAATGCGGAGGGGAAGCGATCTCCTTTGCGAGCAAGTCCCCTGGAGCCATGCAATTCGCAATTGCCTTGCGATGCCGCTGATCGAATACCTTTGAGGCTTTCCAAAATACGATACTGTGCTCGGAGTCCCTTCTTTATTAGAATAAGATCGTTGCAAGTAGTCGATGCAGCACTGGCTAGGATGGAGTGGACAATACTGACCGGTGTACATTTTCTGCTGTGCCAGCCAGAGACATGCGACATCACTTTGCTAGCCTAGCCTAGCCCGGTCTGGTAATCTGAATTAGGATTTATTGGGCATGGTTTCCGCTGAAATGAAAAGCTCAGTACCGTCCTAGTCGTGGGTTGGATGACTAGAGTCAGTCACGAAGCCAACGGACCCGAACTACTATTATCGTTGGGAGGAACTTCCGATCGTAACTCCGGGTGGATTTGGAGCCCCGGTGCGAGGGCTCCACTTTTCGCCCAATGACTGGTCATCGAATGCCAATTGCACAATCGTGAGGAAAGGGGCCGTACAGCGCATGCAAAGCTCGTCAAAGAGAATTACCCCGGTTGCCCTCACCCATCAGGTTCCGTCGGCCTTGCGATTTATCTTGCTTTTTCAAGGCCACCACCATTGTCAAGCAAAACAACGTATACAGCCACCATGTCGACCTCCACGCCCGAAAAGCAGGCCAAAAATGAGGCCCTGCTTCATGATCAGACAAATCTCCTCCCGCGTAAACAGCTCCTGATTGTCTTCGCCACAATGGCGTCGGCATTTCTGGTAGCCTATGCGGACCAAAACGGCATCGCGGTGGCTTTGCCCACCATGGCTAAGGACCTCAACGCCGCGGACACAATCGCCTGGGCCGGCACGTCATCGATGATCGCAAATACTCTGTTTCAGGTACTTTACGGTCGCCTGTCGGACATATTCGGGCGGAAGGTCATCTACCTCTCGGCGGTCGCCCTGCTCGCGGTAGGGGATGTCCTTTGCGCAACGGCAGTCAACGCAACGATGCTCTATATCGCCCGTGGCCTCGCCGGCGTTGCTATAGGGGGCGTGAACTCCCTGACGATGATGATCGTCTCAGACATCGTTTCGCTGCAAGAGCGAGGCCGCTATCAGGGAATACTGGGAAGCTGTATCGGGCTCGGGAACACAATCGGTCCCTTCATGTCAGCGGGGTTCACACAGAGCTCGAAGACCAGCTGGAGGGGATTTTTCTTCTTGATTGCTCCTCTCATGGTCTGCTCGGGGATTGCCTCCTTCTTCCTCCTCCCGCCAACACCTATGCCGAAAGGTCAAACTCTTCAGAAGGCTCGCCTTGTCGACTGGTGGGGGCTCCTCGCTGGCACGGTAGCCATTGTGTTCCTCCTAATTCCGGTCTCTGGAGGAGGATCATATTTCCCATGGAGCTCGCCACTTGTGATCTCGATGCTTTCTATCGCAGGAGTTGCAATAGTGGCTTTCATTTTGGTAGAGTGGAAGGTCTCCAAGTTGCCGATGGTGCCCATGGGGATGTTCAAGACACCAGCAGTGGCTGTAATTCTGCTACAGAACTTCCTCTTTGGCTACGTGTACTACTCGGAGCTTTACTACCTACCTATTTACTTTCAGAATGTTCGCCGGGTGTCGCCTATTGTGTCGGCCGCGTTATTGACCCCGCTGGTTATTGCCCAGATGATATTTTCGGTTGGGTCTGGGTTCTACATTTCAACGTTCTCCCGGTATGGTGAAGTCATATGGGTTGGATTCATGTGCTGGACACTGTGAGTTTCTCTTAGCTGGTGTGCTGATTACGGCATGGAAAATAGTGACTAATACTGGGACGTTTGTTTAGTGGATCGGGTCTTCTTTGCATCCTCGGTCAGGGCACCAACCTCGCCGTGCCAATCATTGCTCAGCTTATCATTGGTGTGGGCGTGGGCAACGTGTTCCAACCTTGCCTCGTAGCAATTCAAGCGCACTCGCCAAAGGCGCTTCGTGCTGTGGTGATCTCGAACCGCAATTTCCTCCGCGCTCTTGGCGGTGCGGTTGGCCTTGCCTGCTCCAGCCAGTTGCTACAGTCGTCCTTGCGCAGATCACTGACGGCGGAGCTGAGACATCTAGTAGCTTCTTCATACAAGCTACCTGACATTGACAGTCTCCCACCCAGCCAAGCCACTGAGGTGGAGGCGGCGTACGCTCAGGCAAGCCATGATGTGTTCATCTCCATGGTCCCAATTATGGGCCTCTGCTTGGTTCTCTGCTTGTTCATCAAGGACCGCGGACTGTCAACAAAGGAAGCAAAGCCAGCTGCTAAAGACCCTGAATCAGCTCCACCACAACAGCAGGTACAGGTACAAGGCACTGGCAAAGACGCGAGCCCCAGTGACACGGGAAGCGCCGGAACCGACTCCGAAAGTGGTGGAGGGAACCTGGCAGCCCACACCAGTAAACCAAATAGCAGCGGGGTTTATTCACTGCAACGATCCTAATACCGCATTTTGAATTTTCATTTCGGTGATTTCCATCTTGAGATGCTTAGACTATCCAAGTAAGAAAACCACACTAAATACACCCGGAGCCGGCACTCCGGAAAGAAGACAGCAGAAAAGGGGGGAAAGGAAATGGACCGTGATATGACAGTAAAAGAAAACGTATTCATGAAAGCTAGGCATGCAAGAAAAGTGAAAGAGAACCTAAAAAATTGTAAATAAAGAGCCGAAGAGTGAATGTGTAAAGGACAAAAGTGGAGAGAGGAATGTGGAACAACTCAAATGTAGAGGTAAATAACGAGCAGACTACAGTCAGAAACCATTCCTTCAACCTGTTCGTTTCTTTCTTTTCTTCCGCCTCCCGCGCCCAGGATCAGAATCCCCTTGCTCAGATGCATCATCTTCCCGTGACGGAGTTGCAGACTCAGAAGCTGTCACTTGGCCAGTGCTGATGGCGTCCGAACTGACGCTAATTCGAAGCTGACTAGCACTCAACGACTGCGACTGACTTGCGGGTTGCTGGCCATTTCTCGTGGTGTTTCGGGGAGTCTGCGACCTCGTCTCGGGCTGCCCAGTAGTTCTCCCAGAGGCCGTGGCGCGCTTCTGCTTGTTGGTTTGAGCCAAATGCATCAGGCGTTCGTACAGCCCATGCGAGTAAAAGTCATCCCTTCGAGGAAAGTCTGCCTCACTTTCCTCTCGGTGAGTCTTAAATTTGCCTTCCACCTCTTTGATGGCCTCCTGCAAACGGACTCTAAGTTGTCCGACGCCGTACCCGAGCAGAATCTTAGAGAGCTCTTCCACGACCTTCTGACGGGCGATTTCGCCGCCGCCGCCGATTGTCGTATAATCGGCGAATTTGAATTCCAGTGGGTACCCTTCCACGATAGGGACCGTGTCCGGGTCCTGATAGCAAGCTCGATGAATTCGGATCTTCATGGCCCCCGCCGTTGCGACCACGGAGAAGAACCTGACCTCGTCAAAGAAGATCTTCCTATACTTGTCCCCATTTTCTATCTCGTTTCCCCTCTCATCTATCCCCATGTCGGCTTCCCTGAAGAACTCGTACATATTGTGTAGCGCTTGGCTTGCGTTGTTCAGGCTTTGGTAGATGGCGACCTTGTCGTCAACGCCCGTGTATGCTCTCTTTGCCTCGATTGTCAGGAAGTGGAACGCCCGGTAGGTATCTTCACCACCAATACCTTCGTAGCACATAATCTTCCGCGTTGCGGAGGGAAACACTTTCCAACTGTGGTCTGACGTGAACAGGCTTTCCCGTCGGAAGGCGATAGCAAGGTCCGGCATTGGTCGCGTAAGTAGTTTCTCGGACTTCTTTGCTGCCTCTGTAGGCATTGGCGGACAGTTCCAGATGCTTTCGACTGCAAAATCGAGTAATGGCTTGTTGGCACTGTTGTCGGCAGAGGCAGGCAAAAAGTCGCTCTCATAAATGAGACGGCACCGGTCGATCATGGCCATCAATATTGTGCGCTGGAAAATTTTCTCGGAAAACTCATCCGAGCACTTTTCCAGGTCATGTGTCCAAAGCCTGTTCCGATAGGCCGTCACATCCTGGTTCTCTTCTTCGGTTGCTGTCACAAGGCCCTTTATCTTCTGTTCAAGTGGGTCCTTTCTGGGCTCTGTAGCCCTTGTGTCCACGTTGCGGTACTCCTCAAGACCTGTTCTGAAGACCTTTGGTTGTTTCGATGCTGATACGCGCCCAGCGTCTGTGTCCATATTTGGAACCGATAAGCTTAGGAATTCTAAGACTTCGATCGTGGCGTCGTCCAGCGGAGGCAAGTACCCGATCCTCTTGTAAAAGGCCTCCAGATCGTCCTCTGCGTCAAAATTGGAGTCTTCTGTTGAATCGGTTTCGGTGGGGCCCCTGGTAAGTTCAGAAGTTTTGGACCTTGCTTCGGCAGTTTCCACGGTTGGGAGCACACTGTGATCCTGCTCCAAGCCGGTGGCAAACGGGGCAGACTGCACTCTGGGCTCGGCCCGTGTTTTTACAGTCGGTCGACTTCCTTGGGATTTCCCACTGAAGCTGCCTGGGCCGCCCGGATCCAAGAGTTCTCCTGGCTTACAGATAGATCTCGTTACACGGCGACTGACTCCTGAAACAGGCTGCGATACTCCTTTCCTGGGAACTGATGGTTGGCCGCCGGGAATCAAGTCGACCTTGGCAGCAGCCGCACTTTTTCTTCATCTCAGTCTTGAAGTCAGCGATGATGTTATAGATAAATAGATAGAAGGTAACAAGGCTGTGAGAGGGGATCAAGAGCGTGACTCACCTAGGCATTATAGCGCTGTGCTTCACGACGGAGATCTTGATGTAAGTAAGCTTAACCTCTGTCGAGAACCCCTACTGGAAGGAACACCTGAAAACAGGCCAGCGCCTTGTCACTCTATTGTAGCTCGACTCGAGCAGGCTGGGCCCCTCTTCTGGTCTGTCGTTCCAATTACGAGGTTACCTGCAGGACCGGTGAGGAGTCTCTATATATCTCGATTGGTGCATTCCTGTCATGCAAGCGCTTTCCGTACGATTGCTTGCAGAATCAATATCAGCGGGCGGGACGGACGCATATGCAGAGCCACTAGAGCGCCTTGGTAGTGTCTGCTATTGGCCATCTGATTCCGTGCCCCCACGTGTTGAGCCAGAAGCGGACGAGGGAGTGCTGAATATGTCTTCTTCCCGTTCTGCGGGCCGATCTCGTACCTGTTTTTGCTTTGATGGTAGAACGGGTCTGAACCTGATCATCCATGTCAGCTCGGGTGGTGCAGAAAACGATGGGTTGGAGATCGTAGACTGAGCAGTGACGATAGATCGTCTCCAACGAGTGCGGCTTAGGTTGCAGCTCGGGTCATTTCCAGTCCCTTGTTGTCACCAGTTTAGTCCCCGTATCCACTGAGAGGGTATTGTAAATGTGGTCAAATTGCTAGTAAGTAGGATACAACATGCCGGGAACGTCATTATAGATCATCTCTGAACAGTTGTATGTCAATCTGACCATGTGACGATGGCCATGCTGGAAGCCTCTGACCCCGTAAGCGACATTGATATTGTGAATGGCATAGCAGAATGAGGATAGTCAACAGCTCTCACTGCTATGAGGTCAACGGAGCACCATCGATAGTCACCCTAAAACGCAAGGATATGATATTGACGGGCAGGACGAATGAGAAATCAAAGTTCTCGTGGGTAGTTACCCGCCTAGATACCTGGCCGGGCTTTCGGAGCAAGTCCCGGCATTGCCCGTGATACTGGACCTCACCAGATATTGCAACTTAGCGGACCGGCCCGAATCTTCATGTCAACCCCGCGTCTTTGTGGGGCAAAACGTGGAGTAGGTAACAGAGAGTGCAACATTGGTATTGATGCCAAGTGCTGTATGTCCATTATTATCTCTCAGTGAACCTCCCCGACGGTCGTCGTGAATAACTAGCCTGGCGAAATGGACCAGATGGTGCACTGGTCCGCTGGTCTATATAACCAGGGAATCCTGCATTGGGTTTGTCCAGATATTTCGGAAGACGGAGCTCATGTCACCAAATGGTATTTATTCATTTGCGATCACTTGTTTACAGCTGATTATTCACTATGGCGCTGAAGAGCTTGTTCATCATCGCCCTCTTGTCATGGACCTCCGTCACTACAGGTTCGCCAACTGACAAACATGAGCTCCAACGCCAAGACGCAGAGCCGTTTGTTCACCCAGGCGCACTGCATACAAGCAAAGACTTCGAGAGAATCCAGCAACATGTGCGGGCCAAAGAACAGCCTTGGTACAGAGCCTGGCAGCACCTGGAGTCCACAAAGCTGGCCCAGACCACCTGGGCACCAACGCCCCAGGAAATCCTTGTCCGGGGCGCAAACGACGCACTGCCGCAGAATTATGGATATGCGTACCGTGACGCCCACTCCGCATACCAGCTCGCTCTCCGGTGGCTGATAGGGGGCAACACGTCCTACGCCGACCACGCAGCCCAGATCCTGGACGGCTGGGGCTCCACCCTGGTCGGCATCGACGGCAACGAGGACAAGTACCTGGCTGCAGGCCTCTACGGGTACCAGTTCGCCAACGCAGCTGAGCTGCTGCGGGAGTACCGAGGCTGGCCCAAGACAAGCCAGGAGGCTTTCGGTGAGACTTTGAACAATGTCTTCGCGGTCTACAACAGGGATTTCCTCGACCATCACAACGATAAACAGGACTTCTACTACGCGAACTGGGACCTGTGCAATATTGCTTCCCTGATGGCGATCGGCATCTTCAATGATAACAAGACCATGTACGACTACGCCGTCAACTACTTCAAGGACGGGCTGCCTGGCCAGCCTGAAATTGTCGCGAACGGCGCTCTGCCGTATTTCTCCATTGCTAACTTCACAGAGGATGGAACGGGTAAGACGCTCATGCAAATGCAAGAATCGGGGCGGGACCAGGGCCATGCTCTTCTTTGTATCTCCCTGCTGGGGGTCATTGGCCAACAGGGCTGGAATCAGGGAGTGGATCTTTACTCGGTCTACGGCCATCAGATCTTGAATGCGTGAGTTCTCATTTTCAATGATGACAACTGCATGGCGCGGGTTGCTGATTCATGCCCTAGTGCCGAGTATGTTGCCAAGTACAATACGAACCACACTGTCCCATATACTCCCTACCGCAGCTGGGAAGGCGTGCTGGAAGTCGTCTCCGAGAAAGCCCGCTTCAACACCAGGCCTGGATACGAAGCACTTTATGCACACTACAATGAAATCAAGGGCCTCGACGCGTCATGGTCGTTGGAGTATCGTGACTTTGTGAATGCAAACCTGACGGGGCGGATCGAGGGCGGTGGTGGTGATTATGGCCCCAACTCTGGAGGGTATGACGCGCTGGGGCATGGTACTTTGATGTATCGTCTTAAAGAGGATTGACTGTTTTCTGAAGGTACATGAACTTTGTTTTTGATCGCTCGAGACACAGTAAGACTATAAATTGCTTTTTAAATGAGAACCACGTCTTGGAGACCTGTTTCTCTGAAATACGAACTCGGCTCGTACCCTCCGTCCTTCTCCCGTAGACCTAGGTACTCATCACACTCTTGGTCCATGTGAAAGACCAACTCGAGTGTACCGGATCGACGAAACGTGTTCGATTCCTTTGGCTCTGCAACTTGTACGAGGAGGCCATGTACACAAGGACAGTCGCCCAAGGTATCAAACCGTTTGCCTAGAAGTAGCATGTGCGTCGGAGCACTCAAACGCCAAGCCTGCTCTTGCTGAATATTGTGCCCTAGAAACTTTGCTACTTCCTTATTATCATACGTGAAGCCCGTCGTCAGAATCCATTCCTTGTGCGCATCAAAGTCGTCCGGTAACCTTCTCAGCACACCTCTGATCGCGAGCCCGCGCACGCCAGACTTTTCAAAAGATGATGATTGCAGATCAGATTCGAATCCTGTAATATCAGACAAGACTCTGAAGCGAATACCTTTCAAAGGCTCAAGCCGTGACAGTCCTCGAAAAGGGGGATTGGCTTCGGCAGTCATAGATGCCCAGGACCACGAGGGTGCAAGTTGCTCGGGCTTGATAGTTGTGCGAACCATGATGAGACGTTCTTGGAGCAGTGACCGGAGCAGATCCCCTTCCCAGAACCCGGCAACGAAGTTATCGTCAATGAGCTCACTCAGAATGCGCGCTATTCCGTCAACTGCTGGGAGGCGGTCCTTCTCGAAGGTCATGTCCATTCCCGCGTAGCGGTTGACGAAGGTCCTCCAGAAGGAGTATATATCTTCCTGCTCACTTTGCGTGCTTAGAGAACGTATCCGGTCTGGTCCGCTGCCCTCTGTCTTTGACCAAATATGAGATCCGTTTAAGAATGCTTCACTGGCGATGCTTTGGTTGCATTCCCAGTACATCTTGTCCGGAGTGTAATGGATGATAGCTGGCGACAAGGCTCGCTCCTGGGCCACCCAACCCCGATTGTTCAGTGGGCTGTAGACGATATTTTCCGAGAACTCTAGGTCGCTTACTGTGACATAGAGACCTTCGTAAAGAGCTTCTGTTTTGTTTTCCTCGTTGATCAGCTCACACTCCATGTGCATTGGGATATGCACGAACGAGAGTGCCTTCCTTTCACCGAACAACCCCGAAAGACCATCTTCGTAGCCAGTTGCTGCGATGTTGAATTCCCCGTTCAAATAGACGTCTCCCATTCTCTTCGCCTCACGCGTCCAATCCTCCTTTGAGTCTTGGATAATGCAGAGTGAATCGATCCATATGTAGCTGATGTCGAGCTCATATGAGACATGGATCGCGTCTTGAAACACTTTGGGCAGCCTCCCGATCGGTATCGCTTGGCTGAGCTCCTGAAGGTTGTTTTGTAGCAACTTGAAAATGACTCCTCTGCCCCAGCAATGGCTCAGTGTCACATAGGGAGTTTTAGTCGGCAAATCTTTTGTCTCGCAGATTTTGGCCGAGAGATCCGTTGACTGATTGTCTGGTCTCCGGATTTGAACCAGCCGGGTTGGAAGAACTTTCGCTCCCTGCCTCCAGTCCCGGCAAGTCGCATGGTTCAAACACTGCTGATACCAGGATCGGGCTACGGCGAGGCTTGTTGCTGATTTTGCGCTGCTTGTCCTGAGCGTGGAATCTAGCGCAGACAGGTTAGCTGAAGCGGTCGACACACAGTAACATCGATTATTTGACACACCTATGAACTCTGGCCCGAGACCCAATTTACGCGCAGGATAAAGGCGGAAGGTATGGATAATATTGGCGTCGTCACAGATAGTACCGTAGGGATGATCGCGCTCGCATTGGCAGAGCAAAAATCTTAAAAATAAGAACGCGTCCCACTGGTGGTAGAATGCACCTTTGATAACCCATGTTTCTTTCTGGGTTAATGCAGGGTCGGATCGCTTGCAATAGTCCTCCAAGAACTGCGCCAAGGCCATGCATAGACGGCAGCCATCCTGGGCAGACCGTTGCAACGAAGACGGAGACAGGTGATGTGTAAGATATTCAGACTGGCGTTCATTGACTCGAAAAATTCCTTGTCCGATGTCACGACATATGAGGCAGAGGCTCGATGCCATTTGGTTCAATGCACGGAACATGTCATCGTCTAATTCCCCCCCGGAGTCGTCCTCATCCGTGTCAGTGTCGACGAGCTCTTCCATGTCCAATTCGGGTGAACGCGCTAATTCGATCTGGAATTGATCCAAGGACTCCAGTTCTTCGTCCAACTGTTGCATGCGGTCTCTTTCATCTTCGAATTGTTGCCTGAATTCTATGTCTTCGAGGAGCTGATCCAAGCGGTACATCATCTCATCGTCGAGTTCATTCATGCGGTTTACTTCATCCTCGAATTCTTCCATGGAATCATACTCATCCGTGTCAGTGTCAACAAATTCTTCCATGTCCGATTCAGATTGACGGCCGCGGGGTTCTATGTCATCAATGAATGGATACATGGAAGTGTCCTCGTCCGTGTCTGTATAGGCGTTCTCTTCTTCACTCGCTCTGTAGACATCTTCATCGTGGTCCACGGTGCTCGATGCTGATGCTGGAGCAGCCGATATCGTATCCATTTAGTACTGCGGGATTTGCTTTGGCGTCCTATGCACTTGATGCCGATTCGACCGATGGAGACAGCGTTGAACAATTCATGTAAAAGCTTAAAAGTATTGCTTGCGCGTGCAAACTCGCGGAGTGTTTTCGAGACGCTGTGCTCGGAATCCTCATGTGCGAAATAATGGATTACCCCGCGCATATTTGAGAATCAGGCAGAAAACTGCTGTTGTCACACAGGAACAGTGGGCCAATTTTTGGGCCCCAACGTGGCACATGAATGCGGCGCAGGAGGCCCACCTCCAGAAACAGAATCTGAAGATAGTGGAGCTTTCTTTTCCCTAAACTGGATAGCGGAAGAAAGTAGACTGTCTGTATCTTAGATATAAGTTGGTAAGTGGCTATAGAGGAACAAGTTATCAGTAATAGTGGCGTACAATATACACTACAATAAGCTGTCAAGGAATAATCATACGAAGTCACGAGAGACCAAGACTTCCTCAGAATCCAAAGTGCTAATGTACTTCAGCTGCTTAGAGGATGGAGGTCACCTCTCTTGGTAAATTAGGCAATCTTGGGTGTATACTCCTTTTCTTTTCATATAAGAATCTTTCTTATATATCTGGCCACTTTTCTGTATAGGATTCCTTTCTTGAAGCGCGTGTTACAAGAAAAGTGCGCCTATCGTTAGACCATCAAATTGAGCCCAGTGGAGGCCCGGAGACAAATACTGAAGAAATCAGATTTTTCCTCTCTGTCGACTTCTCTTGTGACACGGAGTGACTCCTTAAACAGAAAGAAACGTTTGCAAAGCTTTAATTGGCTACAAAGTACGTGGCACTTAAAGTGACTGTTTCGTGAGACCTTCTTCACACTGGATGGTCGTATGGCTGGCTCTAAGAATCAACTTAGCTGCTTAATACTTCACTCACCTCGCATTTCACATCTCGCAGCACACATGTCACGGAAGTCAATCGATCATCTGTTGCAAGCTCCGCTGCGCTGGAAGTCAGGTGCGACATCCAGCGGCTCTTTGGTTCGAGTTTCGCACGAACCAGCTTGCATCGTGCGGGTGTAAATTGGCCTCAATTTTCTCAAACTTTTCTACATCTCCTTAAGCCAGAACTCCATTTGCGAAACAAATATCCAACGGGTTCAGGTATCCCGTGCGGTGCTGATAGGTTACCAGCCGCAGAAGCTGGGCGCCAACTAGGCCGCCGGTGCTGCTGCCGGGGTGTCCTCATCCATGGCATCCGCAGGAGCGCCGTCGTCGTCGCCGGCCGCCTCGGCCTCAGCAACTGCTTCACCCTCAGTCACTGCCTCAGCAGCGGCCTCGGGCTCCGCTTTGGCGCCGTTCTCGCCCTCAGCCTTCTTCTCAGCTGCTGCTTTCTGGTCCCTCTTGAGGATACTGTTCACTAGCGGAGTGGTGTCGTTGTAAATCCTCAGGAGCATGGCGCTGCGGTCCTCCTTGGGCAGCATGAGGTTGAGGGAGTGGAAGCTCTTCCACAGCGGGAGGACCATCCTCTCGCTGAAGTCCTCGTCGGAGCCGTCCGGCTCGATGCGCAGCACGAGGCACCCCATGCCCACGTCGCGCACCCGCTCGCCTATCTCGTCCAGCTTCTGCCACTCCCCTTCCCCGATGCGCGGGAACATCTCGATCAAGAGTCTACGCAAGGTCTCCTTGTTACGGAGCACCACGACACGCTCCTGCCCGACATAGCCCTGCAGGATGGGGATGCCCTCGCTCTGGATGCGCCACCTGCAAACTTCAGCCGAGGGGGCGTCCTGTTTCATGAACATCTTCACGCCGCCGTGGACGAATTTTGTTGACCGGCCTTCGTTGGCTGTCAGGACGTCCCGGACGAGGGCACTGGTGTAGTAGACGGTCTTGGCTGGCTCGCCCATTGCGTTACGGACCATATAGCGGTCCGTCGGAAAGCGGGGTGAGATCTTGTAGAAATCTTGCACGCTCTTGATGACGGGGTTGTCTGGTGAAAGGAATTTGAACGGCTCTTCAAATGGTTGCTTGTTCTCTTTCTTGGCAGCCTTGTCACCGTAGCCATCAGAAGTGGCTTGCGCCTTCTGCTGGGTGGCATCGCCGTTCTCCTGCTTCTGCTGCTCGGCCGTATCTTTGTGCTCAACCGGAGGTTGCTGCTCCTTCTCACCGTCGTAGTAACCCGTAGGTGGTACGTCCGACTGCGCTTGTGCAGCGTCTGTTTGTTGACGCTTAGCCTCAGGCTGCACGTCAGCGTCATCTTGACGAGAGCGTTTCAGGGGGCTGTTTGACCCAGCGCTGGGATCTGCTTGGCCCTCCGTCTTGATTTCCACGTCGTCCTCCATCTTTGTATCTGCAGGCTTAGCAGCCGGCTCGACTTTGGCTTCGATGGATCCCTCTTCCTCAGCTTTGACGAGAGCCGCTGCCATCGCGGCGCCATCTTCTGGTTGTGGCTCGCTCTCTTGGGCCACCGCAGGTTCTGGTGCCTTGCTTGCCAATGACATCCAATTTTCAGGCTTGGCCTTGAACTCCTTTTTCTTGTGCAATGCGGTGATGAAGAACCCTCCAGTGTCTTGCTGGTGCGCATACACTCTGATGCACTTCTCCAGTGGGATCGCGGTGGTGTCCTCGTCCTGCTTGCGTGGGAACATAGTAGGCACCAGTTTTCCAGGAATGAGGCCGTCCTTGCTCTCCTTCTCGACCCATTCCTCGACCTCCTTCCAGTCGTTCCATATGCGGCCGGCTTTGTCTATCACTTTCCACTTTGTCATTCCAGGCACGCGCTGGAGGCCAGGGAGCTCGTTGCTGCAATCCAAGATCTCGACGTTTTCATTACCACAGCGCTCAATAGCCGCCGCAATAACGGACTCATTCTCAACAGGGTTCATACTGCATGTTGAGTAGACCACTCTGCCTCCAGGCTTGAGCATCTGTAGGGCACGGACGAGGATCCTCACCTGGGTCTGATGCAGGCCCAGGGCGTTCCCAGGGATCCAGTCCTTCCAAAGGTTGACATTCTTTCGCAGCGTGCCATCCCCAGAGCAGGGGACATCAGCCAGGATGCGATCGAACTTGAGGTATTGGACCTGTGAAGAGCTCTCCGACGGAAGCTGCAGCGAGGGGAACAGTGTCGCATCGTGGTTGGTAACGATCATGTTGGGCGAAGAGAGCCGCTTCAGCTGGTGGATCAGAAGGTGGCTCCTCTTGTAGTCCATATCGTTCGCGATCAAGAGGCCGGTGGCACGGCCATCATCCTTCGCGTCCACTTCCATATCGACAGTATCCAGGCCGGGGTACGCAGGAACCTCGCGACCGTCCTCGTTTGCGTGTATCTGAAGAGCCTTGAGTATACGGCCCTCCTCTCCCTGGTGGAGCATTTCCAGGAGCTGAGCGGCCTTGCTTCCAGGCGCAGCGCACAAGTCGAGAACGACATGGCCCGGCTTGACGTCCAAGAGCAGGGGAGGGATCATGCTGACGACCTCCTGACGGCTGATGTTTCCAACACTGGTCTCTGACACAAGGAACTTTTGGAATTTTGCGAAAGGTGGGTAGCGGCGGATGACGTTCTTAGGAGTCGTCATCCACCACGCCAGGTTGTCGGGGTACCAAGGCACAGGTTGGGGAGCCTCAACTGGCATGCCATCGTAGTTGGTCATCTCGATAATCTCGGGGATGTAACGTTTCTCGAGGAGTCGCTTGACAGTGAGCGCATGCCTGCAGAATGATCGTCAGTTTCCTCAGCTCTCAACAATGGCGGCGCAACGGAACTTACCCTTTCGAGCCGCAGAATCTGAAGCTGTTGGGCAGCTCTCGTCGGAGTGCCTCCCAGAAATTCACCTTTTCTTCATCTTTAAGCTCGAGAAGCTCATTGTAGTAGTTCTCCATCTTCTCATGTTCTTTGGTGATGTCTGCGCGGTAACGGTTTTCACGATTCTCCCGCTTGCCGCCACCACCTCGGCCACCACCACGGCCACCACCTCTGCCGCCGCCTCTGCCTCCGCGCTGCGAAAGTTAGCAAGCCTAGACGAATTCGAGATTGAATCGAGCTAAGAAATACCTTGAACTTTGCCATTCTGTCAGGATTGGCTTCTGGAAATGGCTGTGTGAGAAGCTGTGGGTCGAGTCCAGGCAAGAAGTTTGCGACGAGAAATTTGAAAATGCGACTGAGAACTTTGGGGTGGAGCTTGGCAGGATGTGGGGGTGGGGTGTTGATAGCCGCACGGTCCCTTTAGATCGCACACCATGAGCTCCAGTCTCGTTGGGTGACACAGCTAACTGCCCTGTGGGGAAGGGGAAAGCACTCCTGGTAATGTTTACGACAAATGACAATGTACACACTATGAATCCGTTCTACTGGAAATCGTGCTGGTCGAATCATTCATATGTAGACGTTCTGCAGGCCTGAAACAATGGGCGAAGCGTTGGGAGATTCTCTCGCATGGTACAGTACAATTAGGTATACAGCACTGAAGCACATTGTGCTCTCACCCATCGAGCAATCCAACAGTCCAGTGGATGACTCTGTCCACGCCCTGTCCCTTCAGTGCACTGACCGGAATAGCCGCGCAGTCCTTCACCCAAGCGCCATCAATGCCACTCGGATGGGGGTCGTCGCCGCCAGTAACCCTCGTCAGGTACTCTCGCAACTCCTTGAAGTTCTCCTGGGTATCCGGCAAGTCGCCCTTGGTCGCGATCACGAACCACGGCTTAGCCGCAATGTTCAAACCAGTCTGTTTGCCCGGCGCATTAGGATACTCCGAGTGGATAGGCCAGTCCTGCCCCCACGGCGATGATTCCTCCTCTTCAGCCTCAGGGCTGAGGCCTTGTTCGATCCTCGCCTCACGTTCCTCGTCTTGCTCTTGTTCCTCGCGCATCTGAGCGTATAATCCGACCTCGGTCCAGAGGGCTTTCAACGCTTTCACCGCATTCCCCGCACTCAGATCAATCACGAATGCTAGGACACCGGCCCTCTCCACATGTCGCAGGAATGCGATGCCTAGGCCTTTGTCTAGGTGGGCACCCTCAATCAGTCCCGGGATATCTGCGATGGTGAACCTCGTCCTCTGTACCACCTCAGTGTCGCCCTCCCAACTGTCTTGCACGTCCTGGTGGTGGTAGCTTGTGACCACGGGCTTGCCACTGTTGTTGTCCAGCACCACGGTGCCGATGTTTGGCTGCAACGTGGTGAACGCCCAAGCGCCTACCCTCGCCCGACTGTTGGTCAAGGCCCGCACAAGTGTGCTCTTCCCGGCGTTGGGGAGGCCGACAAGTCCGACATCCGCAAGGAGCTTTAGCTCTAGCTCTATCTGCATCGAAATGGCCTTGTCACCCTTTGTGGCGAACAGCGGCCGGGGCCGTTCGCGAGAGGCAAAGTGTGGGTTTCCCAGCCCGCCGAGTGCGCCGGCTGCGAGGAGGATGGGCCGCGCCATGGGCTTGGACAGGTCCAGTTTGATCGGGGCTGGAGGCTGAGCAAAGAGTTTGTCCCGGCTAGGGAGATCCGGGACGAATATTTTCTTCTTCTCGGACGACGATATACCAGGGTACAGGATCCACTTGTCCAGTTCTGGGTTATCGTACTCCGGCTCCTCGGGTGGTCCCTCACTCCGACCGTCAGGGCTGCTGTCCTCCGGCTTCGGTAGGGCCTTGCGCACTTTGTATAATCGCCGGCGGTACTGCTCTTCAATCTCAGGGTCCTCGCGGCTGAGCTCGCGGACAACCGTGCCAATGGGTACCGTGATGATTACATCCTCGCCGCGCTTCCCTGCCCTGTTGGTCCCTTGCCCATTCGTCCCTCTCGTCGCTCTGATGAACCGCCTCCGAGCTAGTTTATGCAAGGATGTTTCACCGTGTACTGCCTGGATATAGACGTTGCCGCCGTGGCCCCCGTCGCCACCGTTGGGCGGGCCATCGGGCAAGTAGGCCTCGCGAGCAAAGCTGATACAACCGCCGCCGCCCGCGCCAGCGTAGATGTTGAGCTTCGCTTTGTCGGCAAAGTTTGTCACGTAATAGTCGTCAGCCCGTGGGTCAAGCCTGGAGGATGCTGGCTCGCCGGACGCTGGCTCGGCAATGTGGTGTCGAACTTGTAATGCTGTGGCAGCCAGGCGAGACGCTCCTGAGGCCTTGCTCAGGAACAATGACGGGTATAGGAAGGGCAGAAAATGCGATGATCCGCCTGAGCACCGCGAAGCCATGTCGAAGTTAGGTCATTGCTAGTAAAAAAGTTCAATTGAGTAGGGTAGTTGCAGCAGTTGACTCCGAGGGTGAGGTCATCGAAAAAGAATTTCTGGAGATGGCGATAAGATAAGCCAGCACTAGGAGCACGGCTGGGGTGGGGCACCCTCAAAGCCAAAGGCTTTTTTCCTGGATCCTACCTCTCCACTTAAAGTCGCCTTCAGCTGCAAGTGCATAATTCGAATCCATCGACGTAACGACCTTTTCTTCGAACCACATTGTTGTCGAAGGATGGACAACCATCAGCAGAGATAATCTCGAATTCTCCCCATCAATTTGCCGGGCGTCTCTCGTGCGAAATCCCGGTGCAGATCTGCCCAGAGAGAGAGAGACAGAGGGACTTCCGGGCCGCGGCGCTTCCCAGTTTGGGACTCCCACCCGCAGCCAACAGCAGGCCCGCCCACCAGCCCAGCCATTCCTTTAATGCGGCTCTTACAGCAGAAGCACGCTCTCTCGCCGTGAAGAGATCCGTTTGCTCCGCACTCAGGCACCTCAGTGGGGACACGAGCGAGGGAGAAAGGCAATGGCCCGTCATGCGGCCGCAGCCTGTACCACCTTGAGACGGCCTTGTGGCGGTGTGTTTGATGATGGCTGCCGGACGGAGAGTCAGGCTGGCCAGGCTCGCCAGGACGCTCTTTACTGATTGACCTTGAGTCCGTTCAGAGCGGGCGGCGCCGAGCTTTGAAGGGTCTCGTCGGGTGTCTGGCCAGGGGTTCAGATGAACCCCCAGAGCCTCGCCAAAGTCTCCCCATCCCTGGGTCTCGGAATGATTAATGATTCCTCACATACATGATCAGTCAGCGACTCTTGCCTCCTCTTCTGCCCGGATCCCCCACGCACCTCGTCCACCTCAGCATCGCTAGGCGTGCTGTCTGACGGGGCGCAATGCCAATGGTGTTTCTGTCCTTCTGATCGTTCGGTGGGAGGCGGACAGATTGGAAGATGCAGCTTGGTTCCCCGGTGTGAGGAAAAGGTGACATTGGGGCCCGCCCGAAAGCCTAAAGTCTCAACGGGAATTTTGTCTTATTGGACATCTGCAAGTCACGACCTGGATGCTGCATGAGAGTCGCAAAATTCTGTAGCCCGCATTCGAGCCACGACATACGGTTCCCAGACTAATGTGGGCGAGCCTGGACCTCCCGAGCCGAACCCCCCAGAGCCAGAGGAACCCAAACCGACCCAAGCGTCCGTCTGCGTCTCTCCTCACGAGACCCAACTGCCCCTACACTGTCGACCACCTTGCCTCACATCACCTCACGTCTTTCCCTGCGGTTGCTTGTGTTGATTTCTGTTCCCCGTTGCTGCTGCTGAGGCCCTCTCCTATTCCTGTTGCTGCCGGAAGAAGCGGCCATCTCTCTTCCACCTCCTGCAGCTGCTGGTACTCAAGTCTCATACCGCATACCCTCGGGCCTCTCCAGTCACTACACACTACTGCTGCTTAATCGAGCCAAAGAGGGACTGCCCCGTTCTCCCCATAATCTTCAACTCGACCACTCATCACCCATCCCACGTAACGACGGCTTTCCAGTGGCCCTCCACCATCGTACTGGACGCGTCGTGCACACATGCACCGACCTCTTCTCCACACAACCGGCCCAACACGCTGGTAGCTCCACGTTGTTGTCCTCCTGTGTCTCCGTGTCTGTCATCTGTTGCCGCTGCACGTCTTGCAGCCAGCCTGCATTGACTCCAAGTTGATTCGGCTGCTCCTCTGCGTGCCCTACCTACCGCCGTGGATTTATTCCCTCCTTGTGGAAGGTCAGTGGTTTCTTGTAACGGCCCCGTCCCTTGTGTGTCGAGTACTCTCGTCCCATCCCAATCTCCTCCTCGAACCCCTCCCCACACTCCCAGGCTCTTCCGTCTTATCTTTCCTGGTCTCTTCCCTCTTTCACGTTGCCCTGTTCTTCTGGCCATGTCTCCTGCCGGGGTATTACAATGAGAGAATACGATTGTAGGAGCTGGTTGTTACGATATCCCCAAGCTTCACTCCACCACCCTTGTATGATATGATATCAGTCTCGCCGTCCTGATGAGAGCCTCGTCCTTGTGTTGTCTTGTCTGGTTTTGTTGCCCACCACTGCAGCCCGCGCCGCCTTTGCCCGACTCTGACCTTGATTCTCTGTATGAGTTTTCCGACTAAATCATGTACCATGTCAGGGAATACTATCCTCTTCCTGGACTACCACAGCCAGTGAAGATGGATCCGGACTGCGCAATATGTCATGCTCCAGCAACTGCTGCATGTGACTGTGAGGCAAAGGGCCTCGAAACAGCCATCCGGCAGGCCGAGGCCCGCATGATGCAGTCTATATACAATGATATCCGGTACGACAGTTCTAGGATGCTCCGAAGGAACAAATCCCAGGTTGGGCAATTTGGTGGCATGGAGTGGGCTGACAAAGTCTCTCGAGTAGTTCATGGGTCAGAGCACATGCACAAGATTACATCCTTGAGTACTTCCGCTTGCTCACCGATCGGCGGAAACAAGCTCACACCGCTCACCTGGACCGGATCACCAGTCACGCGTATCACTTCTACCACGCACCGCCACATCCCAACGAGATTGCTGCGGCGCAGGCAGCCCTGAAGCGCGGCATCGATGAGGACTGGCAGGCTTCGGTACAGAGGTACCCGGAGGTTCTAGAATACTTCTACAGCCTTGGTATGTTCCCCATATTTGGGAAGGAACCTACTGGGCTAGTGGTGGAACTGACATTGAACCCAGTCGAACTCACGCTTCCCCCGGACGATGACCCGGCCGTTCGGGACCCTCCCCTCTCAGCCCTCAATGGAAGCCGAAAGGTCAGCCGGAGGTCAGGAGGATTCGCACCGACCGTAGCGTCCGGTCCAAGCATGGACATGGGAAGGAGGACTCCCCCGCCACTCGCAGGCCCGGCACGAGTCGACCGGCGAACACCCGGGCCGACCGGAAGAGAGCAGCGGCATTCGGCATCGTATGGTCGCCCTGGGCCCGCACCGGGTTATTACGGTGCCCCGCCGTATTACGGATGAGACCGGCGGTAGCCAGGGGCCTGCTCGTATCAAGGTTCATCCTACCTTCGGGCGACACGCGGTTCTCGCACGATTAATTCGACTCACGTTCACGAGCGACGAAGCCATGACCGAGACTTGACATCTTTAAAAGCATTTACATGATACTGAGATACGCGTACCAGGATTTCTTCTCCTTTTTCTTTTCGCTTCGGAGACATCCACCGACGTATTGTCATTTTGCATAGCGGGACGACGTGTTCATCTAGATGGTGTTCTTCAAGACATACGTTTCTTTTTCATTTGGACCCTCCCACGCCCCTATTCCGGCCAAAACGGGATGGAAGATACGAACAGGCCATTGTTCATTGTTTTAACTTTGCTACTGGGGTTGACTAGGCCGTCGGCTTCATCTGCTGATTCACCTTGGCGTTGCGATCGGGATCGACAGGAGCATCCAGATCGGGTTTCTTGTTGGCTTCTTCAGGCTCTTCTCTGGACATACCTGTACGATCGGTTCATAATTTCTCGGGGGTGTATGGCTGCGGATGCGTTCACCAAAGTGAACATGGATCCGGAGGCACGCAGAACCATGAACGACATTGTTGAAGGATCCTCGAATTGCTCGCCACGCTTCCAATCTGGTCACGGGAGATGGATGAGAGACTGGCAAAGCTTTTCGAGAAAGGGTTGGAGGATGTGCTGAAGTAGCCCGGAAGGGGAGAATGCGGCGGACAGATGGGCAGGCCACCGTGCAGCTAGCTACTTACTGGGGGATGTCGAGCTACATATCCACAAGGTTGGCGGCGCATTCCGAGACCAATGAAGCTCGCCACCAAAGCAGATACCCGGACAATCAAGAAGATTTACCCAAGTTTGCTCTGGGCGCCTCTTCTCGGCGATCTTGTAGCAGTCCCTTCCTTGTTAGCAATCTCCACACAGCTTCAGTCTGAAATTTCCCCCTTTGAGATGGTGACACATATAGATCACCACCACGGTCAGCCGTCTATTAGCATTCGCGTTCACATGCTGTTCTCTAATGTCCTAGACGTGCTGGCTGGCAATAGTAGTCTGTCCGTGCAGAGCAAACATGACCCTGGGCAGTCAGTCCCCTCCTGGTCTCCGTACATCTCTGCTCGTTCTCGTTTAGCTCGTGTGTTGACGCCCACTCAGAACTTTGAATAATTCTACGGCGTCGAACCGTGGCGGTCGACTTTTGGGCATAAATATCACGGGAAGAATACGTTGGTTGCATGCCAGAAGAGAGACGCTCCTGATTTGTATTAACAATGAAAAACTATCCCACGGTCCCGTTGTGCAAGTCAACTTGCTGCTTCCCGATACCTACCAATTTTTCGAGGTTCGATAACTAGCAAAAGAGTGGTCAAAATGGACCCGGGACCCGGGACCCGTCCAGCCGGGCTATCACTGTCGCAATCCAAACCGCTGCTTACGGATTAGACTGAAGTATCTGGTTGCGATGAAAGCCAGTGGTTTGATGAGGAGCCTGCTTATGCAGCGGCAGTGACCTCCTCCTTCTTGTCATCAATGGAAGCCTCCTCGACTTCCTTGGTGATTTCCTCGACCTTGTCGTCGGACTTCTCCTCGTTGGAGGCGGCACCGTTTCCGTTGGGCGTGGCCGTGCCGGAAGAGGACTTCTTACCACCCTTCTCCTTGGCCTCCTCCGCCTCAATCTTCTCGATATCCTTCTTGGCCTTCTCGATGTTCTAGCGAAGAAATGTCAGTACAATAGGACATTCGTTGATTTGATCAAGGACGACTGGATTATCTTACCTTCTGGGTCTGAGCCGCCTGGTCAGCCTTCCAGTGGTCAAGCTTGGCCTTGACCTTCTCAATGACGCCAGGGACCTCGTCGGCGCCCATAGGAGGATCGATACCCATGTAGGAGCAGTCCTCGAGGACGGAGGGCGGGCAGTTGAAAGTAGACTTCGTGGCGGCGGCGTTGTGCTTCTTGCCCTTCTTGCCCTTCTTCTGGGCAGGGAAGAAGTCCTCTTCCCGGTCCTTCTTGCTCAGAATCTTAACACCCTTGAGGTCAGAACCATCGACCTTGCGCTCCGCCTGAGCCTGTAGGTTGGTGCTGGGCTGAAGAGGAGCCTTCTCGGCAACGAATGACGGGTCGAAGTACTGGAGCAGGCTGTTGGCTCGTCGGATCTCGTCCAGGTATGCCGGGTCGCTAGCCTCGGTGAGCATCTTCTGGGCGCGCTCCAACTTGCGCTCCTTTTCGATGCGATCCCGCTCGGCCTTTGATCGCTCCCAGGCCTTCTGCTTCTGCTCATGCTCGTATTTCTGGAAAGCTTTCCTCTGTTGATGGTACTCGTCCTTGAGCTTCTTCTTCGCCTCGTAGGTTCCGTTTTGCTGTTTCTGCAGCTTGTTGCGCTCGGCGTACAAGGAGTCCAGGCTCTTGGAAGCTTCGTTCCGCTCGGCATTGATAGCATCCAGCTCCGTCTGCAGCTTCGTGTATTTCTCGCTGAGCTCCTTGGCTTCCGGATCGTTCATGCTGTCCTTGATCTCCTTGATCTTGACCTGCAGGGCGTCAATCTGTTGCTGAGAGTTTGTGAATGTTTTGATCAAGCCGTTGAGCGCGTTCATATGCATTACGGCGGTCCTCTCCTCGACGAGCCTGAGCGTCTGCGTGTTGTAGCTGGTCTGGATTGTCTGCAGAACTCCTTGTAATTTCTCTCCGAGCTTGCCCTTCAATTCCTTGTATTCTATTCCACGGGCGCCGCAGAGTTTTTCAAATGGTTTTCCGATGTCAACATCCAGGGCCTTTTCCTTGGACTTGACCTGTGCCTCGAGACGCTTGACTTCGTCCAGCTTCGCAGTGCGGGAGTTCTTGCCGCCGCCCTGTTTCGCTTTGACTTCCTTAATCTGATCCTGGAGCTCGTTTCGGCGCTTGGTGGTGGGATTCTCCGGGTTCTTGTTTGGCGAAGCAAGCTCGATCTTCCGCTTGATGGCATTCTGTGGGAGATTAGCTGCATGATCTTGAGGGTCCCGCATGCCGGACCTTGCGGCGTGCGCAACTGAGATCGGGCTTCATGCGGCAGAGCCATGGCAGGGACGGGATCTCATGGGGTTGAAGTATGACATACATATTGGGCCATGACCTGCTCGTGCTCCTTCTCAGCCTTAGCGAGGTTCTCCTTGAAGAGCGCCTCATCTGGCTTGGTGGGCCTGGCGGGCGCCGGAGCCGGGGCAGCAGCAGTGTCAGCCATGGTGAATCGACCGGGAGACGGAACCAAAGACAAGAGCCCGAGAAGATAGGTCCTGTATCAGGAGGAGATACAGGATATCGATTGATGACGATCAGTCCTGGGGGAAAGACAAGGAAGTGTTGAGGGGATGGTGTGGTGCGTAGAGTGGGTTTAAATGGACACGGTTTTGTGAGGCTCACTGTTCACCCCAATAAGTTCTCGACATTTTTTCCCAGACCAGGGTCTTTCCACTGCACTGATTGGCAAAGATGGCCGGACCACAGGGCCAATTTTGTGGGGAGACCGGCTCCCCCATCTGGACCCCTGCCTGCCGCAGACCTGGCC
Organism: Diaporthe citrichinensis; assembly: GCA_014872995.1. Taxonomy (NCBI): domain Eukaryota; kingdom Fungi; phylum Ascomycota; class Sordariomycetes; order Diaporthales; family Diaporthaceae; genus Diaporthe; species Diaporthe citrichinensis. Next base: position 61,018 of record JADAZR010000052.1, on the reverse strand, counting down.
CGAGTGTCCGTGCATCTGCTAGTCTAGCGCATTTGGTAGCAGAGCACCAGAGCTCATTGACAGCTGCCGGCAATGACTGGATTTTTTTTGTCTGCTAGCCAGGCTGAGGTCAGTGAGGGTGCATCAAATCCACGACACCCACTTCGATTCCCTTCCCTTCCTTTCTTCCTTTCGCCAATCTTGCTCGCCAACCCGCCCTGATTCAGCCTCCAGGGTCCCATCCTTTGTAATACTCTCATACAGCTGGTCCCATCGGAGACGCTCAACACAGTTGCCCATAATGGATGAGGAGGGTCAGACCAACCGCGAGGCCAACCTCAAGGAGGCCGTCCGTTTCTGGCGGGCGTGGAAGACGGTGCACCAGATGTGCAAGGACCGGGTATGCGACAACAAAATCCCTTTCATTCAGGCCTGTTGCGCGCCATCACGCGATCACGATCGATATTGGATGCGCCTGTGACTGTGGATGAAGTATCGTTGCGACAGTCGGGACGGAATGCTAACGAGCGTTGCACATATAGGGATACGAGCTCACCGATGAGGAAGTCAACCCCTCCCTCGACAAGTTCAAAGACGAGTACACCAACCACGATGGCAGCGTGAAGTGAGCCAGCCCGCCCCTGCTCACCCAGTGCCGCAAAGGACCACAGAAAATGCTAACAAGGCCTTCGCGCACCCTGCAGCCGCCCGCGCCTTCAGTTCTCCGCCCGTCCCAGCGAGGAGATGATCAGGAAATGCACAGCACCGGCGACGCCGTCGAACCCGAGCCCCGAGACCGAGTGCGGCGAGATCTATGTTGAGTTCATGGCCGACAACCAGATGGGCGTCAAGGAGATCAAGAAGTTCGTCCAGACCGTGTCCGCGGGCAACTTCCGCGCCGGTATTATGGTTACCGTCGGCGCTCTGTCCCCGCAGGCACGCAAGGCCATCGGCGCAACCAGCGCCTACACCCAGATCGAGTGCTTCCTGCTTGAGGACCTGCTGGTCAACATCACCCACCACGACCTCGTGCCCACCCACGTCGTCCTTAGTAAGGAGGAGAAGGCTGCGCTGCTCAAGAGGTACCGTCTGAAGGAGACCCAGCTTCCGCGTATCCTGCTTAAGGATCCTATCTCGCGGTACTACGGGTTGAGGAGGGGCCAGGTCGTCAAGATCATCCGGTCTAGTGAGACGGCAGGCCGGTACGCCAGTTACCGATTGTGCGTCTGAGCGGGCAAAGGGCAATGCTTCCCATTGCGGGATGGCAGCTTGGGCGAACTAGATGCGCGGAAGAAGCAAGCAGCGGTATTCTTTTGGGGGTTGTGGGGAGGGGTGGTTGGGGCCAGCACCACGAGCAAGGCCTACGGAGGCTAAGGGGCGTTTCTTCTCGACGCGGAAAGGAAAGGGCATCTCAAAAAGGCGTTGAGGGAGTTCTCCAGTCCTGATTTATTGCACGCCCTACATCCTGTGGCAGGTAGGTAGCGTCGAGACCGAGAGGGTCACACATAGACCGATGTATTGATACAACTGATGATACCACCAGACAGACGCTGTCGGCTTCCTTGTGGTGGAAGCCATGGTGGTCATCACGTGTGTATCCAAGGTACATCTAAAAAGGGGATGTGTACTGCACGAACCCGGCAAGCGCTTCGCGACGCTGGCTGCTTCACGGAAACCCTTGGTATTATCTTATGGCGGCTTTCGCTCGTCGCGGAATGGAAGGATTCGCGCTACTTGCATGGTGTATCATGTGCACAATGCCCTGCGTAAATATTTTGCATTGCCATATCCTCCATTTAACTTCACTATTACAAGCCTCAAACAGGGGCTGCTCTCATCACCCGCGCCATTCCGATTTGAGCCTGTATCCAGGCAAGACCTATTGCGCATATACTATACAAAATAGGGAATTTTTTAACCTGCACCGTCTGCCGATTGTAAGTCCGACTCTCTCAGGGGTGATATTTGTGGCCCGACTGTGCGCGCCGCAACCAGGAATGCCACAACAGCCACTTGTAATAGATGCTTCGACAAAGAGGTGAGCTCGGTGCATTTCAACGCCAATACCTCCGGAGTTGTAAGGTGGCTTTTTGTCAGTGCTCGCCACGAGGACAGATCTGATGACCGCCACCCAGCAGGCCAAAGGTCCCAGGTTGGACCTTCCACGTTCAGTACCCATTAGGTAGGTAGATATACCACACAGACACCTGTCCATCGCCTGACAGAGATCGACCGCATTAAGTGCACAGGTAACCCCAACCGCCATCACCCGAGCCCGAGAATCGGGGTGATGGCGGGCCGAACAGGCAGGCGCCCTGTGGGAGGGAAACCAATCATCAACCCTGGGCTCATCCTTTTCTGGTTGCGCATTGGGATGACAGGATGATGCGTGCGGGGGAAACGGGGAAGTCGGAGGAGGCAGGATGGTGTAAGGGTGTGAGGGTGAAAGGGCACCAAAGTTCAGAGAGTCTGTGCGGGATGATCGACGTTCGGGATGTTGTTTGGGCAGGGCGATCAACCCAACCCAACTCGCAGATAGGTACACAGGAAGACAGCTATATCTCAATTCGGCAGACATCGGTCCGTCGGTTCAAGGGATAGCGCTTCGAAAATCGGGGGCTGGGAAGTTGGCAAGTATACACAAGGGCAGGCACGATATTCTCATGAATCTGTTCGGTAGTTGTATTTTGCAATCGCCATCTAAGCAAATAGGTATCGTGTCGCATTGTATCATCACCAGACAGACAGAGAGACAAACAAACAAACAAAAAAACAAACAAGAGAGACGGGAAAAAAGAGTACAGGAAGAGAAAACGCCCCAGCTCCAAGCAAAAGGTCAGCACACGCTCCCTCCCCCCAGGAGTAGACCTATCCAACCTCCCAGCCAGATAGCCAATGCACGGCACACACAGGTTGTGTGGCCTGGGTATAATAAATATCAACAATGGAGGAAAAGTTACATTATTCGCTTCTCTGCCTGTGTCCGACTTCCACTTGATGTAGCATAGCCGTGGTCTGTCGCTGTTGTGATCGCATTTGGACCGCTTCGTGCTTTGGGGCCGATCGGTTCGATCTGTTTGGTATTTCATTGCGGGAATACTGCCCAACTGTGGAGATTGGCAGCCCGGTCATGGACATATCCTCTAAAATTTCGGTTCTGTAGATGCGACGTGATGTAATGCGACTTGCGTAAAAATATTGGTATCGTCTCGGTGTCTGTGCTGACCTGCACCTCCCAACATTTGATGGGGGACGTATGACTGGCATATGTTTGGTCTGCAGGGTCTGATGGGTGGCTAAACCCTTGGTCTTATTTCAAGAGCCCACCGACGTCCATCAGATGGTCCGAGTCGCCGGGCCTACTTTCGTTCTCGTACGGCGGCGGGTCAATTGGGCGCATTGTCGTACGGGGAGAGACTGCCGGTGACAGGTCTTGGAGTTCAGTCCCGGATGATATAGATCCCTCTCTTTCCTTTCCCCTGGAGTCTGTGTCCTGGCCTTTGCTAGACTTGAAAGGCAGGAGGCCACCGATATCCTGCAGTAGGGCTTGCGAGCCCCTGCGAAACCCGCTTGCGCTCGCAGGTAACACGGTGGCCGGCGGGGATTGTGGTTTGTATGGTGATAGAGGATCTCGGCTGGACATTGTGCTCTGCCTCCGAACCGTGCTAGGGCTAGACGGGCTGTCGTCGTCAAGCAATCCGCCGACGTCGAAAAAAGAAACGCGTCTCGGCCCGCTGCTACTTGGTGCATCGGAGAGCTGGTCCGGCGACAGCAGTTGGCTTCCTCGCCTCGCTTCCGCTGATCTTTCGGGGAAGTTCCAGTCCTGCAGGTTGAACGTCTTGTGCGGCGCCACGGGTCCTGCGGGCGTCGGTCTTCCCGCCTCTGGGTCCGTCTCCAGACCTCTCAAGTCGTTCTGGACACCAAAGCCGGTGTCCCTGACAAGGTCTACATCGCTACCCCAGGCACGACCCGCGATCGCCGGCCTCCTGGACCTGTTCGCGCTGTCCGTGGCATGGTAAGACTCGCCAGCCACAGAGTCGTATCTGAACTTGCGTTTCTTGACGCCCCGGTCTCTCACAAATGATCCTAGCACCAGCGCATTGGCCACTCCAGTCGCAATAAGGAGCTCGACGGACGCCAGAAGCGAGCGCATTTGTTGGCTGCCGTGAGCTTCGATGACATGCGTGACCCGGAAGAACGTTACTGCAACGACACCCAAGCTAAGGCTGAAGAGCAGAACAAGCTGGACTTTGCGCTTCACGCTCATGGAGCTGTTGATGATAATTGGCACCGGAAACAGTACCAACAGCAAATCCGTGAGGATATTGCACACCCCTGTTGTAAGGAGGTTCACATATCCCTGGCGGCAGTGGCCCCCGGGGTCGGGCAATACCTGCCAGTAGTGGTTGAAGGGCCGACATTCGGCCAAGTCGCTAATGACGATGGCGATAAAAGTGAGCCCGAGCATGCAGCGGATGGCGAGGACGCCAACCGAGTAGGAGCGGGACCAGGTGAGACCAGTGAGGCGCTTAAAAAATTCTAGAATAGTATTCTTCAGAACCCAAAGCCTGCACGGACGAGCACGTGTTAGCACTAGCACTTCCCGCCGCGTGGCCGTTTTCTCAACGGCGTCGATGGCATAATTAGTGGAACTTACGTTGCGCTGTAAAAGATCCGGCTCGCGAGGACCAGGCCACTCCCGATGGTCCTCCGCCGGATCTCGTCGGGGGTGAGGGTGAGGTTGGAAAAGTCGTTATTGTTGGTGCCGTAGACGAGAATGACGTGCACGCAGCCCATGCGCGCGTACATGGGAAGCAGGGCATAGAAGGCCATTTTGTCCTCGGCAAAGAGCATTTCGGAGCGGATGAAGCGGCCGGCGACGCGCAGCAGGATAATAACCGTGGCGAACAGGGTCGCCCACCAGCACACCAACACCGTTGGCTTCACATCGTGCCAGGAAAGGGGCTCGGGAGCAGGTGAGTAGAGCGACATCTTGCGGTGGCACTCGTACCGAGAGCGGGTTGGTGACGCTTGCCACGCCCGTCAACCTCCGTAGAGGGACGAGCGGGGGGACGGGATCCGCTACGGATGTGGACCAATTCTTGGTGGGATTCTGTCCAGAAGATCGGTTCGAATGTTGACATATGAGACGAAAGAAAGCCGTTGTCCTTGTCGAGTGCAGCTTTGCGACAAGGGCCTTTGTCGGTGCGGTTTGGACAAAGCAATGTTCACCAGGACTCGGGGTCGGTTGGTGTTGTGGAAACGCTGGTGCTATGACGTGGGACCTGGTGTGGTTCGTCTATACCGGGATGACGGGCAACGACCAGACTTGTGGGTATGACTGCTGCAGACAAACTGCTGCAGATGCGGTATTCTTCTCCTCGGCCGGGTCCTGGAGAGGTCTGGAAACATCGGGTGCGATCTACAACAACGACAACATGTAGAAACCGGTGGATCGAATCGCATGCTGCGGGTCGAGGATGAGTAAGGCGGAGTCACTCAGTAAGTCGAGAGTGAAGTCGAGGTCGTTCGGACGAGTCCAAGCCCAGCAAAACCCAATTTCGGTTCCCCGCGGATTCAGCACGAGAAACCGTTGAGGAGAGGACGGAGGCTTGAGGGCCTCGTTGACGGACAGTTGTGTCCTGAAATGTGATTATCAGGAAATGTGAGAGGTGAGAATGGAAGGGTTAGATGAGAGGCAGGAGCAGGGCAGAGCAGATAGAGTAGATATGAATTAGAGCACGGATCGAGGGAAAGGAACCAGCCCAGTCCAGCCTGGTCAGGTCAAAAGGGGTCCAGGGCAGGGCAGGGCCAGGGCCAGGTCAACCTCAAGGCCTGGTCCTGGTCCGGGGCAATGGCGACATGGGGGGGACTTGTGGTATCCCGGGAAAGGCAGACTAATAATACCACACACCTGCAAGTTCATCCAACGTTGGAACGATGCAGGCTGCGGACGAAGACTGACAAGGTCTCCCCAGGTGCGTGTGCGTCTGTGTGAGTGTGGGTGTTTGCGGCGCGAGTGGGTGGTGGCTGATGGTGGAGTCCTCTTGTCTTCTACCCACTCCCCACCTCGTCGACGTTATCATTGTGCACACCACCGCGCTGCTCCCCCATACGAAAGAACCTGGGCATAATCAGGACATAATAATGCAGCAGGTGGTAAGGCTAGGTGGGACGTCAGCTCAGCAGGAGCGTGGGGTTCTTTTGTTTCTTGTCTCTGACCTCTTGTCTCTGACTGTTCTGAACCCTGGGTGCATCTCACCTCAGGGTGGGATTGGATGGGCTACGCATGGCCAGCACTGCCAATCAGGGCCAGACTGCCAGATTATCTGTCGTCTCTGTCACCCCAACACGGTGAGATCCGCTGCCCTTCCTCGTCTGCTGTGCATGTACCTAGCAGCCTTGGAAGTATGCATGTAGGCACAGAGCCTCTCTGCCTGGCAAATTGCTGGCCAGGGTCACCCATTGCCCAGGTTGTCTAATGTTTCACCGTCATGGGCAGACAGGTCGTCGGGACCGAGCCATCGTCGCGCGTGCATGTCTGAATGTGTATGAAATATATTAGACCACTCGCCGAGTGCAAGTGCTTCTGCTCGGATCTGCTGTGGACCCGTGGACACCGGATCTCTGATGGCCAGCCACAATATGACACACAGACAATTGGACAGTCCAGGGGATTGAAGGATTCGCTTGGCCGGGACGACACATGTGACCGCATCATCACTCGGAGGCGTGCGTGTAGTCGGCAGATGCTGTTATCTCTCCAGATCCACCAGGATTGCCTGAACTTGTGGAGAAGAGGCGTGGGCGTTGGGAAGATACAGATAGATACCTAGCAGATAGCCAGATATCTAGATACTGCGTACATACACCTGAATCGAACTAAGTTAATCTCAAGCTTGCGATTCAGGCTGCACTGCCGCGAGTCCTGGGCTCGATGAACAGTGACTGAACGGGCAAGCGACTGAGTGGCTGATTCATTTGCACCTTCCCGGGTTGATTGCCTTACCAAGGGCTCGGTAACTTCCAACAGCCGCGGTGGGCCACTGCAGCGAGTCCGTTCGGATACGGTAGGCAGGCCCCACCCAGCAAAACCTAATTCCCCAACCTGCAGCAAGCGCCTTCCATCCCTCGTGTGCGCTGGGTGTGTGGATGTATACATACTGTATGACGATAGATTCGATGTACTTCAGGTACTTTATACCTGCACTTGCAACCTGCACCTCCACCTGCGGATAAGAGCTCAACCCGCCTCGCCGTCGACAGGACCTAATCGCTTCCAACCGTCAGGCGTTTTCTGCTCCTGCTCCATCAGGCATCATCATGGTGTGGATCGCCACTCCAGCGTGCGTACGCAGTGGGCTAATGCCTGCTGCTGTGCGATGATAAGCAAGACGCTGGCCACCGCGCAGGATCGAGCCTGCCTTGCGATAGGGACACCGAGACAAGAAAAGACGAGACCAACCAACCACCCAACCAACCAACCGCTACCCCTCTCAGCCACTTACTATCACTCAAGCATCATCGCAAATGCCCAGGTGCTTTGTGGCCCGGTTGACTGACCGCTTGTCAGGCTAGCTCCCTTTCCGGCAGTCCGCGCCACAGCCCAGCCCGGCCCGGCCTCGCCAACGGTCCTGATGGTCGACCACAATACTGGTCTGCCAGACGAACTCGTTATATTAAATCAATCAATCTCTACTGCGATGCGATGTGCAGTGCTGTGGTCTGCTCTCCCGGCTGGATGGGTCGGCTGCGCCCAAGTTGCCACCAGTCCAGGGGCAATCCCAGCACGTCACCGCGACTCGTGATGGACTCGACTGGGCTCGATTTAATTGCCAACTCCCGTTCAGCTCACGACACTTCCCGTGAGAGCCTTCCGATCCGGTCAGATACGAAATCATCACTTTTGTTTCATTCTTGCCAGACCGTCGTACGATCTCAGCCTCGCCGAGGTCCCCTCTACTGCCATCCAGCTCCGCCCGATCTTCACATGCTCTTATCAAGCCCTCCGACGCTCACTCGGGCAAGCCACCTCATTTCCATTGGCCCCGATCGGGCCTGTCTCGAGCTGTCTGAACCGCCGCCAAGCTGCACGCCTATCTCCCACACTTCGGGGACCATCTCAAAGGAGCAAGCACCATTTCAGACTGATTGTCCGCTGTCTTGCTTGCCGACAGTAGCCCCTACGGATCGGATTTAGACTACTACTTAGGCACACATCACTCAGCAATCACGCCTCGCGGAGGCGCATGGTCCAGGACTGATGTACCTATCCCCAAGCCGCCCGAGCCGTCACTTCACATCACCTCCAACAAGGTCTCTGCTTGCACCAGCGGGGAGCGCAAGGTCTAGACCAGGCCCCAACCCGGCAGAATGTCGTCTCCTCGCCCAGCCCATTCGGCCGGTGCTGGACTTTCTATATTGGCGATACATCGAGCAGCCCCAGGCCGAACGGTATTGTGCTCAACCATGGGGCATGCGAACTGTTTCAAGGGCGGTGCGAATCTCGCAACCCAGCGCTACATGCAGCACAACCCACGCGCGTGGATCAGAGACGAGCACTGCCAACTGTGCATCCCCCACACTGTCGCCTGAGAGACCTTCCTCTTGTGGGGTTCTACTGCGATGCAAGACCTGCATTTGCAGCCTCAGAGATCTGCCTTATCAATGTGACCCCCATTCTTTGCCCTCTAATTCCATCTGACTTTCGCTAGGCTGGCCTCGGGAATGACCCCCCGGCCCTTTTTCGTCCACCTGCAGGCGGCTAACAGTCAACAGCGCTATCGCCATCGCCCCCGTCGCCGTTGCTTCGGTCGTCGCACTTGGCTCTACTTTGGTAGACTATATCTCAATACGTCGCCCGTCACTCGACCGTCAAGGAGCATGCGGCTAGATCCTTTTCAGGCTCGCCCTCCTCCCGCCAGCGGCTCAACTAACGGGGATCTCCTGGGCACGCTTCTTTCCGCACCCACCCAGCCAGCACTGCTCAGCCGTCACTCCCAGCTCCACATGACCTGCAGTATGTTGCTGATCGAGACCTAGGTCCTGGACCTCTCTGAGCTTGCCGTGCATACAAACTGGGTGAGAAATATGGCAATTACGACAAAAACGCATATTTCGAGCTTTCGACTTAGCCGACTTGAAATGATTGTGATCTGAGGTAGCCTTGGTCGATACGGCCGCTTTCCCGACCTTCAACATGGACCGGCCTACCGGCCTGGAGAATACGCGATAGTCGACGTGTTGCTGCTGCCCACACTGTCATCGCCACGCTTTGCAAAGCAGTGCGAGGTTGATCCAGGTCTAGCCCGCTGTCAAATGCCCACATCTCTTGATAACTGATCTGTACTAACAACGTCGTATACCAAGACCACGCGGTCGTATTTTCGGGCATTCATAATCCCTTATTACCCTCAGACCTCAGACCAAACTGATCTGCGCCGCGGTGTTGAAGCGGGGGTCATCTGCTAGCATCGCGTCTAAGAAAGCATGTGGAATCCAAGACCACACCTTTTTTCTTTTCCTTTTCTTTTCGTATCGCCCGAATACTTCCGTGTGTCCAGGCCGCCTCGGAGGCCGAGCTTCACGCAGGTCCCAGCAATAATTACGTTCAGACATCTCTTTTGTCACCCCCTTGCGTCGGAAGGTGCGCATGTGACACCGTACCGCGCGAAGGTCGCCGGACTTATCTGGACGAGTGTATACCCGTTGTAACCACCGCCCCCCCCCCCCACAACACGCGCACGCACTGGCCCCGCGTAGTACAGGTGGTACACAGCTACTTTTATACACTCGCGTTGAAGGAGAGGCTCATCTACCTCGTCGCGCGGTCTATAGCGTGATCACAGTTTTCTATAAGCATGCTTATAAGCAAGCGCACCTGGGGTTCTATTAGGTTGTGGTGTCTACCGCTCGTTGGTCTGTAAGAGGTCGGTATTTCAAGGAAGACGCCGACAGTCTGGATTGCAGAACATGGAATGGCCTTTGACATTTATGGCAGTAGCCGCTCTCTCTCCATGGCGCAAAGGTCGCATTGAGCGACCCGAGAATTGAGAACTGGGCAGGTATCTCAGACCTACCACTCCAGCTCCTTCTTGTTCTCGCCATCACAACCTCCTTCAACACTGCCCGCTGTCTGTGGTTTCCGCCACTCGTAGATCCCACCTCTCTTGTCAAACGCCTCCTTGTCCCACGCGACTTGCTGCATAGCCTTCTTCACCCCGACATCCAGCAATGAATCGCTCTTCATCATCGGTCCATCGCCCTTGTCGAGGAAGCGCATACGCTCGTCCAGCAACAGGTAGCTCCCGGCCATGGTCCGGTTGTCCTCGGGCACGTAGCACGGCAGGTGCTTGTGCCTGTCGCAGAACGTCTCCCACTGCTCCCGCGAGATGAGGAACCTCCTCGCGTCGCGCACCCGCGTCTCGTCCTCGTTCTCGCCCTCGACGATCAGGCACTGGAAGACCTTCCACCGGAACGGGGCCAGCTGCGCGATCTGGTCCGCCATGTCCTCGTCTATTATCTGTTAATCAACTGCTACGGGTCCTGGAGTGACACATTCTGGAGGATTCTAAAGCACCAAAATCGGGGGACTGTAGCAGGAGAAGAGTGATACTGACCCCAGTTGAAGGTGTTGACGACGGTGTTGAGCTTGAACATGATGCCGTACTCCCGGCACCACTCGGCGATGCGGAACACCTGCTCCACGTGGCCGCCGTCCCCCTGGCCCTTCTCCCCGCGCCCGATCGTCTTGTTCGTCTCCAGGACGAACGAGTCGCAGGAGATGGCCAGGATGTCCAGGTACCGGCCGTACTCCCGGAGGAACCCCTCCCGGATCTTGCTCCCGTTGCTGATGATGCTCACGCTCTCGAGGCCCAGCGTCTCCTTGCTGTACCGCAGGAGCTCGCCCAGGAACGCCGGGTGCAGGAAGGGCTCGCCGCCGGCGATGTTGAGCTTGAGCATGCCGGCGTCCCGGAGGAGGCGCAGGCCGCGCTTGGCCTCGTCCAGGGGCAGGATGTAGCCCGAGGTGTTGGTGTGGAAGCAGAAGCCGCAGGCGTAGTTGCACTCGCGGGACGGGAAGTAGTTGACGGAGACGGGGGCGTAGGGGCCGTCATCGATGCGGCGGCGTGAGAGGTAAGTTGATGATACGGTGGCGGCTAGGATGGACGTGATGATGAGGATGAGGTAGTACGGAATGGCTGAGAATAGAGCCAGCGCTGCTTGCGTGGCAGAGACCAAGATCCCCATCTTGATGAGGCACCGAGCCTGATGTGGTTTGTATATAGTTGTTTGTGAGAGACGGTCAGGAGGTGATCAATTCGGTGGTTTGCAGTTGTAGTCGATCCGGTCGAAGAGATATGGTTCTTGTCAGAACCTGTAGCTTTCCCTTTAAGTAGAGGAGATTGTAGAGAACAGTCGCCATTGCCCTTCACTGGCCTATTCATTGTTCTATTCATCGTGATATTTACTGTCCCATTCACTGAACGCCTTCACTGCCTCATTCCCAGCTAGGGCTGCCACAGTGTTGACGGCAAAGAGGGTTCAGTTTGATATTTATACCGAAGATTTGTAACATTCCCGATTGTTGATATGCCATATGACCTACTTCCAACATATCCAAGATCGCGTTTACTAGATCTGGGCCCGCCAACATACAACTGAACACAGCACACCCTGCAGTAGTCGCAATGGGTACCTACACTTGTACCTCCACGAAGAGGCGGAAATTCGCGGTGATATTCGTCCTTGGTTAGTCTTTGTCTCTTGGAAGAATGGAAGGGAACCTGCTCACCACCTTGTCAGGAGCACCTGGTTCGGGGAAAGGCACGATCTGCAGTTTCCTGGCCACCAAGCACAACCTGGCACATTTCTCAGTGGGAGACAAACTGCGCACCTGGATGCAAGCGAACCACGAAACTCCACTCGCGGCTCGGATCCAGGAGAAGCTCGACCACCAGGGGTTTCTCACATCTGCGGAGTTGAACCCATTCCTGGGCCTCGCCATTGAAGATGCGATACGACGAGACGATCTCAAGGGGATCCTGATCGACGGCTTCCCAAGGTGCGAGGAGCAGCTTGTCTCGTGGGCACGATGGCCATTTCAAGAACGGCTTCGTTTGGTATGTTGAAGCGGGCGTTGGGAACTCATATATCGAACCCCAGCTAATTGACTCCACTCAACTACAGGAGGGCAGCACGAAGCCCGATCTCGTCCTCTCGCTCAACGTGACGAGGAAGAATGCGGAAGCGAGGTACCTCGCCCGTGGCCGCGATCGCAACGACAGCGCCGTGAAGTTCGAACGGCGGTTCTCTGAGTACCTGGAAGAGGGACGGCCTGTGGAGCAACACTATCGGGGGGCAGGGCTCCTAGTTGACGTGAGTCCCACTGCTTGTCTTTGTGCTTGTGGGTTGAATGCTTAGAGTTACTAACGCATTTTCAGATTGATAACAATGGCACAAGGGAGGAGAATATTGAAGGAGTGGAGAAGAGACTAGGAGAAAACGATTTGTGGAACAGCGCGGTTGTGCGTCAAGAGACAATGTCATTTTTCGTTCTATAACGACAGTTCTACGAGAAAGACTTGGCCACATGTTAATATGACCTCTGTGGCTAATTTAGATTTGATGGCTACCCAATGAGAACCGGCATATGAAATTGTCGATTGAGGGACACATCTGTTGAGCCAGCCTCTTAAATTCACACAGTGTTCAAGGCCAGACCTCGACCTTCTCCCACCCATCAATGACCTGACCACCTGGCTTCGTCGCCTTCGCGTCCGCCCCAACGTACGTATAAATCCACCGTCTCTGGTCGTCAGCGTCCTTCCCGTCCCACGTGTCAACCTCCTCCGGCACAACGACCACAACGCGGAAATTCCTCCTGGCGACCTCATCCTTCAGAAGCTCGTCCCCGACCTTCTGCCCCAGCCCCTCCCCGGGGCCGGGGTCCTTGGCCCTCGGCGTCCCGGGGGGCGGGTTCTTGAAGCTGCCCCGCATCCCGGGGCTCAGGTTCCCGAACTGGGCCTCGACCTCCCTCTCCCAGCTCCACTGCTGCCCGGCCTCGCCGGTAGTGGTGGGCCGCATGCGCGCCGAGATGGCATCCCGCGCCGCCTTGGCCCCGGGACTGCTCGCCGCGCCGGCGCCGCCGATGTCGGCGTGGGAGAGCACCCATGCGTGCCCGCGCAGGCGCCACTGCGTGCCCGTCTCGGCCACCCAGAACATGGCCTCGACGGGCCCGCCGCCGCCCGAGGAGGACGAGGCCGGGGAGTCGCCCGTCTCGCCCGAGTCAAAGAGCTCGGGCACCTTGGCCATGCGGGCGTCCGTGGTTAGCGTCAGGCAGTCGGACTCGAAGGCGTCCGGGTTGCGGGATGCGTTGTTCTTGTCGTTGGGCGGCAGCGAGGCCCACATGCCGCGGAAGACGCAGGTGCGGCCCCTCGGCTCCGGCTGGGAGGAGGACCCGGCGGCGGCGCCCGGGTGGAGGGAGGTGAATGTGAAGGTTGGCGAGTCGAGCTTGCTGATATGGTCCAGGAGCTGGGCGCGCCATGGGGCGGCGGCGGTGGCTTTCGGGGCTGCCATTGTGGTGAGGTGCGAGGCTATGTGTATGAGTCTTCTGTTTGCCTTGCTGGGGGACCGGGTTGTTGTCGAAGATGCTGCTGATGATGTGAGAGGCGGGACCGTTTTCAATACGGCTCGGGAGGTCAGGCTGGCATTCATTCAGCCTGATAATGGGAGGTGGTTGGCGATGGTCTTGCGGGTACTTAAGATATTGAATGGGTGCGTAGATGTATGAGCCCCGGAGTGACGTTTCGGACTACAGGTGGTTCGGTCAATGTCGTTGATGATTCATGACGTCTGCTGATGAGTAGATCTCAAATAGACAGCACTATAACTATGGAAGAGCCCCGAAATAGTATCACGAGAGGAGGAAGGAGGGGTTTTGAAGGCCGAAACTGACCACAACAATCAAGCTCCGAAAGCAATAAACCTTAAGGAAGGCAATGAAGGGTTCATGCAGGTGTGCTCAGACGAGTGATGTCGTGGAGCACAACATGTATGGCCGGCTTGCGTTCAAGGGTTAGACCCTGAGAAGCAAGAGCATGGCCAACTTATCAGGGTGCAAAAACTTGACCTGCTACCTACCTGCTTTCTTCCTGAATTCTTCTACACGTTCCGGGACGCAAATTTCATTCTGCGGTCGGGATACGGGAAGGCCAAAGTCTGAATCCAGAGGCTGATTGATACCCTCGCCTTCATTGGATTATCCGCCTCTCAGCCACAGCAGAGCATTTGATCATGCCCCACCCCGGCAGCGGAATTTGCCAGACGTGTTCCAAACAAATCCAGAATTTCCCTCTCCAAGCACTTGAGAGCTGATGCGTCGGCGAGTTATTATGCGAATCTTTCTCTATTTCAGTCTTGAATTATCCATAGACTGAGTCAAGGATTTCGTGCTCTGAGGTGATGACTGTCAGCACTGAGAGCGGTCAGGACACCAAAGGGTCGGCCAGCGTATCGGGCTCCGCCTCAACCCCAGGATTTTAGTACTGGCTTCAAATACAATCCAGACTGTGTCAAGAAACAGGCATATCCGGCTTCAACTGCTGGAAACCAATCCTCGAAATGACCAGGTCACCCATCAAACCACCAGCACGTGGTCTCCCGTCCTGGGACATTAGATTAAATCTCGACTCGAGGCCGCCCTTCGATCCGTATTTACAGGATCCCAGCAATCCCAACATCGAGCGCATCGCGGACAGTGACCCAGACCCCTCCACGTCCTCAACATGGATACCTCAGGGCCCAACCAAGCAGGGCTTTGTCATCCATCCAGACCACCCGGGTGAGCATCTCCGCTCCAAGGTCCCTCCGTCAATCGCCACCCACCGCGGCAGTCTGTGGATGGCCTGGACCGACTTTGACGATCAAGTATGGTACAGCTCTACCGTACCCGACGGTCATGGTGAGGTTTTTGGGCGGCAGGAGAAGTTCCCCTACCGCGAGGGCCAGGGAAAGGATGGGATTCCCATGATAGCCAACCTCAACGGTGTCCTGCACGCCGTCATCGTCTCAGCAGACACCGGTGCCATGACCCACTACATCAACGATGCGGACGATGAGGGTTTCACCCACCAAGGGCCTCTGCCTGGAGGCTGCGTCGCCGCGAAAGGCACCAGAGGACCAGCACTCGCGGCCTTTCACAACAAGCTGTTCCTAGCATACATCGGTCCGGACGAAAGGCTGTCCTACAACCAGTGGGACGCCGACTCCCAGGCCTGGTCACCCACCCAGAGCATCTGCAGCGGCCGGTTCCAGGGCAAGCCAGCACTCTTCGTGCTCAACGGGGCGCTGCACGTGCTCTGCGAGGCGGCCGACCCCAACAGCGGCGACATCCTCGGCTACCGCTACGGGTACAGCGAGTCCGGGTGGGCCTGGGACCCGACGGACGACGTGTCGGAGGGCCGGGCCACGCGGGGCGTCAGCGCGGCCTCGTACGGCGGGCACGCCTACCTGGGCTTCCTCAAGTCCGGCGACGACGGCGCCGTCTACGTGGCGGCGCACGCCGACGGCAGGGCGTGGGGCGAGCCGGAGCGCGTGGGCGGCGGGTCGGTTCGGGCGCGGTTCGCGCCGCAGATGGCGGTCATGAACGGCCGGGTCTACTGCGTGTTCGCGGGCAAGTGGAAGGGGGACCTGCGCTGGTTCAGCAAGCCCGTGCTGGGCTATGACCTCAAGACGTGGATGGGCGCTCTCGACGGGCGGGCGTGGCTGAGCGGCCTGACCATCCCGGGGACGCACGACAGCTGCGCGCGGAGCAACGTGCCCTTTGTCAGGACGCAGTACCTGAGCATCTCGCAGCAGCTGGCGCTGGGTATTCGGTTCTTCGACTTGAGGCTGAGGAGGCACGATGATGGGAAGCTTTACTGCTACCACGGTGGGGTGCCCCTCAACCTGCCCAAGGGCCTGTCGTTTGATAGCGTCATGGACGAGGTGTGGGACTTCATCGGGCCGACAGACGGCAAGAAGGCTACGGAGACGGTCTTGATATCCATCAACAACGACGACAGGTCCAAGGAGCAGAAGGCCAACCCTAAAGGCTTTTACAACGCGGTCAAGGAGGCCATCGACAGCACGCCAGCGTACGAGGACGGGTCAGGCAGGTGGTACACCGAGCCTGTGACGGCCAGGCTGGGGGACGTCCGGGGCAAGGCCGTGCTCCTGCGCCGGTACTACGGGGACACGGAAGTCGAGCCCACGGAGCGGATGGGCCTGGACCTGGAGGAGTGGCTCCAGGACGACCCGGACTTCACGATCGTCACGCCCAACGGCGTCAGGGTGCGGCTGCAGGACAAGTGGAAGTACTCGAAGCGCAGCGGGCTCGACGAGCTCGTGACGTCCAAGCTGGGCCACGTGCGGCGGATGATGGAGCTGGCGGCCGGGACGCTGGCGGACGTGGACGACGAGGGCAGGGAGGTCGACACGGGGGATCCCGAGAAGACGTGGTTCATCAACTTCTGCTCCGCCGTCGGGGAGCCGGTCGAGCACGGCGAGGTGGCCGAGGCCAAGTGGGTCGCCGTCGGGGCGCACAGGAACCTGCGCTTCTTTGGCAAGTGGATCGAGGGGGTTAATGTTAGGACGAGGGACTACCTCCGCGAGCTGGACGAGGGCGCCGGCAGGGGAGGGACCAGGAGGCTGGGCGTGATCAACCTGGATTATCCTGAGCTTCCTGAGGACAGTGACCTGGTGGCGAGGCTGATCGAGACGAATTTCTGATGATTGCTGTGGTAAGCGTTGCAAGATGGTCCTCGGTCGTCCCGGCGCAGCATTTAGACGGCAACGTTATAGATCGTGATGTCATCTAGATATACCCATCGTGTCACGCTAGAAGCAATTCTCGAAATCAAAGATAAGATCATCTGTTGAGGCAGACTTTGGACCCTGAATTGGTGAATGAGGCTTGCCGAGATCGGCGTCGATGCCTTCTCATTCGTCCGGTTGGGGAATTAGGGCGTGTGCTTGTCTTCATCCTTGCCGTCACCGTCACCATTAGGACTGACTTCTCCTGCTTGACTCACAGTTTACCGGTAATGCCGATATATAAACTTGAGTAGTCCTTCTTTGCAGGTTCTGAGATTCTCGCTCGGCATTACTCACTCAGCCTTCATGTTGAGGTATTTCACGATGCCGCAGACCGAGACAATCTCACTACGGCAAACGACGCCGTCCAGCCTGGGCGAATTGGAGGTTCAGACCGAGGAACAGGAAAGCATTGGCCATGATCAAACTGACCAGCGTCGAAATGGCTCCAAAACGAAAGGAGCATGTGTCCTCATCGGCTCTGGAATAATCCAACTGCCAATATGGGGTAAGGGAACCCATCCCGCCTCCAGCCAGTCCTCTTTTCACAGCAAGCATCGCATCACTCACACAAATTACGTAAACAGGCTTCGCGATGAGCTACGGCGTCTTCCAGGAGTACTTCACCAGCAATTGGTCGCTGAGCGGCAGCCGCGAGCTCACGGGCGTGATCGGCACGACCTTCAACGGCATAATCTACATCTCGATGCCCTTCCTCTTCGCCCTGTTCACGAAGCGCTGGGCGCGCTGGCGCCAGGCCGCCGCGCTGTGCGGCAGCCTCCTCACCTGTGCGAGCTTCTTGCTGTCGTCGCTCAGCACCGACGCGTGGCACCTGGTCGCGACGCAGGGGGTCCTGGCGCCGCTGGGGTGCGCGCTCGTCTTCAGCCCCGTGACGCTGTCGCTCGGGGAGTGGTTCAGCAGCACGGGAGGCGCAGGCGGTGGTACAGGAAAGAGCAACAGGGCGCTCGCGTACGGGGTCACGCTGTCGTGCAAGAACGTCGTGGGCTCGGCGTGCCCGTTCCTGTTCAGGGCGCTGCTCGACAGGTACGGCTTCCGCACGGCGGCGAGGGTGTGGGCGGCCGTCGTGGCGGGGACGGCCGTCCCGGCCATCTTCATGATCCCGGCGCACCCGTCGAGCCTCGATCATGGTCGATTGTCATCAAGCACAACGCCACGGTCGCGCAGGATCCCGTGGCACTTCCTGCGGCACAGGACCATCTACATCTACACCGCGGCCATCCTGCTGCAGAGCGCTGGGTACGGCATCCCGCAGACGTACCTGAACACCTACGCGCACGACGTGGCGGGGCTGTCGCAGGCGTCGGCGACGCTGCTGCTGACCGTCTTCAACCTCCCCGGGATCGCCTCGTCGTCCTTCTTCGGCTTCCTGTGCGACAGCCGGCGCCTCGCCCTCTCCGCGGCGACGGTGACGTCCATCCCGGCCGTGGGGTCCGCCCTCGCCGCGTTCCTGTTCTGGGGGCTCGCCTGGAGGGGGAGCATGGCCCTGCTGGTGCTCTTCTCCGTGACGTTCGGCTTCTTCGCGGGCGGCTACTCGGCGACGTGGGGCAGCGTGCTCAACGAGCTCGAGGGCGAGGCGAGGGACGGCAACGAGGCCGTCGACACGGGGATGCTCTACGGCCTCCTCAACGGCGCGAGGGGCGTCGGCTATGTCAGCGGGGGCCTGGTCGGCCTGCCCCTGCTCAGGGCTGGGGGCCAGGCGTCCATGGGGGCGTTTGGCTACGGCACGGCGTATGGGCCGCTGATTGTGTTCACGGGCCTGTCCTCTGTGCTTGGGGGCTGGGCCGTCCTGTGGAGGTGGCACAAGCTGGTGGCGTTTCTGTGAGTGATTGTGGTGGAGCGAGGCCATGTTCCTGTCGGTGAGTGTCGGGAAGCGGGATCGCGTGTCGAGATCATACAATTAATACTTGAACGCGCCGTGAAGTTGGGCCCATGGTTCCTAATTCATCACCAAATAGTTTTCAAGAAGACGGCTGCAACAGAAGATGGGTTTCACAAGCAAGCGGACGTACGGGTGGTCCTCTCACAGGCCAGCCCTACTGTGTGGACCACGCGACCCAGGTGTGATTATTCCCGGGTCTTCATTCCGCGAACCAATGCCATGCCCATCTCAGGTAGTGCGGCCATTGTGTACGAGGGTCCAAGACAGACCACGTAATAGCTTCCAGATTGGACAGCACTAGGGGCCGTGGATCGGTAGGACGGTGCGCTTGACACACACATACTCTCACTGCATGAGGGAGCGTGACGTGCAAAAAGCAACATCAGAACCGGGAACAAAGCGCGAGGGAGTCAATTTGTGCTCGTATTTCCCCGAATTCCTGTCTGGTCAGCCCAGGTCTGGCCGGTCTGGTCGCCCCAATGACACGGCTAAATATGGAAGAACGCCCGATCTGGGCACGACTGATTGGGCGAGGCAGGGACACAGGACCGCAGGGCCCCCTGTCCGCCCAGAAGCTTGTTTGCAAACATTTGCTCCACTGGGTGCAACGTTCATCGTCCAACTCCGGGGAAGTGGGCAGGTGTGGGTTGGGCAAGGGCCAGCCTGAGGTGATGGGCAGCAGAGTGGACCAACAAGACCAAGCAGACCAAGATCGGGAGATCCATCCACTCACCTCCACCCTCCCCATCAGACCCGTCTGCGCGAGGCTGTTGGTGATCGGACACGGCTTCCAGCACCGTCCGCGAACCAATGCAGCCCCTAGGAAAATTCTTCCAAGTGGTGCCCTGTTGTCAGTCTAGCCGATGCACGCTTCTGCTGGCATCAGGAGAAAGCCCCCAACCAACGGCAGGCCAGGGAAGCTCGAAGGCTCCTCGGTGCGACCCAGCACGACACCGCCACTAGTGCAGGAACAACCTGCGAGCACGCGCCCGATTGGGACGGCCTGGCTGCGCTTGTGGTGGGAGCATGGCACCATCGCACGCAGGGGGGCGCACGCCAGCAGGCGCCAACGACCTCGGCAGGCGGGAAGCACAGAGAGTGAGAGAGAGGGAATTCCATCCGTGGCACCCAGAAAACAAATCCCACTCAGACATCCAATCAGTCAGTCAGCCAGTCCACCCATGAGGCTATGACACACGCATTGTACACGTACACGAGCTCAACGCTCACGCTCATAGTCAAAACAAGCCAACAAACACCCAGCGTGTGTACTCCGTACCGTGTAGACCGTCCGATCGATCCGGGTTGTACCCCCCTCCCCCTTGTGCATCTGTCCCATCCCACTCCGTCCCATATATCCAGCCTTTGTCTCCTGTAGGAACGCTTCCCTTTGATATTACTCCTCCTGCTCGCCACCATCTTTGACATTTCTGCTCTTCCTGGCACTGGCTTCTTCCGTCCCATCAGGACAACACATTCACTCATCAACTTGTGTCCATTGCTGTAATAATCCCGACAACTTGAACTGGACGACCGATCCCTCGTCATCTTGGACTATCCCAATCCCAATAGCACCAACACTGCTACTACTCACTTCTCCTGTTACTGCTTAGCTCCTTCTTCGCATCTCCTTCTACGTCACTCAATTCCTCCTGCCGTACGCCACTGTTAATAAAAACAACCTGACGTTCTCCCACACACACTGCCTGACACGGACAGGCCTAACTCTCGTTTCTTCAACCTCTGTCCCCCTCAAGCATCACCAAGACTCATTTTGGACCTTGTGGACTAGAGTTTAGCCCCAATCACTGCCAGAATAACTTACACCCTTTATTCGAACCAGTCTCAATATTCTCGCCCTCTTTTCAAAATGCTCGGCCCATCCTCTTTGGTGGCCCTCGTCGCCGCTTCTCCTGCCTTGGCAGTGTACCAGGGCTTCAACTATGGCTCTACCTTCACCACCGGCGCGGCCAAGGTCCAGAGCGACTTTGAGGCCGAGTTTAAGACTGCCCAGGGCCTGATCTCTGCCCCTGGTGTTTTCAACTCCGCCCGCCTCTACACCACAGTCGTGAGTCTCCTCCGGTGTCTTGTTTGGTTTGACTTTTGTTTTGTTCAGTTCTGTTTACTCGCCTACTGTTTTGCAATGTCTCACTCACATGCACCGTGCGGCTGACCCCCATTCCAGCAAGGCGGCACCTCCAACAGCCCCATCCAGGCCATTCCGGCGGCGATCAGCACCAAGACCTCCCTCCTGCTGGGCCTGTGGGCCTCGGCCGGGGACGCCAACTTCGCCAACGAGATCGCCGCCCTCAAGTCCGCCATCTCCACCTACGGCTCCCAGCTCGGCGGCCTCGTCGCCGGCATCTCTGTGGGCTCTGAGGATCTCTACCGCATCTCGCCCACTGGTATCATCAACAAGGAGAACCCTGGCGTGGGCCCTGATGTTCTCGTCAGCTACATCAAGCAGGTCCGGGACGCCATCGCCGGCACGCCTCTGTCTGGGGTGCCCGTCGGTCACGTCGACACATGGACTGCTTGGGTCAACGGGTCCAACGATGCCGTGATCTCAGCATCTGACTGGCTCGGCGTCGATGCCTACCCCTACTTCCAGGTGCGTACTATCTTAGCGATGACCCATATGTATGGTCCTTTCCATAACCTCCCAACGCTGACAAACCCCTACAGACCACAATGGCGAACTCCATCTCGAACGGCGCGGCCCTCTTCAACGACGCATTCGGCCAGACCAAGGCCGCCGCCAAGGGCAAGGAGGTCTGGGTGACGGAGACTGGCTGGCCCGTCAGCGGACCCGCCGGGAACCTCGCCGAGGCCAGCACGGACAACGCAAAGACGTACTGGGACGACGTCGGCTGCGAGACCCTGTTCGGCAAGACCAACACCTGGTGGTACACGCTCCAGGACGCTGCGCCCACCACGCCCTCCCCTAGCTTTGGGGTCGTCGGCAGCACCCTGTCCACCACGCCGCTCTACGACCTCTCGTGCAACGCTTCATCCTCGTCATCGTCGGCCTCGTCGGCCTCCGGTAGCACGGCCACGGCGTCTGGCGGCGGCGCCGCGACGGGCGTGTCCTCGGCTGCTGCCACGGCCAGCGGCGCAGACGGCGGCTCCCCTGGTATCTCCGCGGGCGCCGGTAGCGTCGTGACCGTGGGCGGCACCGGTGCGGGCGGTGCTGGTGGTGCGACCGCGACCCTGCCTGGCACCCCTACGAACCCCACTGGTGCCGGCTCTGGATCGGGCGGCTCAGGAAGCGGCGGCTCTGGCTCTGGCTCTGGCTCGGGAAGCTCTGGATCTGGATCTGGATCTGGATCTGGCTCTTCTGGCGGAAACGGGACCGTTACCGGCGGCAGCGGCTCCCCATCGGCCAGCACGACCGCTGTGATCACCAACGCTGCGCCTACGAACCTCGTGTCCTTCGGCGCTGCGTTCGTCGCCCTGCTTGCCGCGTGCATGATCCTCTGAATTGTACCATAATGGGATTGTCCCTTTCTTGTTCTGGGCGGCATTATTGGACTGGGAGGCGTTGGGCACCACGATGGACCCAAGCATTGCTGGCCCCCTACCTCACTTTGTCACGCACGAGAAAAACGACTGATGGTTGACTTTTTCTGTATCCGCATAATCTTCACTAGATGATGGACAAAATAATTTGGTCACGGCCGTTGAGCCCGGGGGAAAATTAGACGAGGCTTTGCATTCGTAACGAACGAGATGGATACGTTAAAAAACACCTGTCTTTCGTCAATGTGCGATTGGCCAAGGTTTTGGAAACACGGATATTGGCCTCCTCCCGCTTGATTGGAGAGAGGCAGAATGAAAACGATAACTTTATACCTCACGGTCTTGTACCATCCACAGCTTGATTTCGTGTCAATATCTATTACCATTGACCTATGACAATTTTATGTCTGATGAAATACCTGTTGCGCGTCATCCATTCTATGCATCTATGCAACCTTACCTATGGCATGTCTATACCCCAGACTGTAAACCCAATTGGATAAATATGTTTTGGATTGTTTTGAAATTGGCCTGTTGAGATTTTACTCATCAGAATCGCCGAAGACGCCCTGCAGCTCCTTGACCTCGCCCGAGTGCTGCACCATGTCGTAGAAGGTCCCCTTCGCCCCGAAGAGCTCCTTCGGCGAGCCCATCCTGTCGGAAGACGTTAGCAATATACCCTTGAATTTCGGACGTGGATCATCGTTAAATAAATGCTGGATGCGGGAAGGGGAATTGCAAAACTCACTCCAGAACCCTCCCACCACCCATGACAACAACACGATCGTAGTCAGCAATGGTCCTCAGCCGGTGCGCGATGGTAACAAGCGTCCTGCCGCCATCCCCCGCCGACGAGGCGCCAGCGCCAGCGCCAAAGATCTCCCGCCGCAGCACCGCCTGGATCCCGTGGTCCGTCTCGTAGTCCATGGACGCGGTGGCCTCGTCCAGCAGCATCAGCTTGGACTTGCGCACCAGCGCGCGGCACAGCGACAGCACCTGCCGCTGGCCGTGCGAGAAGTTCTCGCCCCGCGCGTCGACCGCCGTCGAGGGCGAGAGACCCGCCGCCGAGGACGAGATGGCTTCTGCTGCTGGGGTGGAGAGGCCGCTCAGGAGGGGTGTGTGCTCGGTTGGTGGTGATGGTGCGGAAAGGGCGTTGGAGGTGGGGTC
This sequence comes from Diaporthe citrichinensis, assembly GCA_014872995.1. NCBI lineage: Eukaryota > Fungi > Ascomycota > Sordariomycetes > Diaporthales > Diaporthaceae > Diaporthe > Diaporthe citrichinensis. Next base: position 37,602 of record JADAZR010000052.1, on the reverse strand, counting down.
TTCTTCTTCATCTTCTTCGTCTGCTCCTTCTCCGTTCCCATTTAGCCCGCCGGGCCTGGGCCCGTCGCGATCTCGGAACTTGAAGCTCGCGATGCCCGCGCAGCTGGCCAGGGCGCCCTCGACGACCTCGGGCGCGGCCTCGCCCGCCGGGTCGAGGTTGGTGCCGACGGTGCCGTTGAAGAGCACCGCCTCCTGCGGGATGATGGTGAGCGACTGCCGGAGGCGCCGCCGCGGGACCCGCGTGATGTCCACGCCGTCGTACAGGATCTGCCCGCGGACGACGTGCGTGAAGCGCAGCAGCGACAGCACGAGCGTGCTCTTGCCGGACCCCGTGCGCCCCACCACCGCCACGCGCTCGCCCGCCGCGAACTTGAGGCTGATGTCCTTGAGGATGTCCGGCCCGTCCGGGTCGTAGCGGATCGTCACGTTGCGGAACTCGATCGCGCCCGTCGCGGGCCACGACGCCGGGACCTCTGCGGCGTGCTGGTGAGGCTGCTGCTGCTCTTGTTGTTGTTGCTGGGCGGCCGCGTCCTCGGTCTTCTCCTCGGGCTCCAGCGACGCGTACTCCCTCACGCGGTGGAAGCTCTGCAGCTCCACCTCGAGCTCGTTCGCGAGCCTCACCAGGTACAGGATCGTCGATGACAGGCCGCTCGCGTTGGTGAGCGAGAAGCCCACGAGGCCGGCCGGAATCAGGCCCACCTTTGAGATGGCGATAGCGCCTGCGCAGGACATGACCAGGGCAGTGACGAAGTCTATCCGCAGGCCGACCCAGCGATTTAGGTTGTAGTTGGTCTCATTAGCACGGTTGAATGGGCGCAACCGCTCCGCCAGCAGGTTTCCAAAACTCTTGGCTATGCCCTTCCGGGCTCGGATGATCTGGATCCCAGCCATGTCGTCATTGAACTGGGAGAAGACGGGTGACTGGGAGGAGGATACCAGTCGCTTCACAACCACAGCTGTCCGCGTGTACATTTCTCCTGCCACAAGTCCTACCACGCAGCTGAATAGACCAGGCAAGATGAATATAGGCATGATGGCAGTGACGGCGCCGAGTCGGAAGACCAGCTCGACGGCAAGCTGCTGGGTACCCTGAAGCATCCTGGAAAGTTGGTTGTCGAGGGATGCCATGTCACGAGAGAACCGATTGACAATGCGGCCGGTGGGTGTGTCCTGTGTGCTCGGTGTTAGATGAGGCGGCAGACATAGCCTATGAGGATGGACTAACCTTGTACCACGACAGCGAAACATTCATGACGCTGCGGACGAACTCAGCATGAAGCCTCTTCGCAGCCTGCCAGCCACCGTTGGCGTATATCAGAAACACCACACCGTCGACGACGAGATTTCCCACCGATATAGCCGCGTATATCCCCAAGTAATAGCTGACATCAACGGCATCTCCACTATCGACTGCGTCGACCCAGACACTTACCCACAAGGTAGTGGCTAGCAACGACGCAGTGCCAACAACGGTGCCAAGAAGAGTAAGGAAAGGATATGCAGGGCCGCCGAAGTAAGTCATGTATTGGAAGAACGACATCCTGCCGGTGTTGCCCGTTGCCTCCATCTCCTTCGCGATGTCGTCCTTCTTCGGCTTCGACGCGGTGCCAGGCTTCGCCGCCTCGCCGCCATTCACGCCATTGGTTCCGTTTCCGTTAACAGGGATGGCCGCGTCGGGCCCGTCGCCCTCGATGGCATCCTTGGCGACCTGGACCGGCTTGCGGACGACGCCGATTTGCTGCTCCTGGCTGGTGATCACACCGTTCTCCAGCACTATGTGCAGGTCGGCCTGCTCGGCAATCCACTTGACCTGGGTGACGAGGACGACCGTCCGGCCCTTCAACAGGTCACTGCAGAAGCACTGCTCCCACACGGAAGCGGTGGTCTTTGAGTCGAGCGCAGAGAAGATGTCGTCCAGGAGGAGCAGTGGTGCTTTCGAGTAGAGGGCTCGGGCGAGAGCAACACGTGCCTTTTGACCGCCCGAAAGTGCCGTCCCATTCTCTCCCACCTCCGTCTCGTCCCCGTCGGGAAGCTCTGAGAGGTCCAGGGGGAGGCAGCATGCCTCGATGACGCGTTTGTAGCGGACCTCCTCCATGGGGCTGGAAAACAAGATGTTCTCTCTTATAGACGCACTCTGAAGCCAGGCCGTTTGGGAGGAAAAGGCGACGTCGTCAGGCCGCGTCACGGCGCCTGATTCTTTGATAGTCTCCCCCAAGATCGACAGCAGCAGGGTCGTCTTTCCGCTTCCAGATGCTCCAAAGACGGTGTTCAAGCCTCCCTCGACAAAATCTATGGAGACGTCCTTCAGGGTGAAATCCGCCTTCTTGTTTCGCCTGAACGTGGCCTTCTCAATTCGGAGTGGCCCTTCCGGGTAAGTGACCAGCGGGGTGGTGTTGGTGAAATACCTGTTGAGGCGGTCGAAGGAGATCCAGGCATTGGTAACATTCTTGGAGAGATAACCGAACATGCCGATGTTGTTCCTCATCGTGGAAACAAGCGACAGAACCGTGAAAGCAACCTGCGCCGTGAGGGGCTCTTTGAGCACGCTGGTGTACAGAGTGAACATGACGACCAGAGACACCATCGGCATGAATTCTACGGCCTCGCCGAGCAGCGTGTAGAGAAGTGCGATCCTCCAGAGCACTTTCTGTTCCGCGTCTCGAGCTTTGTCGATTATCTTCGCCATGGCGTCTTCCCAAGCGAAATACTTGATGGCCCTGATCGAGCCGAGGTACTCGGAAATCAGGGATATCCGGGCGTCTTGCGTTGCCTTGACTTGACGCTGGCTCTTGCCCATCAACTGCGCGACGTATGTCGGAACAGGTATCGCGATCACGATGAGGGCGGAGCCGATGAGAGCTGGCCAGCCCAGAATCGTGTAAAGACCTATGAAGGAGAGTAGTATGCCTACAGGGGCCCCTACTCCTATAAGGACAACGTCTCGTGCCTGCCAGATCGCATCAATATCGCCGGACATCAGGTTCTGCAGCTGGCCAGCGTGGGTCGTCTTTTTCGCCGTGGCCTGCTGGCCCTCGGCGTCGTTCAGAACGTCTCCGTCCAGCTCCATCGAGGACATTGCCCGGTGGTATAGCTCTTGCGTCATGGCAGCTTTGACACGGATGATCAACCGGGTTGATGTGAAGATGTACTGCTGGAACAGGACAGTCTTGGTCATTGGGCCGACGAACAAGAGCACAAGCCAGATGACAGGGCTAAGGACCGCCTTGTCAGGGTTGGAGAGGTAGGCCAGCAGTTGATACATGGCGAAGGGTGCCACAAGCTCGACCGCGTAACAGGTGCCCGCAAAGAAGGTCATCAGAGGTATTTCCTTGCGCAAGAAACGCAGGACTGTCCACAAGGTGTCGCTGCTCTTGGCGCGGGCTTCCTGGATCTTGGAGAGAAGGTACAGGGGCTCGTCATACCATGGCAGAGGCGGCAGCTCGTCCATGTCGACTGACCTTCGGCAGCCCTTCCAGATCAGAGGAGTCAGCCACTCAAAGGTGAGGTAAAGATTCCACCAGCTGCATGTCTCCTCTGGCGCAGGGGCTATTTTCTCTGGGCCGTCCAGCAGGTCGAAGATCACCGGAGGCGGTGCCCACTCTCTGGGAGTGGTGATCGCGACGAGATTGGCAGCGGCGAGGGACGCAAGTGCACCAATAATCATGTCTCCAGGACGGTGCGTTGAATGCATCTCCAACAAGGGTAGAACCTCGGCGGAGGCTAGTAGCAGCAGAGAGGTTCCCAGGAGGAAGTTTACCTGGTGCAGGGCGGTGTGGCGCCATTGCAAGTTGCTGGCGAGCCTGGTGAGGCCGAAGACAAAGGCGCCGGCGACGAGCACGACGTTGTACCACTGCTGTGTGTCGCCCCTAACTGCGGCAATAATAATGAAGGCCAGGGCGCAGGCACGAGTGATCTGCGAGCAAAGCTCAAAACCGACTGAGATCTGGGATGCCTTTGCGTTGTGGGCGGTGATCTTGATTTTCTTTGACGCCTGGACACTGGCCAGAGTCCACAAGAAGGAGATGACCAGGATCACAACCTGGCAGTAGCCGGAGGTGGTCAAGTCCGCGACAGCTTTGATCCATGGGACGTTGGATTCGCTGTGGGCAGTAAAGTTCACGGGTCAGCAATCGGAATCCGGGTGGAAGCCAAGAACAAATTAGGGCCCGGGCCGTTGGTAAAAGTAACATCACACGGAGACAAAGCGAGCCCGGCATACCTTGACACGGAGAATGCACTCAATTTATCGACGACAGAGCCGTGGGGGCCTAGCAGTGGTACCCTGGTGGTTGTCCATCCATATTGGAAGAGAGGGACCTCGGCCATGGTGAGGATGGCGCGAGTGAGGATGATGATGGGAGAGCGAGAGAGGGAGTGGGAATGTTTGGGCCTCCCGAACTTGCAGCCATATAAGGAGCGAGTAAGATCCGTGGGTAAGGTAAGGAAAGGTATCTCGAAGAGATTGTTGGATGCAGAGTCGCCCAGGTAGCACGCATGTAAGACTGCGGCGTACGGTGCAAGTGTGAACAGGGACCTGCCCACGGACGACATCCAGGGGTCCACTTGGACGAGCTTCCTGAACGGGAACAGGAGCACTTGATAGGGACGGTGCTAGGGACTTTTGCAAGCTAAAACATAGGACTGTCAGAGGATAGTGAGGCATGAGCGGGGCAGAAACGAATTGCCGTTCCACCATACACCATCCTCCTCACCTAGCGTGCAGACGCAGGCAGGCAGCTATGTTCTGGAACAGTGATGCCTGAAATTTCAGAGAAGTAAAAGAATTGTTCTGCCTACCTGATGACAATCACTCGAGGCGGCATGATATGTCTTGAGGCAGTCGTCGACTGCAGAAGGTCAAGGCGCAGGCAGACGAGAGCATCTTCAATGCATCCAAACTTGGCAGGTATCTGCGACTCTTGATCCTTCAGACACCATGTTCTTCCGGAGATATGCCTCTTATCCAGGACAGGTCCGCCAGTCCGACGGAACCATGTGCACATAGCCTCATCCCCGCGACGGGATGTGAGACTAGGGATCATTGAGACCGGGCGAGACGGCAGGATGGTCAGCAGTAGCAAAAGATAGACAGGGATGCGAATCCTGTCAACTGGATGCAATTTTCCTCATGACTCAATGTGGCTGCAGCTATCAAAGTCGAGAGAAGGCTCTGCTCCGATATGCAAGCAGCCGCAACTCCGAGCTCCGTGTGCTGGGACGGAGTAGAGCGCTGACGGCACGGCACACTCGGCACAGGAATGCAGGCTGCCTTTGCATGCAGCAGGCACCGGCGCCGTGACAGATGACCCTAGGCCTGGGACGGGCTGGGCTGGCATGGCTGGCGGCTCTTGAGGGACCGATAGACATCAAATAAACGAGCCTAGCATGGTAGATTGGGGGCGAGACGTCGTTACAAGCATTGGCGCGGCTCCGAAAAGGCAAGGGCTTGCTGTGGCTTGAGCCGGTCCTCTGCTCGACCCGCTGCAGCTCAACGGGTTTGTGCGAGAAGCCAGAACCGTGTGTAAAAAGTCATGATTGATTGAGGACGTCTGCATGAGAGTGCGTCTGACTGCAGCTGCGCCTGAGGCTGCTTCGACCAGTGGAGTCCAAGTCGGATGGGCATTGAGATATACGTCCGTACACGATCTGAGCATGTATGGAAAGTCCCGGTTGCTGTCGATGATGCAGTATGGTGGTGGAAAGTGGGTACCCTCGGCTGAAAGGTGCTTCCAATGTTCCGACCTGCCCACCCACCGCCTGGGTGCCAGGTGGTCATAGCTTCCTTCCCATGGATCCCTTAGGAAAATTCGGCTCGTGCCTGACAGCAGAACAACAAAACAGCAAAACACCAGAGCAACAACGTTCTGCGCTTCTGCTCTACCACACCTCACCGCATCACACGGTGAGCCTTTGCAAAGAGCTCACATTCAGTGACCTCGCTTCACACAAAACGATCAGGCCTCTGCGACCGTGGCCGTCTTTGTTCACGCTCATGAGTCGATGAGGTGCTCTGTCTCTCGCACCTAGCGCCATCCAATCGGCGTTGCGTCCTTCATCATGTGCTGCACCTAGTCGACCAGTCTGAGCTTCATTGTCCACCAAGAAAATGGAGTCTCTGGATGCTACCACCACCGCTGTCGTCTCGGCTCTGTCCAGCGCTGCCGGTGCCGGTGCTGGTGCCGGTGCCGCCTCGATCAATGCGCCCAACCCGGCACTGTCCTCGGTCATGACACGCGCCAACGATGTCGTCGTCACCCACGGATCCTTCTCGTGGATAGGCCTCATCGCGAGGCTGATCCTCTGGACGCTGCAGCTGCTGTCCACCATCATCTACTTCGCCCTCAAGCTTACCACTATATCTATTCCCACTTTGCTTTTTAATCTTTTTTCCACCAGCTTGACGTTTACCATGAATGCCACGACTATGTACGCCTTCCCCCCCATCGGCCCAACTTCTTCCAGTCCTCGCCTGCTAACCTCGCCCCAGAATGATAATACTAGCGTTGATATTTTCCGGAATCAGCTGGGTTGTTCGGTACCGCTATCTGAACATGTACTCCCGGCTTCCGCCAGAGCCCCAAAGAAAGGAGCCCGAGGTCGAGCTCTTCCCTGACACACATGAGGACGGCATCAAGTCGGGCTACTCCAATTACTTGGATGAGTTCTTGAGTGCCATCAAGATCTTTGGATACTTGGAGAGGCCCGTCTTCCACGAGTTGACTCGTAGCATGCAGACAAGGAAGCTGATTGCCGGCGAGACCCTGAACCTCGAAGACGAGCAAGGCTTCTGCTTAGTTGTTGACGGCCTTGTCGAGATATTTGTCAAGTCTGCGAGAGCAGCCAGAGGTGCATCGGCCAACAGCATCGGCAGCGAGGGCTCGTGGGACTCGGTCAGTGATGCCGAAGATGGGGAGATGCACCGCCCCGGCCAGCAGCGGTATCAGCTTCTCACCGAGGTGCGGAATGGCGCCCCCATGTCCTCGCTGTTCACCATCATGTCTCTCTTCACCGAAGACGTCAAGTTACGGCATGCCGACGACGAGGCACCTATGCCTGATACCGCCGCCTCCCATGACGGACATTCCAGGTTTCCTTCGGCTGCTGGCCTCGAGAAGCCCAACGAGATACCCATCTCCTTTCCCAGTACCCCCATGTCAGAAGGTCCGCCGAGTAGTAGTCGGGGCGTTCGGCTTCAGGATCCCGCCAACCTGCAGCCTGGGACTGGCACGTTGCCGAGGGTCCCGCACATGTCCCTCGATGATGGCACTCCTCCAAACAGTCATTTCCCTCGGCATCACCAGCTTAAGACCAGGCCAGGGATCAAGCGTGTTGGGACCAGCTCGGTGCACCCAGACGTCATTGCGAGGGCATCTGTGGACACCACCATCGCCATCATCCCGGCTAGTGCCTTCCGACGCCTCATTCGCGTCTACCCCAAGGCGACATCTCACATCGTGCACTTGATCCTCTCTCGCTTCCAGCGGGTCACCCTCGCAACGGCCTTCAGCTATCTGGGCTTGGGCGGTGAAGTCCTGCAGACGGAGAAGAACATGATCAAGTACACCGTCTCTCAGCTCCCGAATCATTTGAGAGGGGACCCATTAGAGCGCCTCAAAGAGAAATTCAAACGAGAACGCGAGCGAATTGGAGAGCGAGAGGCTGGGAAAGGTATTGCACTTCACAACTCCATGGCGACAAGTCGGCGCCGAACATCCTCGACAGGCCTGCGGAAAGAAGCTGTGTTGCAAGCTATGAAAGGATCCGTGGTCACCTCAACCATATCTCACCATCAGGACCGGGGTTCAATCCATGTGCCCAGCCCGGGTGACCTTTTGGCTAACATACAGCACGCACGAGGCGGAGGGCGCTCATCACAACAACTCTCTGCTCCACGTCACGACAGCACTCGCTCTTCTGAAGCGCAGTTGAAGGAAGGGGTGTCGCCTCTGGCAGAGAGGACCTTCAACCCATTTGCAAGCCAGCGGATCTCCCTTGGCAAGAGGGAGCAAGTTGATGAGGACAACGTGTTCCGAGAATCCATTTTGGAATGCATGTTCAAGGCCATCGGCTTGGAATCAAGTGGCACGGCATCTCGGGGGACGGATTCGGTTGAAGCCTCACCGAGACTTGTTTCATACGACCAACGGCGCCACAAGGCAATCTTCTCCAACAACGCGTTCGGCTTTATGGACCCGTTTGATGCATCGGTCGACGGGGACACTGAGTCTGTGACTTCGAGTGGTCTGGCCACGCACGCGTCACCCGGTCCCCACGCTCTCGCTCAAGACATGAAGCACGAATTGGAAATCGTCTTCTTCCCGAAAGGATCTGTCCTTGTTGAGCAGGGAGAACGGAATCCTGGCTTGTACTACGTCATTGATGGCTTCCTTGACATGTGCGCTTCCTGTGAGGAAAAGCCCAGAGACATTTTGCACAGGTCTGGCGAAGGGGCGACAGACGTGTCAGATGAACCCTTCGCCCATCGCCGCACGGGAACATCCACCTCGGAGTTTTCAGCGCCTGATTTCGGACAGGGTGGCTCAGACGCCCGTAAGAAGGGCGCTGTCCGAAAGAGCGTTGCGCTGATTAAACCAGGAGGATTGGCAGGCTACGTTGGGACAGTGTCTTCCTACCGATCGTTCATTGACGTTGTTGCAAAAACAGACGTCTACGTTGGCTTCCTTCCTCGTGCGTCACTAGAAAGGATAGTGGACAAATATCCCATCGTGCTACTGACAATGGCAAAGAGGCTGACAAGTCTGTTGCCGCGTCTGATCCTTCATATTGACTTCGCCTTGGAGTGGCTATCAATCAATGCCGGTCAGGTCATATTCCACGGAGGCGACGAAAGCGACGCTATCTACCTCGTGCTAAACGGCCGGCTGCGGCTGGTTGAGGATCGCAAAGATGGCGGAGTGTCTGTGAGGGCGGAGTTCGGCCAAGGCGAGAGCGTCGGGGAGCTTGAGGTGTTGACAGAGTCTGCTCGTACTGGAACCCTCCACGCCATACGAGACACAGAAGTAGTCAAGTTTCCGCGCACGCTCTTCAACAGCCTGGCACAAGAACACCCAAGCATCACCATCAAGATCTCTAAGATGATCGCGTCGAAGATGCGTGCCTTTGTTGACGATCCTGTGGTGTCAAAGGACGGCTGGAGCCGAACGACAGTCAACAAGAGCTCGTCCACGCTCAACCTGCGGACTGTTGCTGTCCTGCCGGTGACTGCGGGAGTGCCTGTGGTTGATTTCGGGAACCGCCTCATGTCTGCACTTCAGCAAGTCGGAACTCGCAACGGCGCGACAGTCCTCAACCAATCCGCCATTCTAAACCACCTGGGAAAGCACGCCTTCAGCAGAATGGGAAAGTTGAGGTTATCTCAATACTTGGCAGATCTGGAAGAGAAGTTTGGTCTTGTCGTCTACGTTGCAGGTAAGTTTCGTGAGCGTCTTCTTGACATCGATCACATTTCAATCTGCGTAATGATGAGAAATCCACAGTCCAAAGGCCAGCCAGCCGGTGATGGTTAACATTAACTCTAATTTTTTCCTGAACACAACAAACACATATTCATTGTCAACTTTGTCCGCACTGTGTCTGACATTTGCTGACATTCTTGATGTGACCAGATACAAGCGTCAACTCAGCTTGGACCCAAACCTGCATAACGCAGGCCGACTGTATTCTGCTAGTTGGTCTAGCAGAGGGGTCACCGGAAGTCGGAGAGTATGAACGCTTCATGCTGGGCCAGAAATCCACCGCACAGAAGATCCTGGTCTTGCTGCATGCTGAGCGGTATTCTGTATCCGGTATGACAAGAGCCTGGCTGAAGAATAGGGTGTGGATCAATGGCGGACACTTCCATGTACAAATGGACATCGGACGCGAGAACCTGCCTCTTCATCCTCGGGCCAAGCGCCTTGGTCTCAACATCAAAGAGCGGGTGCAAACGTTGCAGGCTGAGATCCAGAAGTATACCTCGAGGAAGGTTCGGTACAGCCCTGTTTACGCACCGGATGCCCCATTTAAGGGTGATTTCCATCGTCTGGCAAGACGACTATGTGGGAGATCTGTTGGCCTTGTGCTTGGAGGAGGAGGAGCACGGGGAATTGCGCACGTTGGCATTATCCGAGCCATGGAGGAAGCCGGCATTCCGATCGATGTCGTTGGTGGCACGTCAATTGGCTCCTTGGTCGGTGGGCTGTATGCACGACACGCGGACGTGGTGCCCATCCTGGGACTGGCAAAGAAGTTTTCCGGTCGTATGGGCAGCAAGTGGAGGTTTGCTCTAGACCTCACCTATCCTTCGGCTTCGTACACCACTGGGCACGAGTTCAATCGGGGCATTTTCAAGATATTCGAGAAGACGCAGATCGAGGACTTTTGGTTGGAGTTCTACTGCAACACGACCAACATCAGCAAGAGCCGAGCCGAGATTCACACCAGCGGGTATGCATGGCGGTACATCCGGGCCTCCATGTCTCTTGCCGGCCTCCTTCCGCCTCTTTGTGACGAGGGGAGCATGCTCCTGGATGGCGGCTACATCGACAATCTGACGGTGTCGCACATGAAGTCACTAGGCGTGGATACCATTTTCGCCGTAGACGTTGGGTCTCTGGATGACAACACTCCCCAGTCGTTCGGCGACACGCTCTCGGGCGCGTGGGCATTCTGGAACCGGTGGAACCCGTTCTCCTCAACGCCGAACCCGCCAACACTAGCCGAGATCCAGGCGCGCCTCGCGTACGTGTCGAGCGTCGACGCCCTCGAGCGGGCGAAGAACCTGCCCGGGTGCATCTACATGCGGCCGCCCATCGATGACTACGGCACCCTCGACTTTGGCAAGTTCGACGAGATTACGCAGCTGGGCTACAAGTACGGGCAGGAGTTCCTGGAGGACCTAAGGGAGAAGGGCTTGCTGCCGCTCAAGGAGGAGAGGGAGGCCAAGGAGGCGCTGAGGAGGACAATGGCGCCCAGGAGGGCGAGCATCTAGAGCTAGAAAGAGTACCTTGCGTTCGAATTACAAACTTCGGGCTGAAGCTCCTCACACCACCACGTGTGACAGACCCTCCATCAGTGACGATGCACTTAGTAAGTCGGTTTGAAGCGTTGACGCACGTGCGGTTGCACAAGGCAGGTCAGGCGGGCACCCCACGGGCTAGCTGACTGGCTGGCCTGTCGAGCCGACTGGAGACACCCGAGACCAAAGCAAAGCTTGCATCTCGGGTCTCACGAAAATCGAGGACGTGCATCGTACCTGATCCTGCCCTCCGTCCGTCTATCTGTCTGTATTGTGTGCTTGGGGTTGTGTGTGTTTGCACACGTGTTGCGCAGCTGGGCGCAGTGATGCCAATTCGCGTCAGTCCGCCCCAAGGATGCAGCAGGAGATATCGTTGCTGATCTAGGCCTGTCCCGGGGTACGTCATCTCATTCCCGGGGCCCCTGGCAATAATATGTGGCCACAAGGCTGGGCTAGCTGGGCTAGCTAGCCGGGAGGCGGGCGCCTCAATTAACCACTGGGTGCTCTCTCACTTTCTCGTGTGAAAGAAGAACTGTGGGGTTCACCGCCCCCCGGGATTTCACACCACACACGCCTGAGGAGGCTAGACCACCCTGCCGTCATGCCGGTGACATCACTTTGTTTGAGACCAACGCAGCTCCCTCCCTCCTTCCCACCACGACACCCCCGTCCTAATTAGCGAGCGAGTTGCTGCCGGCCTAGCTCGACCTTCCTAAGGCGACGGCTGGATGGGGGGACGCCCCGATCGTTGGCCGACGCTTGTCTCTCCTTTCGAGACTAGCAGGCTGCGGTGGGGTCGGGAATCAGTTTGACAGGGCGGGATTTCTGTTTGGTCCGGCGCTGCATTTTGTCATATGGGTAAGGGAAGGGTCCCGGGGATCTGGCCATGGATTGGGGGGGGGTGGCTTTCAGTGACGATATAAGCCAAGTGGCTGCCTCTCTCCCTCCGGCCGGGCTTATTTAGTGGCACCTAGATGATGACCACATTCAACACTGGAATTTTGGAATAATACATTTTGTTCACAAATTCCATCCCACAAGATCAAAACACAGTATCTGTCTTCCTTCCCACTTTTTTGTTCCCGCTGTGTTGAACGAGTTTGTTATATTTCGCCACACAACGTCAACGGGTACATACGTCTCTCCTCACCGAAAGTCCACAGCCACATCGACTCCACTCACCTGCCCGCTCAGCTCGAGCCAAGCAACTTCTATATCTCAATTTCATCCTCACAAAAACGGAAGAAGAGAAGGGGCAACAAAGTCTAAGAGCAGGGACTAGTGCAGGACTCAAGAGAAAGAGAGACAGAGCGAGAGGGAGAGGGAGAAAACAAGCCAGAGCCAAGGGGAGGCAAAGCCGACAAAATGGTTAAGGCAAAGGACTTCCTCCCGCCGGACCCCCGGCCGTCGAAGGCCCACCCGGAGATGCGCGCACGGCGCAAGCAGCTGGAGAAGGAGCACGGGTACGGTTGGGTGCCCCCCGTGGTGCTAGGCCTGCTGGGCCTGACGCTCGCTTACGACGTGACGCGGGACGTGGAGAAGTACGAGAAGATGAAGGACGACGGCAAGGACGACCGGGCGCGAGACCGGCAGCGGGATGAGGATGAGGGCGACGAGGAGACGCGGCGGCGGAGGCGGCGCGAGAGGAGGCGCGAGGAGCTGCGGTCGCGGTCGCAGCACCACGGGCAGCGCGGCGGGGGCGCGAGCGACTTTGATTCGTGGGACAGCCGGGACGACGAGGGCAGGGGAGGAGGAAGTGAACGGAGCAGGAGGGATAAGGAGCGGGATGGTGGCTTGAGCAGGGCGGATCGGCTGGAGAAGGGCGAGGGCGGGCCGTGGGACCAAGACCGGGAGCGAGAGAGGGACCGGCGGAGGGGCAGCGTGAATGATCCGGATGATTACTATGACGAGGACAGGCCTAGGCGTCGTGGGAGGGATGGTGGTGATGATGAACACTATGATTATGAAAGGGGCAGAAGGGCGATTGGGGAGCGGAGGGGACGACCTAGAATGAGGAGGCACTCGAGTGACTGGTGAGGTAGTAGGTAATGTTGGTAGACTGCCAGTATGAAATATCATCGATCTCTCCTGAACAAACTTGAACACATGTCAGACTCATTACTTCGTCTCTTATTCATGACAATATCAAGTAACATCTCGCTACAGCTCGAGCGCTGAGACTGGGACTCTGGTCTGCTATAAGCCAACCACCAGCCAGTCATGTTATACCGCTGACTCGCAGCGTCTGTCGCATGTATTATAATAGCATGCCAGTCTCATTTGTTCCGTACGATGAATCCCATACTTGCGGGCACGAAATGACTCGCAGCTAAAAACGCGGTCCCCAGAGCGGGTTTGCGGCCCCTTTATTGATTCGGCGGCCCTGGAACTGATTCGGTCGTGGTGGTGGGGAGGTATTTCGCACGGAAAACAAGTTCGGCCCGAGTGTCTAGAGACTGACTGGTGCCTCACGAGATGTTCAATCCATATGTATAAGACCACAAGCAACTCACAGGCATTCGAACAAAATGCCAATATCTTTTTACTCCTACTCGCGTGTGACGAACAAGCAGCCTTTCTCAACCAGCAACCAGCAACATGCGTCTCACGTGGCTCCTCCTCACCGTGCAGGCGGCCGTCCCCGCCCACGCCCAGTGTGACGACCTCTTCATCAGCCAGGGCGGGTCCGCGTTCGGCAACTGCCTCAACTGGTGCTTCGACACGAACCAGAGCCAGCCGCAGTCGGTGGTCGACAATTGCCGCAAGGAGAAGTGCGGCGACTGTCCTCATTAAGGAGGTGAGAAGTAGAGGAACTTGTTCGAGGTAACTGGTGAGCGCGTTAAGAGTCTTGATCGAGCGAGGTGATGCTTACTGATGATCATGGGTGATTAGCCGTGCAATTTTCTTTTCATGGAGAGTCGCACTCCACACGGATCAGCTCGACATGTTGGATCAACCAGGACTGGCACACCACATTACGGAGTGGCACAAGAAAAATGCCTTGAAGATACCTTTTAGACGAGCTGAGCGGGATCGGCAACGTCATCTGCCCATGATTCCTTGACGACTTGACGGATGCGACTAGATTCTAATTGGTGCTACCTGGAGCCACTACAACCTTGTAGCAGAGGTTCCCATATCGCTGGAATGCCTTCATCCTCATTCTCTTAGACGAAATAGCGGAATAGAGGGCTAATTAGATGCCCTAACTTAAACATCTTCAATAACTTCCATCTATCCATATTTAACATATCATGGAAATTACACACATTCCTTGTTACTACCTCTTATCATCTGTAAAGCGCTTTACGAGTGGCAGAAGAGCTAGTATCTTGTTTGTATGTAAAGAAATGAGAAAAAAGCCGTTGACCAGCCAAGTCGGGACATACCTTCCGGCAAGACTTCGAATACTTTTCAAATTTAGCTTGTTTGTTTTCAGTTCCTCAGACTTTCTTCAGCCCTTCGTGACCACTTGAAAACCAAGGATGGTCCAGAACTTCACGTGCTGTCAGCCTCTTCGCAGGATCAAAATTTGTCAACCGGCCAATTCAGTCAGTCCTTCAGTCCTTCGTCGACACAACTTCTCCTCCGCCTGAGCATTCAGCATGCCATCTCCTGAGAAATCTCAATGGTCATGTTGTTGATTGTGACCTGCCCTATAGCAGCATTATCACTCAGGTCCAGCACGACGTAGTCATCAAACGTGACGTTGCGTTGGCTATCGCCAGATACCGTCGTATCAGCAGTAATGACATCTGTCCTCGTCCATGGAGCAGAAACTCCAGCTTCGAAAAAGGTAGGAGGCGGCGCTTCGCCACTGGTGATGCCCGGGATGGCATAGTTGGCTGTGAGGTTCCCGCTTAACCCCGGGCTCAGATCCTCGTGTCCGTTGTAGACCGCATTGATGACGGCGCTGGTGCAGCCGGCCGGGTACAGCAGGGTGAACAGGAGGTCGCAGGGCATCCGGGGGCTGGTAGGCGGGACGCTTCCGAAGCCGAAAGAGACGGTGATGGATTTTTGGTCAGGACTGACGGTAGTTGTTACGCTTCCTGGGGCACATCCGCTGCCCTCGTAGTGCTGAAGCTCAACTATTCGGATGGAATCTGATTGTCGGGTGGCATGGGCCTGATAGCCAAGGGCCGTAGCCGAAAGCATGAACAATCGAAGGAGAAGGTGCATGTTAGCTGCAGCAAACTTTGATTTAGCTGGATTGGTTTTGTTAAGATCCCCTGGGACTTTATTTATTCGAGGTGATGATCAAGGGTCAAGGAGGGGAGTTTGAGTAGAATGGTTCGCAACGGCACTCAAATACTTAACCTCATAATCTTCCTGTGTCTGCCTGTTCCAACACTGCTCCAAGCAACCCAGTCGGAAACATTTGGTAACCGTGCTTACTACCAAGGGCGACTGCGTATGGTCAAGAGTTGATGTGATGTGAGAAACCGACCAAACGAATCAGAATGTGTTGCTCTTCAGGACAGAAAACAGTCAGCCAACAGAAATCCTGCAGGAAGTCTATCAGAGGTCATATTCTTACGATGTAGACCTGTGCCAAGCTCTCGTCATGCGAGACGGAGCGGGTGGTAGTCTATGGTTGGACAAGTTCACTTCGGCTGACTTGCTGAGTTTCATGGATACACCCCTGTGTAGCTGAATGTCAGCCCAACTCGTCTCAGGAAAATCACTAAAGCCTCAGTTGTCAGGGTTTGCGACCGGTTGTATTTCTCTAGAGCTCACGAGGCATTGCCTTAGTCCGGTTAGATTGGTGGTCCCAAACCGCACCACGTCGCCTCGTAGCTCTCGCAAGCTTCATCACGTACCATCTGCTTCGTCGCTTTTATTGCATTGCACGCGTTCCACAATAACATGTCGTTGCTGGAGATATGGCCTCTCCCCCCTAAAGAGTTCGAGCACGTAAGCTTCGCACTGCAGCCTAGTAACCAGTCACTCAGCCCCCTCCAATACCAGTCACCGTAGTGCGGCATGCAGACGCCGCATACTAGTATTGCATCGCTTTGCGTTTAGATATGAGAACGGATATTCGCACACGTAAAAAAGGAGGGTACACCCGTACATCACTTACGCCATAGCTGCAGCAAACGAAAGTACACCATCAGCCAGGCCTACTTCGCACACCCACAACCAATACCCACATACCCAACCCAACACCCACACACCTAATACCAACACACCCAATTTACATAGCTAATATGCTTAGGGCTAATCAGCTATATCAATTGAGTATATATATTAGGTGTTAGGTGTATGAACTGGGCGTGGGTTTTGGGTGTGCGAATTCTCACATGGTTTAGTGCTGGCGATGTACCGGTGTACCCTCCGTTTTCGCAGGTATGAATCTCTGATTTTTTAGATATTGTGGCTGCCTCAGGAATGTATTCAAAAGCTGGAAAGAACTATGCGTCCTATTTAGGTAGGAAATCACGCCAACCTTGAGTGTCGCTTTGGTGAAGAAGTATAAACCAGATTGGGTATAAGATATGTAGGTAGCTAGTGACTGCTAGCTTTGGTCAGCTGGAGGTATACTGTAGGGCGAGATAGTCCTGGTACGCATGAAGGCGCTCAGATTGCTATTGTGGCGCTGCCCCCTTAGCCAGGGGCTATAGTATGCACGACTGTCTGATTACTGTCAGGCAGTTGGGAAAGGTACTTCGAGGCTCGCTGACTAGGTACTGCTCAGGACCCACGAGGCTGCTACTGCAGTGCGGCGCGGTAGACTTAGAGAATCACGAAAGCGGCATCGCGGACTGCGTCATAGGTATTACAATACTAAGAGTTGTGAGGCAGGTCGCTGTCCTTGCAGAAATCCTGGTACATTACTGGGTAATAGAGCTCTGTTCTCGTTCTTGCGCCCGTGGGAGAGTCGGTGGAAATTCCTCGGCTCGGTATCTCGACATAGAAGTAGCCGTGGATCAGAACAATGTGGCATTTGGCGTTAAATTATCTTGTCTGAAGGAGCTTAGGGGTTCTCGCCTCGTCCTTCTGGAAGGTGTGCTCAAATTTGCGGTATGTGCCTGCTTTCTTGAAGACTTTATGGACGCGCTGCTGCCGTGATCGGAGGTACAGATCCAATTGCATGGTGGTGTCTATTTTCAAGGCTGTTGAAGGATATGTATTAATCGATCCTGTCCGCGAATATCGGGATGTACTTGGTCTGAGGTCTGGCCATGTCATAGTCGCGGTGAGTATTGATATCAAAGGCGCAGAAGGTTGTTGTCAATAAGCAATGGGAGTATGTGGTTCCGTTATACCGGTTGATTTCGAGTCTGTGCTGGAGGCATTAATCCAACAGTAGCTCTGTGACAGGCTGAAATATAAGGTATAAAGTAGGTTTAGGGCCTTCACGTCCCCATTCCCGCCGCACCGACGCTCCCAACTCATTGAGACGCTAGAAAATACCATGGGTTTAGTAATGGATGGGAAATAAATTTCAGAAACAGAAGAACCTCATTCCTTGAAGCAGCTAAACCATTCGAAAGCGACTAACTCGAACACTCCCATCATTGTTTCCCATACGGTCCAACGATTCGGGCATGAGCGTCTTATCCCAGATCTTGGATTGATCCCCCGAGAGGTGGGTGCTTGTTCCAAGCTCGTGGCCATCAAAGAAGTCCATTGTCCCCAATAGCGGCCTTAGACTGCAGCCTGGCCTCATTCAGTGAAATCACTTACTTCCGATTGCTGCGTCGCCAGTCGACAGAGGCGGCCAGCTGGGAAGACTCACCAATCCAACCAACCGCCGTTTTCAAACAACGTGACCGGGAAGAGAGGCCATCTCGTAGTTCCGATATGCCTGCGTTGTCTCCTTTTCAGACTTCTGATTAGACAAGATGGACTCTTGTTCGCTCCCAGGCCGCCCCAACCTCACCCCAGCGTTCTGGCTCGAGGATTGGATCGGATGGATATTCGCGGTCATACTCATCAAACCGCCACGAATTAGGTTCGCAAACCCCCAGACGTTTGTAGCAGTCAAATCCTAATTGGCCTACTTCGCCAAGTCTTTCCAAAAGCAACGCCTGATGAGAGGTCGAAGATTCTGGATCACCATGACATATGAGAAGGTTGAATATTTGCCGCCGAGCTATGCGCTCTTTCAATCCGTCTAAGTTTTGATCCTCATCCCATTCCACTTTCCATCTTCTGGCATCCCCATTCTTCGGGACCGTCAGGAGCTTCAGCATGGCGACGGACTCGAGGTCTTTCACTGAATCATCGCAGCTGACAACGCACAAAGGGCCTTCTAGATGTATCCACGCATCGAGAACGGTAGAGTAAGAATCAGGCGGGTTGTAACGACAAAAATAAGATACTACGTAGGTATCAAGGATTTCGTTAGGGTAGCGTGGGAAATAGATCTGCTCATTGACGGAAGCCCATGACCACGAAGGGTTTTCAATATTGCGCTTGTTAGTGGTGGAGTCACCGCCCGACCTCCACAAGAGTGCAAGTGGCAAGTCTTCCGCCCAAAGCCCCGCCAGATAATGCCCGTGATATGTTTCTGCATACCACTTCGCGATGCCAGCCAAGGCAGGTAGCTTATCTGAGAGTTTCGTGATGCCTCTGGATGTATATTCTGCCAGTATGGAGACCCATGTGAAGTCATCACGGCCCAGGGCTTCAGGAGTTCGTTGACGGCGCACTTTGACCATGGATCTGGGGTTGAGCTCGTTTGCGTAACCTCCTAGACAGTCCCACAAGGTGAATTGACTTATGTGCAGGACACGAGGGGAAAGCAACCATTCCTGAAACGTCCACGCCCGGCCCATCCAGGTACTTATGTCCGTGGGTATGCCCATTTCCAAATCGGACAAAAATGAAATAAAAAAACCCTTTGGGAAATGAATTGCATCAAACGCCCACAACCACAACACGTAACGTTTCCCGGAGTGGTCCATCACGGGGAGACTGGCGCCGGGTATGCCCAATGCAAGTAATGGGTTGCCTTCTTCCCGCTTGGATATAAAACTCTCCGAAGAGTGCAAACATATCGGGGTCGCTATCGTCAAAGTCGCATTGCTATAGATACGGCTCATTTGGGCAGCTTGGTTCATCCAGTCGTCCTTGTCGTCCTGTATAATGCAGAGAGAATCGATCCATATGTACCAGAATTCCAGCTTTGAGCAAAGAAGGATGGCATCTCTAATCGTCTTTGGCAATTGATCCAAAGTAATGTTCTCAAGGTGCTGAGAAATGTTGCTAGTCATCGTTCCGGGGTTTTCCGTGTTACCCCAGCAGTAAGAAAGGCACACGTAGGGCACGTGCTTGTTCTGAAGCTTGTGAGTCTCGACAAGTCGGACATGTTGAGAACCTTCTTCGTCGATGGGTGAGATCTCTATTAGGCGATCCGGTAGAGGCTGCAGGGACCCTTTTCCCAAATCATTGCAACATCTATGCTGATCTCGACATCCGTCCAGCCATTGGCGTACTAGGCGAATGTGTGGCTCGGAGAGGACATGTTTAGATGGGCGATGATCAAGTGCCGGATCAACATCATCAACTTTCCGATATTAGACTTGACAAAATAACTGAGAACAAGTGAATTCGCACTCACCTGGACTGGCGAGGAATGATATTTCGCTTTCCAAGTGGCCACTGTGGGAAGACTCGGTAGACTTGCAGTAGACGTCCAGTTTAGCCTCTTGAACAAATTCATCATCAAGCCTCTTCTCCTTGAAAGTGAGACAAAGCCGCCCCTCGCCATGTTCCTCGGGACTTATTGACGCCATTATTACCCAGTCTGACCCAGTGTTATCGCGTACCTCAACATGCATCTGCAGAGCAGAATCCAAGTTGGGATCACTTTCGTCTTCATCAAGAACTGCAAACTGCGCTCGATCACCACTACTTTGCAGTCTTTGCAGCCTCTGGGCTTCCGATTCCTGAGCCTGCTCCAGGAATTCATCGAAGTTTTTGTTGTTTGAGCGCAAACTGTGCAATAGCACATGACATGACCGACAATGACCATGTTCTGCGGACTTTTGAAGCATAGCGAGATTCGGGTAGTGCATGTAGACAAAATAGTCGTAACCACGAAAGTCGCTCGGCCGGTACTCCTCCTCGTCTGAAAACCACTCGCGTGCATCTTCATTTGCCTCTTCATCTGAAGACCTGTGCTGGTCCTCCTCTTCCCCTGAAGACCCCTCAGATGTATCTTCATTTGCCCCTTCACCTAAGATCTCTTCATCTGAAGACCAATGTAATTCCTCCTCTTCATCCGAGGGCCCCTTAGATACATCGTCGTCTGCCTCTTCATTCAAAGGATCTGTAGCTGTCTGTGCATTTTCTTCTGAAGAATCCGAAGCTGTGTCTTGATTGTAAGATGAGCCTTTAGATTCCCACAAATTTCTTCCGATTTGGTGTAGGCGAAACCGCCGACGGTGACCTTCCTGGAATATCCCCTGGCATACTTTGCATATCGATGATGGTGCGCTGTCCATTGCTTCTGGCTGTGTCTCCTTTGTCGAAGTTGCAATCGTGGAGGGAGAGAACTCAGGCATGAAAGAGGGGGGGAAACGCGACAGCAGCTTTTTTTTTTGACGACAGGAATGCTTACGCCGATTATATAAGGCTTACGCACTTACCCTCCTTTTTCTACCTAATTCGTTGAGCGATCCACTCGTGCCCAGGTGATTCGGTGCAGCTCCCTTTATCAAGACTCGGATAGTGCTTAAGAAGGCTAGCTGGCCTGACTTGGCTGCAGGTCTTATGTGGACCTGGAGCCTTGGCCGTTCTCCCCGTCAGATATGTCACGGAATTATCCGTAATTCCCCTTGAACTGAGGCCTAGCTGCTGATACTGTAGCCCCGTCAAACGTTTCTGAGGTTGACCCTAGGCACGCCCCTAAAAAGGGGGGAAAGAGCTGACAGTAAGAATGGGAACAGCTGTTAAAGAATAGGGCGAATGTGCGCGATACGCCAGGGGAGGCTGGTGATGATGCAAGGCTGTCAAAATCCCAATTAGATGTGGAGCGCAGATACATCATATACGTATATATCAGAAATCGCGGATCAACATGAATCACGCTTGCTTTATTATTTTCGGGCTACCTGTGCCTCTGTCTGTTCTTTTGAGGCGAGCACTCTAGATGTAAGAACAGAGACCGTGCAACCAGATTCTAGGATCTCAGAGTTGGTTCCAAAGAGTTCCAAAAAGAAAACATCTACTATCTAGCAACACGTTTTTGTCTACTCCCCCTTGACCACCCTCTCAGCCGTAGCCAGAATCAGCTCATACGCCGCCTTGACGTGCTCCTCCTCGGTCGTGATGTTGCCCGTCATGACCCTGATGGCGAACTTGCCCTCGAGCACCGTGCTCGTCACCCACAGCTTGCCAGACCTGTTGATCTCCTCGTACAGCGCCCTCGTGAGCTCGCTCTTCCTCTCCTCGCTCTCCACACCCGCGGGAGCCAGCCGGAACACGGTCAGCGCGAACGCCGGGCCCGTGATGATCTCAAACAGCTCCGGCCTCGCGCGCAGCCAACCCGCGAACAGCTCGCCCTGCGCGACGCCGCGGCGGATGTACCCCTGCAAGCCCGCCACGCCGTAGCTGCGCAGCACGAACCAGACCTTGAGGGAGCGGAAGCGCCGGCCCAGCGGGATCTGCCAGTTGCGGTAGTCGGTGACGAGCCCGCCGTCGCTGTACGTGTTGCGGTAGACGTGCAGCTCGGAGCCGAGCGCCTCCTCGAGCCAGGCGCGGTTGGCCACGAAGACGCACGAGGCGTCGAAGTTGGTCAGCAGCCACTTGTGCATGTTGAAGTTGAAGGAGTGGAAGTGCGCGAGGTGGTGCACGCCTACCGACTCCTGCGCCTCGGGGGTCACGAGGGCGGAGCCTGCGTATGCGGCGTCGATGTGCACCCAGACCTCGCCCTTCCTCGCGGACGGGGCTACTGCGCCGTTGCTCTCACCGTTCGTGGCTGCTCCGTTGGTGGTGGTTGTCCCGCTGAACTTGGCCAGGGTGTCGACGATGGCGCCGAAGTCGTCCACGGCGCACGTGTCGGTGGTGCCGAGCGTGGCTGTCATGAAGAAGGGCTCCAGGCCCTTGGCCCTCAACGCCTCGAGCGTCGCCTTGAGGGCCTCACCCGTCATGGCGAAGTTGGACGCGGAGGAGGTGGGCACCTCGGCGTAGCGCACGCCGAGGATCCTGGCGGCCTTCTTGGTGGACGAGTGGGCGGCGGCGCTGCCCAGGGCGACGAGCCTGCTGCGCTTGCGCATATCGAGGTCCTCGAGCTCCTCCTCGGTGACTGTCCCGGAGGCGGGGAGGGTGTCGCGCAGGTACTTCTCGCGTGCGGCGACCATCATGGTCAGGACGGCCTCACTAGCTGAGCCCTGGATGACGCCGCCGCCGCGGGAGGGGCCGGTGGAGTGGTAGACCTGCGGGAGCCCCAGGACCTGGGCGACCCAGTCGAGCACGATGGTCTCGAGCTCTGTGACGGCGGGCGAGCAGATCCAGTTGAAGCAGGCGCCGGTGAAGGCGGCCGAGTAGAGCTCGCCCAGCAGCGAGGGGTACGAGGCAGGGCAGGGGAAGAAGGCGAAGAAGTTGGGCGACTGCCAGTGCGTCAGCCCCGGGACGATCTTGCTGTCGATGTCCTTGCGGATCACGTCCCAGGACTCGCCCTCCTTGGGCGGCGACTCGGGCAGCACCTTGCGCAGGTAGCCCGGCTCGACCTGCGAGACGACGCTGTGGTCTGTGATGTTCTCATAGTAGTCGACGACTGCGGTACGTGTCAGTGAATCAGTCGGTCGTTCCAGGTCCAAAGCCAGGAGTACGTGACGGCGCCCTTGGGGAAGGTGGACTCACTGTGGTCGATCGAAGCCTTGGCGGCGTCCTTGAACTGCCGGCTGTCCATCTTGGTCGTGTGAGTGTGGTGTATGTCAGGTCCAGAATTCTGCTCGAGGCGCACCGTAGTCTGCTGGCTTTGAGAGGCTGTCGGTGAGTGTTGCCGCAGGCGAGACTTGCTTGTTGGTGAGCACGGGCAGTCTGAAGCGAACCCAGCCCTTTATTCTATGATGCAGGCTCAAGATATCTATCAATCTCTGGAGAGTGACTCCCTTCTCGTGCGCAATAGAGCAAGAAATGACACCGACGACTGCTCCGTTCCCATCCCTTTGCCCTGATGCGGCAGGTAAAGTGAGAGCACTAGCGCCCGTACGACCTACGACCTCACGGCGTTAGGTGCTACTGGGGGCCTAGGCGAACTGTTAGAGGCCGGGCCGAGTGGGTTTGACTCACCTAAGAGGCCCACCTGCCGCCGCCCCGGCTTCCGGTGCCGGACCCGTCGTGGGGGATTTTTGGGGGCCGCGGTGTGTCCCTCGGAACTGCAGACACACCCAATACTTGAGAAACATAAACAATGTGAAGAGAGGCAATAGTGCTAAGTCAGCACTTGAGAATAGAATTTACAGGCCTCCTTGACCACTTTTGTACAATATATAATGAGTTTTGAAATGGCTCTTCTCAATTGTCACCTGGTTAATCGACTGAACCACAACACATAAGAAACCGAAAACCGACTGGGAAACCGTCTGCGACCTTAACCCCGACAAAATGGAAATCGCCGAAGACAAAGTGGAGCCTGCCGAGGACGACCCCGAAACCGTTGACGACGACTTCGAATCCTACACCATCTCTGAGACCCCGTGGGGGTCCACGATCACGCGCATCGACAGCAGTGTGGTGATGAAGACCAGCCCGCGCTGCCATCGCGGCGAGTTTGCCGCGATGAAATACGTTGCTGAGCATACACACTCGGTACCCATCCCCACTGCACACTTTGCTCAATGGGACCTCCCAGGCGGACATGGCCGGATCATAATGGACTATGTGCCTGGCAAGACGCTTCACGACGTCTGGCCCACCCTACCATCCGACCGCAAGGAACGTGTATGCAGGGATACCTGGGAGATCATTCAAACGCTTCGGGCAATCCCACGGCCAGAAGGGCTGCCCAGTCTCTATACTACTGTCGACGGGTCGGAGCTGTATCAGCCGCCCTTCACGGGCTATTCCAACGAGGCAGTACCGCTTATTGAGAGTGATGAGGACTTCCGGCAGGTCATACTCCGAAATTACGTTGAGCGTAACGGGCTCTCCTATGCCGATGGCCAGGAGGTGCTGGACAAGTTTCCACGTAGTACGGCCTCTGTCTTCACTCACGGGGACATCAAACCGAAGAATACCATCGTGGACGAAGAGGGGAAGATTCTGACTCTGCTGGACTGGGAGATGGCGGGGTTTTTGCCTGACTATTGGGAGAGCGTGGGCATGTTCTCGCGAGTTCTTGAGGACCAGATGGAGTGGGCGGAGGTCATGCAGAGGACACGGCCCCATAACTGGGATTTTGATGTCACTTGGGTGACGAAAGCAAGGCGGGTTCTGCTCTGAGAGGGGAGTGCAGAACTCGGCAGCGATGATGAAGCTGTCACCTTTCGGAAGTGGAGGAAATGAGCTTCAGCATAATGTACAATAGCCTCTCAAGCTGAATACACTGCATATTCAAGTCAATAAGTTCATAAGAGGGCTCATCTTAATATGTAATATAATATTAATTGTATGCCACTTTTCCGCTTGGCCTTCTTATCTGCGGGCCTCCCTCTGTAGCATCGTCGTTGATGCCACTCGGATACACCGCAATGGTCGAGGGTTTTGGTCACGTCGACTTCCAATACTACATCTGTGTTCAGCTCCGCCCATCTTCCAGAGCCCTCAAGAGCTATCGAGGCAGAGATATTAAACACAGAAGGAGGAAGCCATGCTCTAGATATATCGTCCAACCTTGGGCCTGGTTCCACTCTCGTTCATTTTCTGTTTGGTAAGTCCTATATGGAGGTTTTCCATCGGCCCTGATCCGGCGCTGCGAAGAAAAGATGCGACTGACCTTTAGTAGCGATAGTAATTGACTTCACCCTCTGAGAAAGGTTCACCGGCCATTTGATTCAGCTGCAGACTGGCCAAGAACAAAGATATCTTCACTATTTTGGTTTCATGACTGAGACGGTGATGTCCTCCGAGGAGTACAAATACATGCTCTGGGTCAACCATGATATTAGAGTTATTTCCCGAGATCACAGCAATTATTTCGTTCAGGATAATCCAATCACAAGTGCCATATCTCAAGCTAAATCTGCATCTATTTCTAACACGGAGTCACCCCGGTCGGCAAGGAAAAGGTGCTAAAGTAGAGCAAGTTCGACTCAGTACAGGGACTCAAGAGCCTGGCCTTGTGCTTAGTTGCCCACCCGGGTGCCGTGCTTTTGGTCAGGTGTCTTCAGGCAGTAGCAGCCAAACACGCGAAAGACTGCAAGTGCGGGACCGTCGAGGAGCGGCGTGCCCTGGTGCTGGAATTCGTTGCAGGAAGGAGCCTGAGCGCCATCGCTGCGAACAAGATGCTGGCCAACACAGAAAGTGCGTGCTTCCCACGGCTGATAAATACAAATGGGAATGATGCAGACAGAACGCCGCCTTCCATTCTCCCTCCATCCTCCTTCCACCTCCAGTCCCCAACCACAGCACAGCAAACCTGCTGCATTAATCAGATCAGCCCAAGTCCATCCCATTCAAGCCGCTCAACAAAACAGATCCACATCCTCAAACTCGACATCCCATCCGAAGAGCTGCTCTTCAAGGGGCTTCGACCTGCCTAGTGCCCACATCCTAGCTGCAATCAGCTCTGTTCTGCTACTCTCCATCACCTCTTGGCCAAACTCTACTCAGGGTACTCGAAACCCACGTCGACAGATCAAATGGCGTGTCCGTTGTGCCGAGTCCGGGCTTGGTCCAGGCGTAAACTACAATCCAGCAGCAAGCCACGGCCACGCAACACTACACTCGCGCCTGTTGTCCCTCGCGAAGGAAGAGATCATGAGCCGCCGCCGCCATATCAGAGTCCTTGTCCGAAACCCAAGGCAGGGAGCGAAACTCTCGAGCCTCTTCAAAACCCAGTGGATCTGCATATGCCGTCTCCACCCCCACCATGGCCCAGGCTGAGGTTAGCTGCCGATGCTGCCGCCTACTGTGCCACTCTTGGAATGCTCCACGCCCTCGAGGGAGAGCGGCCTGAAGTGGTCGCCCGCCGCGCCGTCCGAGCGATTGCTGTGGCTATCTCTACCTCACGGTCCTACGCTGCTTTTGTTGCTGCTACCGCCGCGGCTGAAAGTGTCGCTTCGATCGTGGCAGAAGACCATATTGGTTGTGGCGACTGGCCACCTGAATTGGTTGCCCACCGCGTCCGAAATGACGCTCATAATGCTCTGGACAAAGTCTTGGGTCCCAATGCTGCGGGCCGACCCTTGGTTTTCGACGACGACGAGTTTCACTTGTCTAGGTCACGGCGGAGAAGCCCATTTCCCGCCGGTGGCATCGGTTCCTTCAAATCTAGTCCCGCACCTCCAAACGCGGTGTTAGACATGACGAACCTCGCCATGTCCTTCTGTCTACAAGCCATCTGAGCACGTTTCCCTCTCCAGTATGCACAAGAACTTCTCTTGCTACCGATGCTACCACTGATGCTACGATCAACAACTGGCTCTTCTACCCGACGGAGACGCCACAATCCTCCGGATCATGGTAGCAACAAGCACTCTCATCTAATCACAACAATGACAAATCAGCAATCTAGCGTCCCAAGTCCGGGACATCTGGTCGTCCACATGAAACCGTACATTTGCTGGGCCAAGTTGCGACTGATCATTCACAGCAACTCGTCGTCTGTACCAGCTCATTACATCAATTATCTGGTCAGTACTCAAGCCTATCCTTGCTGTCAATGTGCGTACCTGGATATGAGCGTGCGCCATCTACGATGTTTTGTGTTCGTGGCCTCTTTGCATCTTTTTCAAGGCTCTTCGACCAGGCTTCGTACTCCTTTACAATTCTACTTTTTATTTCTTGGTATAATTCAAACCAACTTTCAACCGAAAACGCATGCAACTATGCCCGGCACAGCCAATATCGATTTAGCCGTTGAGAGCTGTCTGAGCGGTAGAACCAAGTGTTGAAGACAGGTTCATCTGTATCATATTCATTCTTGTCTCGTTCTGCAACTCATCTAGGAACCTCGGGCTATCTCGCTCTGCCGGATAGCTGGTCCAAGTGGTCCCGGCGTCCCTTTCAAGTCATCCATTCCAGAAAAGGCAAGATTATCTCGGACAAGGCAACGTGTCCATATCAAAGTGGCCCATCAACAGTCGTCCGTTTCAGGTGGACGGTTTCGAAATCAGAACTCGTTCCCAGAAAAAAGAATTGCGTCGTAGAGCTGCGTAGTCATCTTCTCCTAGACCCTTGTGGCCTACGGCAAGGGAGACGGTCGAAATCCGCGTCCAGAACAAAAGCATGTCACCAGACCACTCTGCTTCGGCGCTAAGGCGGAATAAATAAGGACGTCTGATTTTACTTTTCGAATTGTGTCATCACGAAGCACAAACGCATAATGCAAGATTCCTTTGCATAAGCGAGACAGACACACGGAACTTGTATAAACGCCCCACACCCATCTCAGAGAGGAACAGCACAAACACAGACACAGATACAATTCAGACGGCCGTGAGACCACTTCTTAAACTAGCAAAGGTTGGAGTGGTTCTAAGAATTATGAAGTGGTCGAAAGTGGCGGCGGCAGATTCCTGATAGGCCACAAGACGACCAGCACTGTCTACTCGGCCTACCACCCGCGCGTTTCCGAATTGGATGTGGCGCGGATAATGCGGGATATGCCAGAAGAAGAGGAGGTATCTTGGAACTTAGGCATCTTGCTACACCGTGTTGATAGCGCACCTTAAGGGCTTTCTAACGAAGGATGACACGAGTATATGCTAATTCAGACCTACATAAGCTTGAGAACAGGACCAAGACGCTTCGCGAGGAGACCCTGGCCAGGCACCCCAGCCTTGTGTTAGCATCCAGGGCGCAGGAACCACTGTTTGATTAGTACCGCGAGGTCGAGTCTGAGCGCCGGAAGGCCAGAAATAGCGTCCGCATTCTCTGACTTGGAGTTCCTCGAGCTTGGCGACTAGAACACAGGACATTGTCGAGTCAGTAGACTTAACCACCGCAGTTTCGGGGTGACAACTACTACCGGAGCATCACAAGACGCAGAACTGACAAGAGGATCAAATTGGATCACCGCAAAAAAGGATCCCCAGGTGATCAGTCCTAGAAAGGTCGGCATCGCTGGTGAGCGCACAGAACCTGTGTCCCCGCTGCATTTGGGAGTGGGAGGAGTTGCTTCTTACCACGCCAGTGACCACTTGGACCCTGATGAGTTCCGCCCATCCACCACGGTGAGATGAGAAGCTTCGGATGGGGAAAGGGCCTTGGGGCTCGGCCCGTCCCCGCCTCGGGGCAGCAGCCGCTCCAGCAAAGCCAGCGCCGTCTTCGCCGTCTGTCGTCGTCATCATCGTCATTTATTCTTTTTCTTTTCCTGTTCAAGAACGGATATTCACACCTGCAAAAACAGAGGGTATACCCATATATCGCTAGCGCTAAACCAACACCCACCGGGCACGCCCAACTCACACACCTGATACCTACACCTAACACCCACCCCTAATTAGCATATCCAATTAGCCCTAGGTGTATAAATTAGCTGCAAATTGGGTGTGTGAATTAGGTGTATAGGTCTTAGGTGTTGGGTGTATAGGTGTTGGGTGTATAGGTGTTGGGTGTATAGGTGTTGGGTGTATAGGTGTTGGGTATGGGTGTGTGAATAAGCCTGGGTGATACGCTCTGATAGGCTGGATTTATGGCGCGAGTGCTGTACGGGTGTGCCATCCGTTTTAGCGGATGCGAATATCTGTTCTCTTCTTTTTTGCCTCAAAAAGAGGGAGTGTGCGTGCGTGTGCCTCTGAACAGAAAATGCCCAGATGGAAGCCCGCTTCGGGGCTCGTGTGTGCTTTTTTCCCCCTAGCTTTTGTCTGCTCGGGGCTCGCGACGTCCTCATCAGGGTGGGACAGAGTCTGGCCCGCGGGGGTTTTGGTCTTGGATAGCTGAAGCTGCGCAGGTGTACGATGGGCTCCTTCCTGTTTCTGCCTGCACACAGGGGGTGGGCACCCATACTCTGGCGAGATCTCAGGCAGGTAGGCAGGTTTGGACCTAAGCAGGAGGCGGGCCACTGTCACACGTATGAGCGCCGACAATGTGCGTTGTTTCTTGTCCGCGTGCGTTTACTTTTTCCTGAGATATTGTGAGTTAGCACTAAGTGGGAGGACGGTCCCGAGGACCGGGAATTACATCAGGGGAGGATGGAACTTGGTCAGTTGACTCAGAGAGGCACACTCCTGTGAGGGCGATACGAGAACAGCAACAACTATGTTAAGATGTTTCATTCCAGTGAGGCTCTTATAATCTATTCGGGCTTGGGATATTAAATGGCAGAAATCTGGAGCTGAGTGTGAATTTTGATTGTTTCCAGCCCGGAGGTCAGTCACGCGGCTGGTCTAAATGCGTGTATTTGTTGTTTTTCACATACGGTTTGAATTCAAATTCCGACTGCACTCTCGAGTTCTGACAGTAACGCGGACTCCGAATCTAAGCTCTCG
This sequence comes from Diaporthe citrichinensis, assembly GCA_014872995.1. Classification (NCBI taxonomy): domain Eukaryota; kingdom Fungi; phylum Ascomycota; class Sordariomycetes; order Diaporthales; family Diaporthaceae; genus Diaporthe; species Diaporthe citrichinensis. The sequence goes on along the minus strand of JADAZR010000052.1, from coordinate 8,037 downwards.
AGATATTCCATCATTGGACATTTACAATCTCGCCGGACTCCGCCTTCGTGAGGGCAGAACAACTAAAGAGCAGACACGCCGGAACCCTGGCCAAGCTCATCATGCCGGCAAGGATCTAGCAGGTAATTATCTACATATGAATTGACAAACGTATCAAGCGACACCCTCTAATACCGCATTTAATCTGAAAAGTCCTTTCTCCTTAATACGACCTAGTATTGCTCTGAGAACCCATGATGTTACGACTGACTCCCACTGTATGTTCTAAGATTCTGTTCATATGCTTATCACGTCCAGCCAATCGTCCGGCATCACATCTATACTTCTTTCCACGAATGTGGAGCTTCTGGGACTCTGGGCTCGCGACCCCTCCGGCGTGAATTCACCTAGAGCACAGCCACGGCTTCTTGCGCTCCCCACTGAAAAGGTTTGAGTGATCTCGCTGGCTGTCTCGTGCCGGTCCAAGCCCATTGCCGGGGCGTCTTTCTGCCTCTGCCCCAATTCAGAATACCTACTACGTGGCCACTTTCCGGCGCCCGGAAGGTGAGTGGCCGTCGCAGCACGGTTGTTGGCGTGAGGTGACTGATGGCGGGATAAAAGGACTTCGGACGGGATTGTTTCGGGCGTATGATAATAAATCTGTGAAGGCACACAGTCTCGTCCCATGCTGCTGATTCTCCCGATCGTAAAGCCCTTTGATCCTTGGTTTGGAGCTGGGAGTGTCTGAATCTCAGAGTGATCAAGGACCGGCGCTGTGCCGAGCGGCAACACCTCTTTAGAGGTCCCGTCGCTTTGTGTTTGAGCATATAGCTCTTCTATCAGCCGCCACGAAGCCTCGCGGAGGCTGTTGGTCGGGTGCGATAATTTTCCGCCCTGGCTACCTGCCGCGCGTGCCCTGAAAATGTCTAGGGTCTCACTCAGCAGATATTGTAGAAGCTGCACCCCGGCCGTCCCTTTGTACCCCCTCAAGAAGCTCAGCACGATCATGCATTCTTGGAGAGGGTCGATCTTGCCGGGGCAGAACCATTTATACGGGGAAAATGCCGGGAGCCTCGCCATGTCCAGGTAGTTGCGAAGGCACTGGATGCAATTGGATATCTCACTGTGCGTAGTCCCAGTCAGACCCGCTCAGCAAGGGCTTATGTTCAAGAAAGGACTTACAGACTCCAGAGACTAGAGCTTTGGTCTAGACCAGTTTGGTGGAGAAATTGACGATTGAAGAGGACGGAGGCGTAGTATTTCATCATGGAGAGCCAGATGCGGCAATAGGCACTAAAGACCGCCGACTCATGAGGGTCATCCTGGTACAAGTGGTCGTGTGTGAGAGGGCTCGCACAAAGTAGCTGGGACGAAATTTGGCCGTGTTCGGGAAGCCCGCGGGCCTCGATCATGGACACGAGGCCTTCGATTCTTTTTTCGAAATGCTCAATGTCGTCAGCCAGCCTCTCTAGTTGACTCTTCGGCGGCGGCGAGCAGCTGCTGCCGTAGCATGTTTCTAGAATACGTCTGATGATGCGTGTAAGCTCATACTTACCGGTGGCCACGATGTTGCTCAGGGAGGCCCGTGGAACCGCTTGATAAGGAAAGCTGCGACCTGACTTCTGGCCGCCATATTCGTTGGGGGCACGCGTGTTGTATGAGTCTTCGCCACTACTGTAGGATAATGTGGTCCCAGACCGGATCGTGGCAAAAACATCCAAGTGGATGAGGTGGTGCCACATGTGCCTACCGATATCCCCCTCTACTTCTCCCATTGCAGCCACTGTGTCTTCTCGGTGCAATCCCATCGTTCTTGCAGCCTGAATTGACCGGGAGATGAAGAGAGGCATATCCAGGATCTGGTCAACAGTCGGATCGCAATCCTCCGCTAAGAGAGAGGCGACCAGCCCGTTCAGAGTAGGTAACTGGGCTTGACAACATATTTCTAGCGTCTCATTCAACTTGGATCGTAGCCGAGAGAGGAAAGCCGGCGTGTCACTAACCCGGAACTGTGCCTCGGCAAGGAGGTCCGGTGAGGCTGCCACGGCCCCGCAGTAAAGTACCGACCACAGAAGGCATGCGAAGGAAGGGTCCTCCCTCAGACCCCTAGTAGGTAGTGTGGCCGAGCGCCTGTTGTCGTGCCGATCCCAGAATGAGTCGTATTGCGTCTTCAGGGTAGGGACGTGCACGAGAGGTAGTATCGGCCTCACGCTGAGCAGAAATGACCACAGCAGGACATCGCACAGCCTTTTAGAGGGGAGTGCCTGCATCACCTTGGAGAGCTCTGCCCAGCGCCGCTCGTGGAATTGCTGAGAGTGATATTGCATTATGTGGTTCTGGAGGAGAGTGGTGCACCCCAGCTTCTGCAGTCGCCAGATTAGTCCTATTAAATCTCTTCCCAATGGCTTTGCGAAGTTGACGTGTAGAACTTACTTGGTTGCCAGCAAGCGCCCAAAAGGGGCTGTCAACATAGCGACGCAGGTGCCTTGTCACATCACTCAAGCATGCTGGTCGTTCCCAGCCCTTCAGGCGATTGTCGGGTATGAACCTCAACGGCCGAGATGCTCTCTGATCAAAATCTAGATCTTGGGCCCCGAAGAAATCCGCGGAATTGGCTCGTTTGGTGGTAGGGACATGATGCCTCCCTACGTGATCGGCGACAGAGACAGGCAACTCCAGGGTATTGCTGTCCTCGGAGTTTGTTGAAGCGCTTGGATGAGTGACAGCATGGACATGATCACGGGTGTCTGACAGCGGAGCAGAGCCATATGTGATCAAGTCGGTGGGCAGAAAGAACTCACCCAGGCTGTTCGCGCTGCAGTTGGACGGATCATCGGTGTCGTCGAAGAACGAGAGGTCATCATCCTCGGGGAGAAACTGGGTCCCTATATCTGCACCATGATGGGACCTCCATGAGGTATCTGCTTCCGACGGCGCCAGGTTCTGGGACAAGTCCGGCTGCTGTACCTGCCCTGGGCTCCCTAGCGATACAATGGGCACAGGGCGATGGCTTCCTGTGCCGCCAGCGGCAAGCTGGGATGCTGGGCTAGTTCTCTGCCTCTTTGGCGGTCGTTCCAAATAGGCTGGATCCGGCCCCGTGGGAACGGCCTCGTATGAACAAGAGACGCCTGTGCGTCTGCATTGCTGGCAGACGGGCTTTTGCTTGTCGCATTTCACCTGATCGACAAATGAACATAAGCGGGGACCATATCGCCGGCATCAATCAATCTAACACACCTTTCTCCGCTTGCACGGAATGCAGGTCAGGGAAGCCCGGACCCGTGTAACGGGACGGCCCTCGGTAGCCATTAAAATTTGGTTGAAGGCTCTCCCAGTCTGGTTATTGATTGACTTTCGGCCGGGCCCAGTTGGCTCTGAGCCCGAGAAATATTATATATTACCGGACCACTGGTGGGCCAACACAGCTATCGTCTCCCATAGCTGTGTCTCCCCCGGAGCCGTCGTCCCGCATTGTAATGAGGATCCAGAACTTACGTAATTACAGAAGAAGTATGTTGAAGATGCGCCTTGTAGCCTCAAGAGTCTGCCATGACTGCTGCTACTGGCCCTTTTGGGGGGATCAGTTGACCGGTTTGTGTCGCTTGCATGTTTGTGGCTCAGAATAGAAAGGTGGCATCGCTATATGACAACGTGGCATTCAACCTAGTGGCATTGCGCATGTTGCACCGCATAATGCAGTCATATGTATGATATTACGGCGACGCCAGATCTGTGAAGTTGGCTGCCTATGTGCTACCGTATGCATTCCTTCCCGACTGCTGCACACCCCATCCTGCTTCATCAATTCTCTGTGGCAGGCATCAGGTTCAGGGTGAACACCAGCCTCAAAAGCACAAAGCCTCAGCACAATACCATCGACTTATTCATTATGTAAGGCTGTATTCCGCCCTAACCAAGCTCTTGCGGCCATGTGAAGTTGTCCTTGTTACCGTGAGTCCCGACCTAATATAATGAAATTGTCAACCAGGGAGTGCGGGCATCTGACGGGACAATCTCGGTCGAGGATGGCCAGTGAATGAGCGTCATAAAGAGCTCAAACTAGGAGCAAATATCGAGCACGCTTAGTTGGGGGGGAAGAGGGTGCTTTCAAAACCTGGGCGTTCTTTATGAAGGGACTGTCAGGGATCAACGTCACGTGGCACCCTTCGGGCCCTTCGGGCCCCGAATGCCAAGAGAAATAGCCACTATTTAGAGGCTTCTGCGCAGCGTACGCGCCTCTCAGAGACTTAGACCCTTAGGTTCAATTGCATTCTCGTGGGCCAGAGGGCCCTTGGGCCCTATCACTCTACCTGTGCCTATTATCTCTGACAGGGACCATGATACTCGCAGGGGTGGAAGTCCAGTACCCTTGTCCGAGAAAGATTCGGGAACGTCAATTCGCGTTTGAGGAATTTAATCGACTGTTAGAAAAACAAGATGAGGTTTCCTGTGGCGTTTTCCTTTTCAGCTCTGACCTTTGTGGGCTGCCACAAGCTGTGGCCAGCTGAAAACGGGGCGTCCTCGGCCGGGCTTGGATATATTGATTCTGGATCGAGGGGCGTTACGTTACTCAGCTCATGGCTTGAAACCAAGGCACGATGCTAAGCCCATGGCTTGGGGCTCAGGCATAAAGCGGGCAAATACAGCTCCGTCATGAAATTCTCGCCGATGGCGTCGGAACTTCCAATGGCGCTTGGGTGGCTTTGAGGCGTCAACCAATCTTTCTGCGCATGTTCATCACATCTGGCTGGCTTACGGTTGTCTACGGATACGTGGGTCTGCCCGAGAATATTGCCGCCCTGGTGTGTGCGGGATCTGGACTTGGAGGACGGTGGTCCGACCCAGCACAGTGGTCAGTAAACTTGCATGGATTTCATTATCTCTTTGCTAGCCATGTTGAAGGCAGTTTTTTGAGAAGTATAGAGTATCCAAATATTCTGAAACCATATCTACTGCCAGTTTTCTCAATGCCAGAAAGGGGACTTTTCTACTAACATCCTTCAAGGCCGCCAATGTTTGGGGATATCAGAGAGGCCTACACGTTGAGACGCTGCTGAGGGTAAGTTAGCCACATATAGAATTTGCCATGATCCCACCGACGGGCGTGATGCGGCTACAATGTTATCCATACGGAAAACAGATGTTATTGGCATATGTGGATTCCATGGACTTTCGAAGGATTGGGAAGTGATACGCGGGGGCGGAAATCCCATGATCGCTGTTTTTCTCGGCCGAGAATGTGAGCTTCGTATGGCGCCTGCGGCCGCTCCTGTTCACGGCGCATGTCAAGTGCTGATTGGTGGGGCTCTCGGCCGTATTCAACTACTCTATTTCTATTTCTTGATACCCGTCGACTGAACCGACCCTGGATTTATTACGTGAAGACTATCCGCTCCTATCTCGTAGAGGAATGAGATAGCGACGCTGCCCTCATAGTTACAGTTTATGATACCTCGGCCATGTATTCTGTGCAGATATGTATGCTTGGCGCAGTGCTTGTGCTATTACTCGGTCTTTACTATGCACGATCCAGGGCACCGATTCCGGGACCAGCTGGGCCGCCTGGGCTTCCCATCATTGGAAACCTCCTCCAGATACCGAGGACTGGTGTCCATCATAGGTTAGCTGCTGGCATCACTGTGGTGAACTAGTTTCCGTCGACAACTTTGCTGACGAATAGAGATCCTCAGGTTCACACAATGGGCCAAGGTCTATGGTGGCATATTCGGCCTCAAACTGGGTCCAGCCCGGGCGGTCGTAATTACGGACCGGCGGCTGGTAAAAGAGCTGGTCGACAAGAAGGGTTCAATTTACAGCTCCAGACCACCATCGTATATCTCGCACGACCTCATCACAAAAGGGGATCATCTCTTGGTTATGAACTACGGTGATAGATGGCGTTTGCTTCGCCGAACCTTGCATCAGTTCTTCATGGAGGCCATGTGTGACGCCAAGCACATGGCACTCGTAGAGGCAGAGCAAACTCAGATGATGCGGGACTTTCTGGTGAGCCCTGAGCATCTGATGGTTCACACCAAAAGGACAAGCAACAGCATCATCATGAGCCTGGTATTTGGCATACGGACCGAGTCCCACGATACGATGCATATGAAGAAGCTTTACGCGGTGATGGAGCGCTGGTCTGAGGTGATGGAAACAGGCGCCACGCCGCCGGTGGATATTTACCCATTCCTCAAGCTTCTTCCTGAGTCACTGTTTGGCAACTGGATCCGGAGATCACTGGTTGTTGGAAAGATGATGGAAGAGCTTTACGGTGGCATGCATTCCAAGCTGCTAGCACGGCGCCTTGAACGAGGCAGCAGTGCCTCATTCATGGACCAAGTGCTCGATCAACAGGACAAGCTGGCCTTTACTCCCAACCAGCAAGATTTCCTCGGTGGCGTGCTCATGGAGGGCGGTTCAGACACAGTCTCGACCATGATGCTGGTGGTAATCCAGGCGCTGACGCTGAATCCGGATGTCCAAAGGAAAGCCCAGGATCAGATTGACGCGGTGTGCGACGAAGAGAGCCCACCGACGTGGTCGAACTACCAACAGCTGCCGTACATCAGTATGATCGTCAAGGAGGCGATACGATGGCGCCCGGTCATGCCGCTGGCGTTTCCCCATTCCCTCGCCAAGGACGATTTCGTCGACGGCAAGCTCTTGACCCGGGGCACCACCGTCTTCATCAACGTCTGGGGCCTGCATCACGACGAGAAGCGGTTCCCAAACCCAGACAGGTTCGACCCAGAGCGCTTTGAAGGAAAGACCAGGCTGGCGGCCGAGTATGCAGCCTCGGCCGACTACGACAACAGGGACCACTACATATACGGTGCTGGCCGTCGCATCTGTCCCGGGATCCACCTGGCCGAGCGTGAGATGTTCCTGGGCACCGCGAAGCTGCTATGGGGCTTCAGCTTCGAGCAGCAGCGCGACGGCGACGGACGGGTCATTCCTATTGACACAGACCCCGTGACGGGATACACCGAGGGTTTCCTGGTCTGCCCAAAGGACTTCGCCTCTCGAATCTTACCTCGTTCGGAGAGACGAGCCGCGACGATCATGCGCGAGTTTGAGAAGGCAGAAAAGCAGGTCTTCTCGCAATATCGTGACTGAAGCCGGCTCTTTCTGGGGACTGTGTTGACCTCGGCCGGAAGCCAACTTGAGGGCCAGTAAATGCTCGAGATAGATAAGTAAGGCTTATTCGGAGCATTGTTCATGTACCAAAGACACGCTTTTCTCCCCATAACCGATGCAGCCGTCATATGCAGCGAAGACATACTTGTATGCGTCAGCTCCTGATTAGCCGTAGACCACAAAATCCAATTAGCGGTTGCTAGTACTCTCGATCATTGTTTGTGAGACCTCATGTGCCACTCAACATAGCTCCTGCAAAACCCACGACTTATACCGCTAGATCTCACCCCTTGACGGCTCGCCCAACTATCATAGCCACTGATGTTGGAGCAACACCAGAGATGAGGCTTTCCAATCTCAAATATAGCTATACCGCATTATCAATAGCAGTATTTAGGACAATGTAAGTGAAGATGGTCTGCTCCCTTTGAACAGCGAAGTGTAATTCAGCTGCACAGCATGAACACTTCACAAGTTGAACATGTCCAGTTGTAATACACACCTGATTTGCAAGTGTGAATACATCAAATACTTAGGAAGAAAACCTCAAAACCAAATCTCGCCTATGGGCTTCTCGGAGCATCCATGATCTATTATCTTTATATTTCAGGCTTTTTCTCACTATGTCTAATACTTATATTTGAATGACAAAACTAGGAGGTTATATGGCACTGTAAATAGCGGCATTCACTTAACGACCTCCCAGCCAGAGTACTCCAACGAGTGTCTATGCCATTCTTTTAAAATGATTTTGTATCCCATCCAAGGGATAAGCTCCAAACCCATCTTCTACTAAAAAATATTAATTTTTTCTTTTACTATGTAGTTTATATTAAACTACTCTTTGAAATTTCCTATATTTAATAAACATAATATATAAGTTTCATACTTTCTTAATAATATATAAATTTAATATCT